>QTSX02007222.1:0-254125 GCA_014839935.2 Entomophthora muscae
CGCAAACAAACCCCAGGCCAACCCTTACAAGTTAGAGACAAAGTATACCTAGACTTCCAGAATGTACCCCTACACGTGCCCTGCAGGAAGTTAGCTCACAGAAGAAGTGGCCCCCACAAGATCACCAAATTAGTTGGTGAGGTTGCCTTCAAGCTAGACCTACCCCCCTCCTGGAAGATTCACAATGTGTTCCCCTGCTCCCTGTTGTTCAAAAAAGACAGGAAGTTTCCCCATCAACAGATCAAGACAGCCCCCCCACCCATCCCAATAGGCCGCTCCAAGGAATACAAAGTCAAATACATACATGGCAACAGAATCCACTACCAAAAACCCCAGTACTACGTAAAATGAAAAGGATACCTGCTAAAGGAAAGTACTTGGGAACCACTGAGCAACCTAGCTAATGCCCAAGAAGCCATCCAACTCAATCTGAACAAAAAGGACCGGAAGGGAGGGCCCTTGGGGAAGAAGGGGATGATGTCAGGATTGACAATTCATTACCCCTGGAAACCTGGGCCCAAGGGCAAGATTTGAACACCAAACCTGAATTTCTGCGGGCCGCTGGCCCCATGGACTGAGAGCCTTCCCGCCTGCATTTTGCTGAGGTCAAGTTCCCGCAAGCTGAGGCCCCTGCCAAGTCCCGGAGCCAGAATACCAACACAGGTTCAACTATGGTGGTGACTAAGGAGGAGCTTCTCAAATTGCCTAATGGAGGCAGAGAAGGTGCCTCCGTGAACTTCATGAACTTGAAGTCCTCTTGGGTAACCTATCAAATTCAACTACCAAAGGAAGCCCCGGGTTTTGGGCCCAACCCCATGACCACAGCCCAAAATCAAGAGAATCAAGTGACCAATTTGGACGTTCTGACTAATGAGAGAACACCCAGCCAAGGTGCAATTTTGCTGCACCTGCACCTGGGCCTCCTGGCCACCCAGCCTCATTTTCTCCAATATTTTGATGAAGCCCTTATAGAAAATACTAAGTTTGGAGCCAAAATGCTATATATGTCTATAGATTCTGCACTCAAACATTATTGTCATTTTTGAATAAAGCTTATTTTATTTTGGCTCATACAGCTATTGCCTTATTTTGTATTTGCTATCTACCAATTCAGTTCAAGATCCCCTGGCCCCACTGCCTGCAGTTTTTTGTCCTCCTGGTGCACCCTTTGGACCTGTCTTTTTTACCAAGTACCCTCTGAAACCCAAACACAAGGACTACACCCTGGAAAAGATACTTGAGCTTGATCCTTTGGCCCGCATACAATCTGCTGTTAGATACAACCAACAAGGCCTGTGGATATTTTCAACACCCAAGTTGTTCAGAGGAACATTCAACTATCTTCCTGCTTATAACCTACCCATGGAACCACATGTGACCCCAAAACCTATGCCTGCTTCCTCACCTGACCTTCCAACCAACCATACTGGTAAGCTGTTTGGGATTGTGTTCATCACCCTCACAGGGGTGATTGACACTATAATTCTGGCTGCCAGCCCGTGGTCCTGGGTGAGAAAGTCCGTCTCTTACCTTTTTAAGTTAGCTCCCCTCTTGTGGTGGGCATTGCCCGCAAAAAACCCGGCCCGGGTTATCCCTGAAAACAACGGGCCAGCTGCCCAAGACTGGATCCCTGCCAGAGATCAGTGAATGCTGGGATGAGGTAGGCTGCCAGGCTAGAGGGCAAAGCCCACCCCAGAATTGAGGCTAACTTGATAAAATATGAGAGAGGGCGTCTCAGCAAGAATCAATGACCAAAGGGGGACCATGGTGTAAAAGAGGGGAGCTAAACTAACTAAGTTAGGCTCCCATTACAGGGGGACAAACCACCAGGATACTATCCAGTGAACCACGGGAAATTACTGCTCTGAAGAGAGACCACAAGGAGGATACAGGGGACAGTTGAGAAAAGTAGGTATTTAATGCTGTTGTAACTGTGCTGTTTTAGCAGAGTTACAAGGGGAAAAACTTTTGAAAACTAGATAGTATTCTTTATCAGAGATAGTTATTATATAGTAATTGTGAATCTTAGGTAAAAAGAACATGATTAAGTTGATCAATTGGTTGGATGGTGAAGGGGATGACTTGATCCTGATAATGAGTCAAGTACCAAATTGAGGTATTCACTGTAAGGGATCATCATTTGTTCATGTTGTTGGATTTGTAAACTTGAGTCAACTTCCTGGTTTGGCTACAGGTAACTGGAAAGTCAGGTTGCAGGTCACAAACCCGCTTAATTGAAACCTTGCTGGTGGGTTGACTCTGCTGTCTTGACACCCCCTGGCTGAAGGTCAGCCACCTCTGAGGGCAGGTCATCAGGGAGGTTATCAGGGGCCTGGGCACCATACTGGACTAGCTGCTGCTCATTTGCTGGTAGGACAGTTTCTTGTTGTGCTTTACAGGATCTTAGTTGGTCATGATGTAGGACTTTGTTTTGCTTGCCTTTGCCAAGTCCTTGTATGAGGTAATGGTTGCTTTTGTTTACCTTTAAAATAATACTGGGACCCAATTTCTCAGGTTGTAGTTTGCTCTTGTCTGTGTTCATTACCCAGACCTTGTCACCAACTTTGTGTCTATTTTGGATGGGGACAAACATGTTTTTTTAAACGTTTCTCTTCCTTTTTCAACTGATCACTGTTGGCTTGCTTAACTTGAGGTGCTGAACAAGGGGGGACCTTGCTGGTGTTGCAACATATTTGATTACTCCCTCTTAGGGAATTAATGCCCTGAGTAGTTCACCAAATAAGTCACCAAGTGACTCACCAACTAATCATTAAATTAGTGGCACCACTATCATTTTGCCATCTATTATGGGGATCAAATATCCAGATCCTAAAAGGAACACAACTTGATTAAACTTGTGACTTAAGAGGAACATTACTCAGATAAGCCCCATGACTTCCATGACATACATGGACAGTATGTGGCTTCCCATGATACTATATATTATCCAATATTCATATCCAATAAATTATCATTCTTCTCTTAATTTTTCCCTTTATCTTGTTTGCTATACTTCCCAGAAGTATATACTCGAGACTGGGATTTTCCAACTTTGGACCTGTAAGGGCTTGGATGATGTTTGATTGCATACCATAAACAAGCTCAAAGGGGCTCTTCCTGGTAGATCTGTTCACACAAGTGCAGCATATGAGAAGTGCAGTTGGTAGCTACTTATGCCAGTCCTCAGGCCTCCTGGAGGAGATCTTGGCAAGAGCCTGCACTAGGCTGCTGTTTAGCCGCTCAACTCATTCATTGGCCTGAGGATGGTAAGGTGTTGTCACTGTGTGCTGGACCCCGTTCTTTGTGAGATATACATTGATATTTTTGGAGGTCAATTCCTTGCCCCCATCTGTTATCAGGAGTTTTGAATTTCCAAACCTACTGATGATTTTCTTGCCTATGAAGCGTCAAATGTCATTGTCTGTATGTGTCTTCACCGCCTGCGCTACCAGCCAGTGAGTGGCAAAGTTGATGGCAGTGATAATATACTTCTTGTTGTTGTGTTTCCTGGGCATGGGCCCCACAATATTGAGGGCACATACCTTGAAGGGTAACTGGGAGCAAATGGGCAGCATAGACTTAGGTGGGGTGTTGCTTTTTGCAAACTTTTCACACACTTCATATTGGTTGAGAACTTCTTGGATGTCCCAATATAGAGTTGGTCACCATGCTTTCTGCTTGAGGAATTCATAAAGTTTGCGGCTATTGGTATGCCCTAAATCTCTATGGTAGAGTAGAATTGTGTTGCCTCTTTGTTGCATGGTGATATACAGGATGATGCTTCTGTTGGTCATGTTTTGGTGTAGCGTCCCATATATGTCTGTAAAGAGGAGTTCATTTTTGATAACCATTTCTTTGGTGATGTTGGTAGTGCCTGGGGGAAAGCCCTTGTCTTTAGTTTGGAGTACCAGGAGGGGCCAATCTGGGTCTAGGCCGGTTTTCCATCTTGTGGCTCTTACGTACAAGCAAGAGAGTGTGCTGTCATGGCAAGTTTAGGTCCTGGTTTATATTGAATGATCATGTTAAACCTTTTGAGAATCTCTATCAAGTGCATATGGCGCCTAGATAGGTTGGCTTGTGCTTTGAAGTAAATGAGGGACTTATGGTCAGTTAGGGCAGTGAATTCTTCCTGGCGCTTGAGGTAGCAGCGCCATTTTACAAGGTAGTGAATAATGGCTAGTTGCTCCTTATTGTGGATTGGGTAGCGGCACTTGCCATCAGTTAAATTGCGTGACTTGTAAGCCACAGGAAGGAAATAATTGTTATTCATTTTGATTCTAAGTACACCTCTAATGAAATCATCCAAGGCATCAGTTTTCATCTGCTAGTCTCCATGTTGCTTGGGATATTGTAGGATGGGGCAGACATCAATTTTTTCTTGAGGCAGCAGAAACAGAGGTCTCATTATGGAGTCCATACAAACTTGGATTTGATGCCTGCTATTGCAGATAAGGGGGCTGTCAGGACACCACAGTTGAGTATGAACCTTTGGACGTAGGCTATCATTCCCAAGAAAGTGTGGAGCTCTGCTTTGTCCTTGGGTAGTGGAATCTTGCAAATGGCCTGAATCTTTTGTTTTTTGGGGTTGATGTCATCTTTTGACACTATGTGCCCAAGGAACAGTAGCTGTTAGCAAAAGAACTGTCATTTGTATGGGTTGGCCAATAGTTTGTGTTGTACCAGGGTTTTGAAGACGGCTTCCAAGTCTCTATGATGCTGTTCTACTAAGGGGCTATACATGATTATGTTGTCTAGGTACACCAGTGCGTTTTTGTCAATGTGGGGTGTGAAGACCTCATTCATAAAGGTGCCAAAGGTCAATACTGCATTTTTCATCCCAAAGTTGAGCACAACACACTTTTAAGAGCCATACTTGGTGCAGAAGGCTGTCTTGGGTATGTCTTCTTCTTTGATTCATATTTTTTTTTAGCCTGCCATCAGATCAATTGTGAAGAAGACAGTTGCCCTGTCTAAGGCTTCAAAGAGATTGTCAATAAGTGAGAGTGGGTAGCAATTCTTGATGGTAACTTTGCTCAGTGCTTGGTAGTCAGTAACAAGTCTAAGGGTCCCGTTCTTCTTTGCCACAAAGAATACAGTGGCACCAAAGGGAGATTGAGATGGACATATTAGTCCTTTCTCCAATGCTTCTTTGAGATATTTGCATAAGGCGTCTTCTTTATTTGGGATGAACTAGTATATAGGTTGTGCCTTAGGCACTGCTTTCTTGAGCTGAATGGTGTGTTGTATGTGTTTTTTGGAGTCAACTCTGGTAAGGCTTCCTTGAAGATCTGATGCAATGCACCATCTAGAAAACACCATCTAGAAATTTTTTCTAGATGGCGTTGGGATTTACATCAGCAAAATTTTTAAAAAAATAAAAAATTATTAATTAGTTATTTTTTACATATTGGTTTCTAATACAGCATCTAGAAAAACAGCATCTAGAAAACGCTATCACAAATTGAAATAAAAAGAGTGTTATCCAAATAAGATTTTTTGAGTATAAAAACACTTAATAAATACCCTAAAATACACCATCTAGAAATACGGCATCTAGAAAGATGGCATCTGGAATCAAATAATAAATTATACTTTTATGTGATAAATCCAAGCCTTTCTCTTATTAACTGGGAATAAATTATGATATCAATTTATGACCACATATAATAAATCAACTCAAATTAACAACACTTTGATAGTACTATATCCCTGTAACACAGCCATTAAAAAATCACTTTTAATATACTGGTTTTATTCATTGTCATAGAAGGATCTGTAATATTTGGGTTTCAACTTTAAAATGTTTCATTAATGATTTTATATATGCAAGGGTAGTGGCTCCATTAACTGGAACTGCTATAATCAGGTTTGTCACAAGTGACAAACTCCTGTCAACTATGATAATCAAAAGACCTCAACTATGGGAGTCAAACCCTGGCATCTCGCGGGCCGCCAGCCCGCAGGGCCAGCTGCCCGGCCGCCCGCAGTTTTGGGGGATCAAATCAGGATTGGATTCAACTTCAGAGAATCTCCTGAAGTTTGATGAACCAAGTTTGCCTACAATGATGCCCCCTGCGCTAGGGGTTACTGTTAACCCAACCAATCAACGGGCTGGATTAGCCACAGACCCCAGAATAATCCGGGCCACATTGGAAGAAGAAACAAAGGTACCTTCCATAAGAAACAGGCCACCCAGAGATGACCCGTCCCGTGACCTGGTTGAAGAATTGGAGTGCTCTAGTCGCAAGTCAGCCAATGAAATAACCCCCAAAATTGTTGCCACCAAGGACTGTGAGGACCTAGTAGAGGGAAAAACCCGGGCCATGAAAATCTTTGAAAGTTTTGCCATGACAGATGGGCATACTTATACCCTGGGCCGCCAGGAAGATGCCCATCACCATCCTTGCAATAAAGTGACATGAACCTTTGATTCAACCAAATCATAACATACTTGTTATTAGTTTTATTTCATCTTTAGTCTACTCCTTGCGGCCCTGTCCCCTGTGTCCACATAACCCAAGAAACTGCAGACCAGCCGCCTGAACTTTACCGTCCACCAGGAGCTCCCTTTGGCCCAGTACATTTTACCAAGTACCCACCCAACCCGGCGTATTTGGAGTTTAATCTGGAGGAAATCCTTATCCACAACCCTGAAGCTAGAACTAGAGAGACTGAGGCCGTATACAGAGAAGGCATCAAAATCATCATACCTCCTCTGCTATTCCAAGACAAGTATAATTTCCTGCCCGCCTATTTAGTTCCAATGACGCCGCCCCACACCCTGCAGCCCAACTGCCCGCAAGATTCCATTGCCACTGATGAATCACCTCCACCCATATATTTGGGGTGATGTATATCACCCTCACTGGGTTGATTGATTCCATGGTGCCTACAACCAGACCTTGGGCAATACTTGGAAAATTGTTATTTTATACTGTAAAGTTAGCCCCTATCCTGTGGTGGGCTCTCCCTGCTGGGCCCGCGGGCCGTCTGCCCGCAAGTCCTCAGGAATCCCCCGCAGGTTGGATCCCTGACAAGGTTAAGGACAATGTAACTAAGACCATCTCATCACTTGAAGGTTGGCACAACCTATTTTTCCGCATGGTTAAGGTAAAAAAGCCCATGTTTAATGTGATTATCAACAAGCTGAAGATCCAGAATGGCCATGGGCACCAGCTTTGCCCCCAGGCCATCAAAAAAAGCTGTTGTATCCAAGCATGCAGACTTACAGGTCAAGTTTGCAAGTTTTACTAAGGAGATTTTGACCTATTACACCAGAGAAGTTCCCTTACCCATCTCAAAGACATTTTCAAGGCTCTTGGGGCTAAAGTGCAATACACTTTCTTCACCAATAAATTATTTCCTTTAAAATATTTAATTTTTACTTCATTTTTAGTATACATATTTAATATAGGGTAAAAAATTAATATATAAATATCACAGTTTTGGGGTGTGTTGACATTGGAGCTTTGTGCACTATAGTTGGTACTAGATGATCCCATATTATTATAGAAGATTTGGAATCTTTGAATTATTTTGAGTCTAGCCATATGTTTTTCTTATTGTTTTTGAAATATTTTTGGGCTTTTATTAATTTTTAAGTTATCTGGTGCAGTTTAGTCAGCCATTTGACATAGGGTTTCTAGATGGCATTTTCTAGATAGTGTCTTTCTAGATGGTGTTTTAGGACATATTTTCTAGATGGTGTCTTTCTAGATAGTGTTTTCCAGATAAAATTTTCTAGATGGTGTCTTTCTAGATAGTGTTTTCTAGATAAAATTTTCTAGATGGCGTCTTTCTAGATAGTGTTTTAGGACATATTTTCTAGATGGTGTCTTTCTAGATAGTGTTTTCTAGATAAAATTTTCTAGATGGTGTCTTTCTAGATAGTGTATTCCACCAAAGATCTCAGGGTGGCGTCTCACAATTTCCCGATCCTGGGGTGTGGTTGTGTCTTGCTGGTCCTTGAAGTGTATTAACTCATATTGGCAAGAGTTCCAGTCAATTGTTTTGAGGTTGTCCTGTTCTTCATGTGTCTCTGTGATACACACAAAGACATGATCTTGCAAGAGTTGATCCACGGAGTCAGGGTGAATTTTGTGGTGTACTTTCTCATGCTTGATGGTTAACACTGAAGTAACCCAGTCCACATGGGGGTTGTTTTTTTGCATCCAGTCCAGGCCAAGCACTACATCAAACCTGGGGAAGTTGATTACAGGCCCTTGGGTGATGGAGTGCAGATTCTCCAGCATAATAGAGAAGGGGGCCATCTTGCGTGTCATAGCAATGTGGTGTTTATCAGCTAGGACCACATTTTTAATCCACAAAAGATTAGTGGCTATTTTGAACTTGTCCACAAAGGTGCTGTTGACAAGTGTTCAATCTGCACCTGAGTCTAGGAGCGCAGAGTCAGTGTAACTGCAAAAGCAAAAAGGCTAAGACAGCAATTTATTGGGATGTCTGGCAATGGTGTAGAGTACTGGGTCCTCCAAGGGGACCTGGATCATTGGGCACTGATCCACGTCCTAAGGTTGGTACTCATTTTTGGGCAAGTCAGGAGTTGTGCAGGGAGAGCTTGGCTTGCTTAATGCTCTAATCAGGCTTTTTTCCTTATCCTGGTTGTCTTGGGTAGTAATGACCCTGAAGTGGGTATAGTTTGACTGTCTATTATTCCTGCTACTGTGGCCATTTGATCCCAAGGGCTTGTGGCCCACACCATTGTTGCTATTGCCAGGTGGAGGACAATTAGTGCAATCTGACAGATGAGAGTCCTTGGGTCTCTCTCTCTTTCCAGCCTGGGCTTTTTGGAGGGCATTTGATATCTGTTCTGCTTTCTCTGCCTCACAATAGAGACTCTGCAGATTGCTTACTTGTTCCAGGTTGACGTACCTCATCATGTGCGGCTTAAGTGTGTTGTAGTACATGAGGTGCGTAGCTGGGTTGTCAAATTCCATGTCAGAAGGTGCCTGTAGGCAGAGCTCTTTGTACGTGCGGGTGAGTTTCTTCACTGTGCCAGTCTGGGTCAAGTTCTTCACTTGTTTTATGATTGTGAGGGTGGTGTCCTTCATTACAAACCTTGCTAAGAAGTCCCGCTTGAAGGTGTCCCAGTCTTTTTCAGTGTGGTCCTCATGTCACTTGTTGCAAAATGTTCCTGTGTTGTGTGTGAGGCAGATGGATATCTCTGCAATCCAGAGTCTTTGTAGGCATTCCATCTGCGCCAATTTTTTCTGTGCCAATTGTATCCATGCTGCAACATTGTTAACATTGGTTCCAGAAAATGACTCCAAGAAAGCACTGCACAGGTGTTGGGCTACATGAGCAAGCATGATGATTTTTTCTGTCACTCAAGGGATGGCAATAGGTGCTTTAAAAAACCCCTGCACTGATAAGGCTTTAAAGGTGGGGACCAGCATAACCATGTTTTGGTACAGTACAAACGCTTCTGGTATTTTGGTACCTGGTGTGTAGGGTGACCAGTCTACGGGGAGGCCAGACATGATTTTTTTGTAGATTCTTTGACTGCGGCAAGTACAGGCAACAGGCAGAATTTTGAGGGGAAAAGTAGGATAGAGAACCTACTTCTGCTACCAATATTGTAACTGTGCTGTTTTAGCAGAGTTAAAAGTCAAAAATATCAAAAACTAGATAATTATCATTATTTAAAGGTAGGGATTATGTAGTTGTTGTGAATCATTTTACAAGGAACATGATTATGTAGATCATTCAGTTGAATGATGAAAGGGGGTGGCTTGTTTCTGGTAAAGGGTCATGCGCCAAATTGAGTTATCCACCAAATAGGATCATTGTTTGTTCATGTTGTTTCTTTTGAAAATTTGAGTTGAATTCCTTGTTTGGGGACGGTTCACAGGGAAGTCAGATGGCAGGTTACAAACCCGCTTAGTTAGAACCTTGTTGGCAGATCAATCATGCTGTTTTGACATTAATAAAGTCATAATTAAGAACAGTTATAAAATGCCCCTGATTGATACCCTATTTGATGCTTTGGGAGGGGCATGATTCTTCACAAATATTGGCTTAGATTAAGGTTATCATCAAATCTGAATACAATCCCAAGATAGCAGTCAGAACCAAATATGGTTCATTTGAGTTTGTAGTTCTAAACTTTGGCAATATCAAGTCTTCCAACATCTTTTTCACATTTATGAACAAGGTGTTCAATAACCACATAGGAGAAAATACTATAGTCTATCTAGAGGATATAATTATTCATAGTCTAACTAAAAAGCAACACTTGCAGGATATCTGTGCAGTACTTACCACCCTCCAAGATAACCAAATAGTTGCAAAACCATCCAAATATGAATTTTTCTCCACTGAGTTGCCCTTTCTGACACATTTAACAGCAAGAATGAAATCAAACCTGTCCCAGAAAAAGTAAGAGCCATCACAGGCATGCCAGCACTACGTAACAAGAGTGACCTCCAAACATTCTTGGGAATGGTTGCATATTTCAGGAGGCACATCCCTGATTGGGGAGCCATAACTTTCCACTGCCTGCAATCACTGGTAAAACAACAAAATTTGTGTGAGTGCCACTGAGAGAGCAGCATTTCTAACAACTAAAAAAACAAATGGTTACCTCTACCATCCTATAGTACCCTAACCATGGAGGAGGTTATGAACTGGAGACAGATGCCTCCAACTGTGCAATAGGAGGAGTACTTAGAATACAAACCACAGAAAAGAAATTTCTTCCTGTGGCGTATGAATCAAGAAAGCTGTCCAAAGGTGAAAAAAGATACCCAATACATGACAAAAAACTGATAGCAATTGTATATTGCCTAGTTAAATGGTGCTGTTACCTCAAGAGGCAAGAGGAATTTACTGTCCTTACAGACCACAAGTCCCTTATATACTTCAAGATCCAAGAAAACTTCTTCTGCCAACAATCACACTGGATGGTGTTCCTTGAGAGGGTTAATATGAAAGTTCAGTATAAGCTGGGACAGGAACTAGTCACTGCTGACGCCATCTCCCAACTCTATGTGTAAGCTTAAAGAGGAAAGAACATATTAGACCCTGACTGGCTGCTCCTGGTGTTATGAATCAAGGACAAAGGCTTCCCCCTGGGCACCACTAAGAAACAAGAGATACTGTCATCAAGAACAAACACTTGTTTGCCAAAGTCTACAGGAAATTACATTGTAAGATGTTGGATGTAATAACTATATCCTATATACTCAAATACCAAAGAGCAGACACTGTCTTGCACTACTACAGAAACCTTGGCCATACCAAGAGCAAAAAGCTATATGATTTTCTAAAACACAAAGAATGGTGGCCTAACCTGTACAGAGACATCCGTGAAGTACTCAAAAAGTGTGAGTGTGGGGTTCCTGGTCACCAGTCCCCAAAGTGTGTCCTTAGTCATAGCCAGGGACCGGCTTGGAGGAGTTGTCATTCCCCAGAAGTAGTAGGTGGTTTGCTAGAAGCTTGTACTTAGCCTGCATGACTGCAAACTCTTCCATTAATTTCCTAATTACTAAGTGGGAATCCCCACCATGCACCTGTACTTCAGCGAGTGCTAACCCCTCTGTGGGCCTGTACCAGTCCTTTAATAACCTAGTAAATTCATTCCCTATAAACTCCCTTCCCCTATCTGTAATCTCAAGATGCCTAGTTAATCTCTCCCACTCCTCCTGGGAAGACTTACTGGTAGAAAATCTTCTACAACTTTGATGATAGGTATCCTCCCCCCTTGACTAGGGTAAAAGATATGAGGTAGCTCACTCATGGGGCCTGTATTCTGATTACTGGAAAATCTGGACAGGGGTCATAATAGGCTTTTATTCACGGTCAGAAGGAAGATCCCCTTAGAAACCTTCTGATATATTGCTTGGTTATGGGAAACAATATGGGTTTTCCAACATTTAGAGTCCTCCAACAACCTCTTGGACTCCTTGTACTTGTTCTTGGGCTCCTGTACCTTTTTCTTGATCTCCTTAATCTTTATCTTGGGCCCTTGAGTTCTGTCCCTTCTTTGGTTCCTTATCCTTAGCTCTGGTGTCTCTAACTTGGGCTTTTGCACCTTTAACTTGGTCTTCAGCTCCTTTTGTAGTCCTTGTGGTCTTTTTAATCCACTTGATCCAGTCCCTGAGAAGCCTCTGATAGCTCCCCCTTTTATAGCTCCTTTTTCCAGTCCAAATTCCTTCTCAGAACTCTTGTATTTCAAAGCTTAAACTATTCAGCTTTTCTTTTGCTAAAATATATTAAACTTCATAACTTACTTTATCCAATGAAAGCCCTGAATTTTCTGAGTCTGTACCTCATTTTTTAGGCTTTAACTCTCAAGTTAAAGCCCTTAAAACACTGATTAAATAAACTTTGACTTGCAGCCAATCAGATGCCTCAATTCAACTGTTTTGCCAAACAGTTTACCCAAATGACTTGCTCTTGACCATGGTTTGAGCCCAAAGCTGTCTTTCTCCAGATAAACAACTGCTCCACGCTTCAAACAGTTTTGCTGTAATTTCCACCATGTTTCTCTGTTCTATTTCTGGCCTCTCTCTGGCTCCTTTCCACTTAATCCAAACTTAGTAAATTTACAGTTCAATCACTGTAAGTAATTTCTTCTTTTTTTAACTATATGATAATTAATATCATCTTTTTATCATATCTTTGGCAGCATAAAATCATTATTTAACTGCTTCTTTTCTTAATATTTCCTCTTCCACGACCCCAAAACCAGCATTCTAGCTTCTATATCCAGTCTGGCTAGTCCTTTTAAGTCATCTTTCAGCTCCAAAGCTAGCCCTGCACTATCATTTTCTGGTCCTTCAGCCAGTTCTTCAACCACATCTTCCAGCTCTTCAGCCTAGCCAGCAATCAGTTCATCTTAATCAACCAACAGCCCTTTTCAGTCTCCAAACAGCTCATTTCAATCATCAGTCCTTCAGCTACTCCTGAATCCTGATCCTTTTGATCCTCTGGCTGCTCCTGCATCATGATCTTTTAGTCCTCCAGCATTCCTGCATCATGATCTTCCAGTCCTATAGCTTTCCTTCATCATGATCAGTTACTCCTGCATCATGATCTTCCAATCCTCTAGCTTTCCTTCATCATGATCAGCTACTCCTGCATTGTGATCTTGTTTCCAAACTTCAACATGAACCAACAGTCCCTCAACTAGTCTTAACTGTGATCATACAGTTCTTCTCACTAGTCTTCTCTGCTGATCCCACACTATGAACCACCTTGGTCCTTTATCTCAGTCCCTGTTAACAGAACCTGTAGACCCAGGCATGAGTCTACATTAAACTGGCATTTGACTGGGCCCTTGCAAGTGGCATTCCACTTAGGCCATCCAACCATAGATTCTCACAGTCTATGTCATTGTTTTTACTCACCCAAGTGATTAAGTCTGGGCTTTCAGTCACAGAGTAATCAGCTCTACTTCCCAGAATACTGATCACACCAAGTTCTGCAGCTGCTTTCCCAAGCAACTGCCTTAGTGACACCCTTGAGCAAATCCATGCCCTCCAATGCTAACTTTGGGTTCTCCCCAAAGCCCCCATAGGGGCATAAACGAGGACACCCTACCAGTCTGTTAGGTAGGATGCTTGCTCACAGACCTCCTGTAAGTGTATCAGGATATGTAGAGCCCTCAGAGCTCCTCCCCTCCCTGGCATCCCACGCTACCTGTCAGGGGTCCAAAATTTACAGCCCTGGTAGGCAAGTTACCTACCATGCTGGCACACTCTTCTACCCTGGCAGCCTGCGTTACCCACCAGGGTCCAAACATCCTCCAGCCTGAGTAGCACACGCTACCCATCAGGCTGGTTTACTCCCTACCCCAAGCAGACAAAGTTCCCTGCTGAGCTATCTCATTCCTCACCCCTATCTGCCACATTTTCCTTCTGGGTGAGGACCTCTAGTCCACAGCAGCCAAAATCTTCTGCCAGGTGAAGACAACATTTGCCTCTACTATTCTTTTCACCTACTAGCTAGGCTTTACCTTCTCTAGTAGCCATCATTCCCTACTAGGCCTCTACCTGTAACAAATCAACAACACATTGTCAATCTTCAGCATAGCATCTTTATTTGAAGCCAAATCAACCCTTGCCTGCAAAACTGCTTCCATGTGGACCATCCCAGTGAGGTCTGAAAAAAGTTTGCCAAGAGCAACACACTCCCAAGCCAGTACTACCCATCCAAACACAGTTGTCTTTCAAGGTATGGGCACTAGATATTGTAGGCCTTATGCCAGGAAAGGGCAATGTCAAGAAATATATAATCACTATCATCAACTTTTCCACACAATGGCTAGTAGCACAGGCTGCCAAAGCCCACACTTGTAACAATGTGCAAAGATTCATAGACAAAGAAATCATCAGTAAATTTGGAAAGCAAGAATTATTGATCATTGATGGAGGCAAGAAATTGACCTCCAAAGACACAAATGTATACCTCACCAAGCAGGGTGTTGCAACTGAACCAATGAGGATTCAGTATTTGGAATTGGGGAAGACAACAGTCCAATAGAAAGGACAGAATAATACAAATAAGGTATTGTTTATTATAGAATATTGTGATTAATATACCATATGGGGAAAGCCACAAGGGGGTGGCATAGTGGGAAGTTCCATGTAAGGTTTGAAGCCAAGGAATAACTCATGCAGGGATCAGCAGGTCAAATTGGTAACTCTCCTAATTTGGATGAAGTACCTGCCATTTGATGTTACCACCAGATTGGTTCATGTTGTTAGATACGTTAGCAGGTGAGTCTGGAAACTTGGTTGCAACAAGGGCGTAAAGCATAAAGTGATCACCCCTTACTATTTAAAGGCCAAAGACAGAGTTGAACAATTAAATGGAGTCTGGTACAAGCCCTTGCCAAACTCACGTCCAGAAAGCCTGAGGACTGGCCCAAACAACTAGCAACCCACTTCCTTGTGTGCTGTACCTGAGTGAACAGATCCACTAGGAAGAGCTCTTTCAAAATAGTATATTGCACACAGCCAAACATTATTTCAAGCCCTTTCAGAGCCAAAGCTAGAGATACCACACAGAGTTCCTCCTAGATCAGACCCCCAGATACTCCATGCCAACAACAGTCAAACAGACAGAGAGGAAAAACACTTTCAGGACATGCTTGTTCCTCTAAAGATAGACACAAAGTTGGTGACAAGGTCTTGGTAATGAAAACTGACAGAAGTAAACTACAACCAGAGAAAGTAGGCCCCATAATTGTTCTTGTTGTGAATAACAGCATTCACCATGTTTTAATTTTGCCTTTGTTGGGCCATTTTGAAGACAAATCTCTTGCTTTTGCTTTTGACTCTTGAAATGAACTGGCTTCTGCTTCAGGAAATATGATTGTTTGGTTTCCTGACTCTGCGCAATTCACTCGCCCCACTCATGCTTGGGGCAAGTGATCCTATCGTCCTGGTAGTGTTTTGTGGTATTCCTAACCACTATATATTACATTTCATATTCACCAATAAAAATTAAGTTCTATTCACATTTTTGTCTTTGTGTCTTCTGTACTTCTGTGCCTCTCTCTAGCTACGCCTAGTAGAGATTATTCATCCAGGGCCGCAAGGTAAACACTATTGCCTTCCCTGTCATCTAACCAAGACTTAGTACAAATCCAATTCTAAGGTTAGGATTCCCCATTGTGTTTCTGTGCTGCGCCTCAGAACACAACAAAAATGGTGCTCACTACAGGGGCTGTAAGCCCCTTGGTTATCCCTTTTGAATCTACATTTGCAGGTCCCTTGCCTCCGCCTATTTGGGAGTCAACCTTGCCTGAAATTACCAGCCCTCCTATTAAGAAAGACATCACCAACCCACCTATTGTCCCTACTGTACTGAACCTTGGGAATGGTCCCCGCCTAGTTGCTTACCCCATGGGTACCCCTGACTTGGAACAAGTCATGGCGGTAGCCCTTGGGATAGCTCAGGACGGGGCCATCCCTCGCCTTCAGTTACAGTTTAGCTGTGCCAAATACTATTAGTTAATTGTTGCCCCTCAGTTTCCACAACATCTACTCTCAGCAGCTGACTCCACTGCTCATCTGCTGTCATCCTTTGTACAGCCTGCCTTGGCCCACCACCAGATGGTGTTGGGACTCCACGTTCAAGAAATCTTGTCTCTACAAGCAGCTGTTACCCATCATTGGGACCAGTTTGCCACCTACCAACAATGGATTCATTCCCTGTTCTCCCTGATATCTGACAATCAGCGTGATTTGGTCACCTCTCAAACAAGTTTAGTCAATTCCATCAAGCAAATGCGCCAGTCCATCCCTGAGTACGTTAGGGAGCAACTACATGAGTTTCACCAGTTAGAACAACCCTAGCAAACCCAAGTAGACTCCACCCTAAACACTTATCTCTCCAACTTTGAACGCCTAGTGCAACAGCTCAATGCTTTCAGTGTCTATTCCTTTGAGCAATTGCAACAGGTAGCTGACCTTGCAGCCCAAGGTCTAAATGAGCTCAGTACGGAATTTGATCAAGAGAGAGCTACCACTGCCGCAGCTATTGACAAACTTCAGAGTCAGGTGAATGAGCTGTCCACTCCCAAACCTGATGTTCCGCCTTCTCCTCCTGCTGATGATCTGGTGGACAGAGAGCAGAAAATCTGGGAAGCCATCCAAGAATTACGTGCTTCCACTTGTAGCCAAGGACGTCCTACTGAAATACCTTGACCTGACCCCCAGGTTCTTGAGCTGACTGCTCAGGTCGCTGAACTACAGCAAGAAGTTGCTGCTTTACGTGAGGTAGTGACAACCGCTGCTAGCCCACTTGGGGTTAACAAGAAGAATGGCTGTTGTCCTGGTTTGGCAGGGGCTCCTCAAATCCACTGTACCAGAGAGTTGATTGCCTTAGCTAATGAGGTGGATCATTTGAAACAAGACCAGACTGAGTTGGACAGGGACGTACAGGAGATGAGTGAGTTGATTGATTTGGTAAACAACAGATTCACCCCTTGCCTATCAGTGGGGCCATCCCTTACTTTGCAACTGGCTGAACTCTCCACAGTTGTCACTACTCAAGGACAATGCCTAGATGTTACTGAACAACAAACTGCTCTAGCCAACACTACAGGTACCAGAACCACTGAGACTCTGAAGACTCTTGAAGAAAGTGTTTGACAACTGTGGGCTAGACAACCCCCTCCAAATATGAAGCTGAGTTCTCCCCGCACATAAATGTACTTGATAGCAACAATGGTGGTCCAACTCCCAAGGCACACTTCAAGCCTACTTTTAAGCAAGTCTTTGATCCTAAAACCTTGACTATTGCAGCCTTCTTAACTATTTACGAGACTGCTATGAGACAAGCATCAGATGAAGTTAAGAGAGAACATATTCTGACTTGCCTACACCCGACCTGTCAAGAGGTAGTTGTACCAGAGCTGCCCTCCATTGAGACCTGGGAGGACATGAAACAGCTCCTGATTGACAAGTTTGGTGGTGATCTTAGCCTGGAGGTGAAAAAGGATGCTTTCATGCACATATCCTTCAAGCCCAAGGAGACATTAGCTGAATTTGCCGACAGATTTTACATGGAGGGACAAAAGTTAATAACAAGCAGACAATTGACGGCGCATGAAGCATATATGGCCTGCGCCCAGGCCCTCAAGGTGAATCAACTCCTATCTCTCCATTTCAAGGCCCACAAGGCTATGCTGTCCTCCATGAAAAGTATAAAGACACTGCTCCAAGATATGCATCTTACCCATTCTGGGGCAGTTGTTTGGGAAAGTTGTGCCGCTTCCAACTCTAGCTCCTCTTCTTGCGGCCCTTGTATCCTCACTATGAACTCCCAAAATCCTCCTTGACGTCAAGGTTGCCACAACTGCGGTCAGATAGGCCACCACTCTTGCGTCTGCACCAATCTGCGGGTTGAAGGAGCTGATCCCAAGGATCAGTCGGGAAAAGAACAGTCAACCTAGAGGCAGAGACGCTCTTGGTTGACAATTCTTCCCAGTCTCCTCCTACACCCCTGCCTGCTACTGACTCTGAGCCTGTTGATGATGAAGCTCCTTCTATCCTCCTCCTGTTCCATGACATTTCTGAAAATTCTGATGTGGATGAATCTGATGTTGAAGACCATGATGTATATGGGTATTCTGTTCTTGCCGTCCCTGAGACTATTGCCAATCCCTACAAGCTACAATCAAGGAAGAC
The DNA here is from genome assembly GCA_014839935.2 of Entomophthora muscae. Taxonomy (NCBI): domain Eukaryota; kingdom Fungi; phylum Entomophthoromycota; class Entomophthoromycetes; order Entomophthorales; family Entomophthoraceae; genus Entomophthora; species Entomophthora muscae. Next base: position 18,159 of record QTSX02007222.1, read on the forward strand.
TACAACTACCACCAAGCCCTTGTCTGAGGCCAAAGCAGTTGTCTCCCGTCCTTATCTCACTCAGGCAAAACGGTCCCCTGTATTAGTGGAATCATCAGAGGAAGCCGCTGAAGTTGCAGACGCCGTTTTCAAGAATGTATCTGTCTCACTCCCCCTTCAAACTGTATATAAGGAGTTTCCGGGACTACAATGCATGATTGAGAAATGGGACAAGGAACTAGCTGAGGCACAGGATATCTTGGCTGTTCTTCCACCCTTTGGACGCACCACCACCCAAGTAGAGATATCTATCCAGAAGGTCAAGATCAAGGCCGTCCTGGACACTGGTTCTCCTGTCAACGTTGTTTCTTCTAAACTGGTGAAGAAACTTAAGCTGGCCCCTGATCTCAACTACCATCAATCCTATGGCACTGCTGGTCTCTCCATGACTTGCGCCATTGGTGCATACTCTGCCTTATCAATGCAATTTGATAAACTCCTGTTGGCTGCACCAGCTGTTGTTCTAGAAAATGAGAGCTATGACCTTTTGGTTGGTACCCAGTTCCTTTGGGAATATAATGGGATCATCAACCTAAAGGATGGTTATCTTTCTATACTAGGGTACAAAGTCCCCCTGATCTTTGAGGAGCCAATCAAAGTTCCTGGTAAACGTTTGAAGACATGTACTCTGGAGTACCCCACTGGAGTTTTCACCCTAAAATACCAAACCCACTCCACCAACATGAAATGTCCTCCCATAGCTTGTCCTGCAACTGAGGGAATTCCTCTCATGACCACGCCTGCTATCATCAACCCCCCAGGCTCTCAGGCTATCATAGACTCCCAGATATCATATGAACTACCTGAACGGACTTTCTTAGAGCTGTACTTGTGAGAATTGGGGAGCAGGTTAAGAGGAAATAAAACCAAGCTCTTGACCGCAATAAAATTGCGGTTTCAGCAACAACCAAAAGGTTGTTACCAAAAATTCCTGGGTGGTCAAAGGGGGGCAAGGAGTCAACTGAACACGGTGAAGCAACAGATAAAACCAAATGACCAAAATTACTAACAAATTTAGAACTTTATTAGATTAGAGAATGATGAAGCAAGGTCTTTTACAACTCTTGCATTCATTTAAGGGATGGAATGGGATTAGGGTGGTAGATCAAATGTCACAAACCAATTGACCAATCATATGATCAGATACAAATGAATTTCTTGAGGCAGGAAGATCTTGACAAATTTTGAATGGACATAGTCAAAAGAAAAACTGAACCAATTAACATCAGGAATATGCTTTGGATGCAATTACCACTGCTCCTGGCCGCTCTTGCACGTGATATTTAACCAGAGGTGTCTCTTGGGTGATTTAGGTGGAGGTATCTTCTGAATAATTCCAAAGTATTAAATTGATGGCTTTTCTTGGGCTTTTTTGGTGACCTTTTAGATAAATATTCAAGCATAATTTGGTAGAAATTCCCAAGCATTTGGCAGGAATTGAAGTGAAGGCCTAAGGGGGAGGCGTAACTTTACAGTACTCCCCTCCTTCACTGGGGCGTAACAAGCCTTACCTTTGTCCTGGAATTCTGGACGTTTCCCACAAGGATCCTGTTCAATTACTAGTTGCCAACCTTACTGCGCTCCCTATGACAGTATTCAGAGGACAGGTTGTTGGTTATGGAAAGCTGTTAAATGCCCCTGACATCTTGTCCCTTCACCCTTTTGGAATGTTTCAAGACTTTAACCTACCCAAAGGCAAGCCTCAAGTCCTATCTCTGTTCACTGCCCAAGACTTCCCTCAGTTGTCCCCAGTCCAACAGAAAGAGGTGCTTGATTTACTAGACCAGTTCTCAGACATCTTTGCTAAAGATAGTACTGATTATGGGCTAGCCAAAGGTGTGATTCATCAGATTGACACAGGAGAAATCCCCCTTTTGTGCCAAGCCATACCGCTGCAGCCAAGTGGAAGATGTGCAGGTTTCTAAGGAGCTCAAACAACTACTGGATGCTGGACTGCTAGCTCCCTCTCAAAGTCCCTGGGCTTCCCCCTGATCATCTTAAAGAAAAAGGATGGTGGACACCAGATTGTGATGGACTATCAAAGGTTGAATTCTCTAATCAAGAAAGACTCCTATCCCTTACCGCGCATTGATGACACCCTTTGACGCCTGGGAGGTTCTAAGTTTTTCTCTGCCATGGATTTGGCGTCTGGCTACTGGCAAGTTGACCTCTCTCCTGAAGACCGTCAGAAGACTGCCCTCATCACATCAGAAGGATTGTTTGAACCTACCTGCATGCTGCAAGGGCTCTGTAATGTCCCGGCAACTTTCCAGAGGGCCATGGATTCCATCCTGCGTGATTTAAAGTTGTTGTGTGTCTTAGTCTACCTAGATGATATAACAGTCTTCAGCGCAACTTTCACAGATCACCTAGCCCATCTTAAAGAGGTGTTCATAAAGATCCAAGAAGCTGGCCTCAAGTTAAAGCCATCTAAGTGTGCTTTCTTCAAAGAGTACCTTGAATTCCTGGGCCATGAAGTAACCCAAACGGGAATTTGTCCAATGACCAAGAAGGTTGAAGCCATAGATAAAATGCTTCTGCCCATCAACCTCCAAGAAGTACAAGTCTTTCTGGGCATGATGGGTTACTATAGACAATTCATTCCTGATTTTGCTGATACTAGCAAACCCCTGGTCCAACTATTGCGTAATGTCCCTTTTGAATGGACTGTCAGCCAACAGCAAGCCTTCAAGACTCTAAAGCAGAAACTCAAAGAAGCACCCATTTTAGTGTACCCCAATTACAATAAGGAATTCATCTTGTACACTGATGCTAGTGACCTTGCTATTGGGGCTATCTTGGCTCAGCTCAACAATGAAGATGTGGACCACCCTGTAGCCTATACTTTCTGTGTGCTGAATAAGCATGAAAAGAATTATAGCGTTACAGAGAAGGAGTGCCTTGCTGTGCTGCATGCAGTCAAAAAATTCCGCCACTATGTGTATGGTACCCATTTCACTATTATCACTGACCATGCTTTGCTCAAGTGGTTACAACAACTTAAGGAGCCTGAGGGGCGCCTAGCTAGATGGGCTCTCTTCCTGCAAGGTTATGATTTTACTGTGCTCCATTGCCCCAGAATTCAACATCAGAACACTGATGGGTTGTCCTGAATGCCCATCCTTGCCCTACATCCTGCTGAGGCAGACCGCCTTTACGAGCTAATTTGTCAGGGATCCAACCTGCAGGGGGTTCCTGAGGACTTGCGGGCGGACGGCCCGCGGGCCCAGCAGGGAGAGCCCACCACAAGATTGGGGCTAACTTTACAATATAAGATAACAATTTTCCAAGTATCGCCCAAGGTCCGGTTGTAGGCACCATGGAATCAATCAGCCCAGTGAGGGTGATATACATCACCCCAAATATCTGGGTGGAGGTGGATTCATCAGCGGCAACAGAATCTTGCGGGCAGTTGGGCTGCAGGGTGTGGGGCGGCGTCATTGGAACTAAATAGGCGGGCAGGAAATTATACTTGTCTCAGAATAGCAGAGGAGGTCTGGTGATTTTGATTCCTTCTCTGTATACGGTCTCAGTCTCTCTAGTTCTAGCTTCAGGGTCGTGGATAAGGATTTCCTCCAGATTAAACTCCAAATACGCCGGGTTGGGTGGGTACTCGGTAAAATGTACTGGGCCAAAGGGAGCTCCTGGTGGACGGTAAAGTTTGGGCAGCTGGTCCGTGGTTTCTTGGGTTATGGGGACATGGGTGTAAATTCACTGCCACCTCTGGCTTTGGATTGCTCAATTTTCCCTTGTTGTACCAAGAAAGGTTCTAAAACGCCTACCAAACCCCTTAATTCTTTAAATGATTTATCTCACACAGTAGATGAGAGGTTTGTGCTGGCCTACCCTGCAGAGCCTCTGCCTTTGGTTGTTCCCTCCTGGGAAGAAACACTGGTTAATTTGGACTACTTATTAGCTTGGTATTGCCCACTTCTAAAAACCATTAAAGCTGGCCAATCAGAGGCCGCCACATTGGCACTGAGCAACACAAGTGACTTCCAAATTACCAGTGCCTCTTCCAGCCAATCAGATCTGACCGCGGAAATTGGAATGAAACCCTCCAGCCCCCCTGCCCCTGCCTAGTAAAGTTTTGCCTCCAGCCAATTAGATTTGGTTCCACTGTCACATGACCCAACTTATTTGCAGCCCATCCCTTTTATGCAAGCAAGGGGACTTCTAGTCCCCTGCTTGTCTATTTTCCAATAATATTAAAGTTTGGAGCTATTCTGCACTTTATTTTTATATTTGTGTTTATTTGGAACCCAGTTTTGAGTTCCTATAGCCTAAAGATTAGGGTGTTAGTTTCTGTTCCAAGCTTACCTTCTGCCAGCTGGTTTCAAACCCAGCCTCTCTTCTGGTTCATTATACTAGAATTGGTTCATATAGTAGTTGCCTTTCCCGTTCTTGCTTTCAAAACAGAGTTTGAAAACTCAAATTTTCAATTGATTTTCCTTATAATACCTATTATTATTTTGAATTTTCTATTAAAATCATTGATTTCAAACCCGCTCTTGCTTGCTGTTCTTCCCAAACCTCTTGCAATAATTGTAAAGCCCTCTGGACCTGTTCTGCTACAGTTTGGGTCTATTTTGATAAGTATACTCTATCAGCCCTTGTTCTGCCTTATTTTTATCTGAAAAATATACTGTCCTACTCCAAATTTTGTGAGAAACGTTCCTATGATACTCCCAGCTCTCAAATTTGTGGTATTTTCCTTGGCTCTGTTCTTGCTGCTTCTGTGGTCCACCTCCCCTGATTTATGGGGGAAAATCTCTTTGTTGGCCCATCTGGTAGGTAGAGACCCTGCCAGTCTCTGGGACCTTCCCAGCAGTCTTCTCTTTTCTGGAGAGGCTGTGGTCAAGAGCCTGATGTGTGATGATTTGGACTTGGACACTGTGGACCTTACTTCACCAGTTTCTGAAGAAGTAGTGCCTCCCATGCCTCCCCTCTCCAACGTGGTCCAGAGGCATGCAGTACCCCCCAGGGCCTCCAAGGTGTCCTCTCCTGCTCCTACCCGCACTCCCTGGTTGCTCACCGGCCTGATACTGATGGGTTTGAACACCTACTTCCCTCAGTTGTCCCCGGTGTCCTCCCTGTGATCCCCCCTCCAAGCGGCCATCCCAGTTCTGCACTGGATGGCATCCTGGTGGTTTGTTACACCGGGATGGGAGCCAAACTTAGTTAGTTTAGCCCCCCTCTCTCACATTAGGGGACAGGGCCACAAGGAGTAGACTGAAGATGAAATAAAACTAATAACAAGTATGGTATGATCTGGTTGAACCAAAGGTTCATGTCACTTTATTGCAAGGATGGCAATGGGCATCTTCCTGGTGGCCCAGGGTATAAGTATGCCCATCTGTCATGGCAAAACTTTCAAAGATTTTCATGGCCCAGGTTTTCCCCTCTACTAGGTCCTCACAGCCCTTGGTGGCAACAATTGCGGGGGTTATTTCATTGGCTGACTTGCGACTAGAGCACTCCAATTCTTCAACCAGGTCATGGGACAGGTCATCTCTGGGTGGCCTGTTTCTTATGAAAGATACCTTTGTTTCTTCTTCTGATGTGGCCCGGGTTATTCTGGGGTCTGTGGCTAACCCGGCCTGTTGATTGGTTGGGTTAACAGGAACCCCTAGTGCGGGGGCATCATTGTAGGCAAACTTGGTTCATCAAAATTCAGGAGATTCTCCGAAGTTGAATCCAATCCTGATTCAATCCCCAAAAACTGCAGGCGGCTGGCCCTGCGGGCTGGCGGCCCGCGAGATGCCAGGGTTTGACTCCCATAGTTGAGGTCTTTTGATTATCATAGTTGACAGGAGTTTGTCACTTGTGACATAATTGGCTACCCTTCTTCCTGGGAAAGTGAGACAGAAGAGGTTCAACTTGCCCTGTCCAAATTGTCTGAAGACACCCTCATACGCGACAACCAACTCTTCAAGAAGGTGCAGAGTCAATACCTGCCATACGTGTGCCCCAGTCTTTGCCTCTCCTTAGTGTTGCAAGCTCATAAAAAATTGGCCATAGAGGCATTGCCAAGACCTTTGACTGGCTTCAGAAGAAGTACTTCTGGGAGAATCTTTGCCTGTTGATCCCAGATGTCATAGCTAGTTGCCATGACTGCCAACTTCAGAGGCCCCGAGCTGCTTCTCACGAGTTCCAATTGGTCCCCTCTCAACATGCCTTTCACACTGTCAGCATTGATGCTGTAGGTTCTCTCTCCCGCTCACACTCTGGATGCCGCTTTATCCTGATTGCTGTTGACCACTTCAGCAAGTGGGTAGAAGCTCACCATACTAAAGACATCACTGCTAAGACTACCGCTGCCTTCCTGCTGCAGGATGTGTTCTACTGCCATGGCTGTCCTTAAGTGCTGTTATCAGACAACGGGACCAACTTCAATGCCAAACTTGTAACTTCTGTTGTTGAAGCTCTAGGAACTCACCAGTCTTTCTCTGCCCCTATAATCCTTCCACTAATGGAGCAGTTGAGCGTGCCAACTTGACACTGGTTTCTATCATGAGGAAACTCACCTACTCTGACGCTGCCAATTGGGATCTATACCTACCTGCTGCACTCTTTGCCTATTGTCTGAGCAAACATTGGGTCACAGGGTACTCCCCCTTTGCCATGTTGTATGGGCATGAAGCCACCACTCCGTCACTCTTGGGGGTTCCCCTACTCTCCTCTGATAAGGCCATGAACCCTGACAACCACATCAAAGACTTAGTCAACCGCATCATTAATATACAGGCCACTGCCTACACTTCCGCCTATAAGACTAAGATGCTCGAGCTCTCTCCTGACAACGCTGGGCGCTCCCCCTTGCCTGAGTTTGCTGTTGGTGACCATGTTCTATACTATCAACACTGTGTGGGTGGATGCACACACAAACTAGACTCCCTGTGGATCAGTCCTTTAGAGGTGACTTTCAAGCAAGGATCTGAGTACACTGTAAAGCTCCTCTCCAGTGGTTGCCCTTTTGCTCATGTACACGCCAAGTTCCTCCACAAGTATCACCCCCCAAAGGCCAATCTAGAGGGGGGCAATGTCGTGAATAACAGCATTCACCATGTTTCAATTTTGCCTTTGTTGGGCCATTTCGAAGATGAGTCTCTTGCTTTTGCTTTTGACTCTCAAAATGAACTGGCTTCCGCTTCAGGAAATATGATTGTTTGGTTTCCTGACTCTGTGCAACTCACTTGCCCCACTCATGCTTGTGGCAAGTGATCCTACCGTCCTGGTAGTGTTTTGTGGTATTCCTAACCACTATATATTCCATTTCATATTCACCAATAAAAATTAAGTTCTATTCACATTTTTGTCTTTGTGTCTTCTGTACTTCTGCGCCTCTCTCTAGCCACGCCTAGTAGAGATTATTCATCCAGGGCCGCAAGGTAAACACTATTGCCTTCCCTGTCATCTAACTGAGACTTAGTACGAATCCAATCCTAAGGTTAGGATTCCCTGTTGTGTGTCTGTGCCGCGCCTCAGAACACGACAGTTCTAGAGGTAAATGACAACAATACTTACCTGGTACAAGGCTTGGGAAAAAGAAAACAAGACAAGGTTCTGCACCACAGACTCTGCCCATGTAAGGACCACCAGAAACAATGTGAAACCATCATACCAGCAACCAAATAGCAGCTGGTAGAGTATGAAGCCCATGCCCCTGACAACCTTCCAGCAGACCTCCCCACAGAAGAGGCTGACCTTCAGCCGGGGGGGGGGGTGTTGAAACTGCAGGGTCAACCCCCAGCAAGGTTCCGCCCAAGAGGATCTGTGACCTGCAACCTGACTTCCCCATGACCTGTAGCCAAATGTGAAAGTCAACTTGAATTACTAAATCCAGCAAAAAGAACCAGTGACAATCCCAGCTTGGCAGGCAGCTCAATTTAGAGCTTCACTCATTACAAGAATCATGCTACCCCCTTCCCAATCCAACTAATTGATCATCACAATCTTGTTCCTCCTATAATGAATCACCTCAACTATATAATTCCCATATCTCAATAAAGATAATTATCTAGTTTCCAAAATATTTTCCCCTTGTAACTTGCTAATACAGCACAGTTATAGCATTTATAAAGTAGTGTCTAGATGAAAAAAACATTAAAAAGAGGCTTCATTGGAAGGTCTCCTTAGATTATTAACTTTCACAGGATTCTTCCTGTAAGGCAAGCTCTTCAAAAGCTTCCAGAAGGAAACGCTGGGAAAACTTTGGATAATCTTTTTCTAGATTAACAAAGGCATGCTTGAGCCGCTCAATACCAGCAATAAAATCTTCTTGCTGGCTTTCTTCAGCAAACTAAATTGTTACTAAGACATTGTTTAAGTATATACCATGTTCAAAACAGGCTGGACAATGCCAGTATAGACAGTAAGCTTAACTTGGGGGGTCTGAAAGTAAATATTGGTGGTCAGAAAGCCTTACCTCATCTCTTTCTGAAAAACATTGTGACAAGAGATTTGGAGTTATGCTTGAAGAATGAGAGTTACTTTCTGTACAGGTCTTGTAGTTGCTTCTATCATCAGTTGATGATTCAAAATCTCTGAGGAGTTCTTGCTTTACAGACCCGAAATCCCAGGTTGGTTCATATACAGTAGCCTTTAGACTACAAAATAAGCCTTAAAGCAGCGTAGATATACCTTTTTTCTACTTTGGGATTAGCCTCGACATCACGCCCAGGCTGTTCCGTCCAGTTCTGATTTCTCTCAATAAGGTCAACAAGGTAGGATGTTTTCTTGGCTCTTTTGAGGAACTGATGTTTTAAAAGCTCTTTGGCTGACGGTCTCTAAGAAGTTAGAGAACCTCTGGTTGATCTTTTACGCTTTCTGGTTGCATGTTGAGACAACATTTGACAAAATCCTTAAATGATTTAGAGAATTTGCCAGTCAACTGTGGAGGCTTGGATTCAGGGATAAGAAAAAGCACTCTGAGAGGATGAAGTTCGAAGTGAGGAGGATTTTGAGTTGCAAGTTCTATGGCAGTTATTCCAAGCGACCAAATATCAGCCTAAATCAAGTTAATCAGAGCATAGCTAAACAATACCTTGCTGTCATATGCAGATTGTTTAATCACTTCAGGGGCCATCCAGAACTAGCAAATTGGTAAATTAACAAATTAATAAAGATGTATACAGGTGATCCTATATAGCTGTTTTTCTTTGACTGAGTGGCAGTAAGCTAGAAGCTATTAAATCTTCAACTTTTAACCAAGCAAACCTGTCCCGAAAAGCCGAAATCGGCCAGTTTCACTAGAGGCACAACTCAATAACACTTCAAATAGTACGCATTACCTTCGCCACTTGCAGTCAATAGAATATTTGCAGCTTATACAATAAGATTTTATAAGAAACCATAAAAACCTTACATTTGATATCTAAAGGTTATTAAAAACTAAAGTATTTATAAACCTCGGTGGATTTTGTTTTCTCTTTCAAGATACTCTAAGCCTTTCAATATCTCTCTGAGGATGATGGCTATGTATGGTTCAGGAATAGCTCCTGGCCGAAGCTATAAATAAATTAAGAGAACTTGATATGCATTACTAGATCAGCACAGGAACCACCCAAACAGTATTCCATGATGATCCATAGCTCAGTGCCTTTAGAATAAGAACCGTAATATCTTGTACAATGTAAGAATTTAACGATATTCCTTACTTGATGACATGGGGAGAATTCAGTTGGGAAAGAATTCTGATTTCTACTTCAATATCCTCAACTTCCTCTTCAGCCAGTTCGAGGTCGATGATTTTGATTGCAACTAGTTGCTTCGTACGTTTATCATAGCTTGTTAAATTAGAAGTGTAACTTGGTTTGGAGATACCCTAAATATACTTTGCCAAAAGTTCCCTTGCCTACTGTTTAAAGTTTTCCAACCTCAAGTTACCTATCTGCTCTTGTTTCACATAGAGTACTTCTGGGTCAATCTGAGTAGAAAGAATGCTGCTGGATAGCTAAAATGTTAAAGAGATAAAATGATGAAAATACCATTATTTTTATTTTAAATAATCTGATTGAGGTTAAAAGCAATGCATTTTTAAGGATGAATAATTTTTGTTAATATGGTTTAGCAAATCCTAGAGAGACCAAATATTATGGTGCCACAGGATTCCAAATCTTAGCTGGGCTTATTCTCGCCACACCAAGAAAGTAATTTATGTTATTACAATCCATTTTTTTGACAAAGTTCTATTACTCTTTGTAATTGCCCTATCAAACAACTTTAAGTTTTCATGATTTAAAATCCCAGGTAGCTTGAATTAAAATATCCACTTTGTCAACCGCCACATTAAAAGTCAATCACTGGAAAAATCTCACACCAGAATTAAAATATTTATTCATCAAATACGTTGATGCTGATTTCATTATACACAGGAGTTCTCAAGGCTGTGGCGCTGTAATGCCGAATTACAGATTTATGATATTTAGGAAATAATCAAGTGAGCTTTATTGCAATAAATTGGGGTTTATATAGCGGCTTCAGAAATGCATTCAATATTTGATATTCGATGACGAATCAAATTCGGCATCACTCTTTGCCACTAAATTATTTGTGGTATGGTTTCAGCTGCGCGCCGTTGATTGGTTGTGTGAATCTGACACCTTCATGATTCTCAAGGTAATAATTGTTGTTATTGCTTAGTCGATAGATGATGAAGGGTCTTGTCTACTTAGTATTGAACTTCCCTGAATGGCTGTTTACTAAGCTATTCTTTAATTTAAAAACGTGTTGACCAATTTGGAATATAGGTAAGTTGAACTGCATCTCTTCTTGTGTCTCTCTTATTTTCCTAGCCTTCTCTTTGATGGTGGTTATGGCTTTGGCTACTTGTCTGTAGTTGGTCGCATCGTCTCCTTCAGGTAAGATTCTAGGTATAGTAGTTGGTGGTTTCACGCTGTACATTACTTTGAATGGTGCTAATTGTGTTGTTGCGTGTACTTTTGTTCTGTAATGCCATAATGCTACAGGTAATGTGTCTTCCCATGTGCTAGGTTGGTATTTGGTGGACTTTTCTAAGGTTTGTACCAGTGTTTTGTTGAATCTTTTGGTAAGTCCATTGCAGTGTGGATTGTATGCCGTTGAGAACCTATGTTTAATACTAACCAATTTTATTAGGTCTGCTATTATTTGGTTCCAGAAGTGAGGTCCTTGGTCTGTCAGTATTGTTGTTGGTGGGCCAAATTGTAACATAATTTCCTTGTATAGGAATTTAGCCACGGTAAGTGCTGTATTGTCCAGGTAAGCTGCTCCTACTGGCTATCTTGAGTAGTATTCTGTTGCTACTAACACATACTTATTCCCATGTTTAGATGTTGGTAGGGGTCCCAAGAAGTCAATGCCCCAGAGGTCAAACATCTTTTCCACAACAATAGGTACAATTGGTTTTAAGTGTTCAATCTTTTTACTAAACCTTTGGCAGGCTTGACATCTTTCTATGTGCTCAATGGCCTCACTGTACATCATTGGCCACCAGTAGGATGCTTTAAGTTGTTTCACGGTGGTGTGTTGACCAAAATGTCTGTTTTTTTGTGTGCTTATGTGAGTATCTCCACTCTTTTGTTCTTAGCAGGTACTAGTTGCTGTCAGGGACCCACTTGGCAGGAACAAGTTCCCTAATTAGTGGGCCAAGGCCCCTAAGTTAAGTTCTGCTATTATCAAGCCAAGGGGAACCGTGACCATTGCAAGGTGTCCTAGGTGTCCCAAGTAGGCAAATCTTCCAAACATAGAGCTGAACCAACCAAGTATGTAGTATCCCACCACATAAATCAAGAGGTAGAAGGAGGCATAAGGTCTAACCAAAGCAGATTTGGCAGGAGGCAGAGTGAACAAACAACCATATTGGAATTTACGTCCCCAGTGACCAGAGGGGTACTTGAATCATCCATGGGCAAGGGATTCTTTTTGATGGGCGTCACCTGGAGAAGAGTTGTACCAGTCAGTTGTAGGTGTTGGGGTCTCCAAGGTTGACACCACCAACAAGAAGGAGGCTAGAAACCAGAACAGGAATATAATTCCTCTCATGGCTTCAAAAATAAGTTTATCAGAAGGTAAATGAGTAGCAGGTATAGGGTAAATTCTTTATTGTTGGAACAAGTGATAATGATAAGATTGCTCACTTAAATACCCCAGAATAGAGGGTGAAACATTTAAAAGGATAATGTGATGAGAGAGGATTTACATTGTGGCTACATACATCTTATGGCTGAACTTACCAATTTTACCATGTGCTGGTGGACCTGGATCTTAATAAAATGTATAAGTTTATCATACAAAGAGAGACAACAAAAACAAGCCACAAGAATAGAAACCATTAAGTGGTTTATCTGCTTGATCTCCACGTAATTCAAGTGAAGAGCTTGGTCAGGATATAGAAACAGTGGTTTCCAGAGCGGCAAGTGAGAAACAAGCAGCCAATCATTGTGTGCGCGGTAAGTGACGTTTTCACTTAAGTTACTAACCTTTTCAAATTCAAATTAAAGGGCAAAAGCAAAAATCAATTCAATCAAACAGTTATAAATAGGTAAGGAAAGTTGAATAATAGATTCTATACTAACACTAGGTGTTTTCTGAAGGTTCCAGGTTCAAGTTTTGTTTAAATCAAGGATAGGAAAGAAACTAGTGTCCAGTATTTGGTGGTTGTGTTGCTGTGTGTTTGTCTTGATATCCATATCAATAAAAATGAAGGATTCAGGGAAGGAATCCCTGACACTATCCTCCCCAGGAAGGCCCTTCTCTTCTAGAGTCTCCTTGTAGTGTGAGAGAACTTCTGGTGCGTTCTCTAGGTTCTCTTCAGGTTCCCAGAAATTGGATTCTACCTTGTAGCCCTTCCATTTTACCAAGTATTGCCGTTTGCCTCAGGAGGTGCGGTAATTGAGGATGTCTTCTACTTCCCATTCCAGAGTATGGTTCAAGATAATAGGAGGAGGGTCCTTGTGGTCCATGTCAGATGATGACCCCTTGAATTTAGACAGAAGGCTGATGTGGAAGACATCATGGGCAGAGGAGCCTTCAGGAAGTTTGAGTCAGAAGTTAACATCAGAGCGTTGTTCAATAACCAACAGGGGACCAATTTTCTTGGTCCTAGTTTTTGCCCCAGAATATCCAGTTTAAGATTTTTTGCACTGAGAAACACATAGTCTCCCACTTGGATGTCTTCAGGTGTTCTTCAATGTTTATCAGCTTGGGTCTTATACTGTAGGATGGTCTTTTCCAGTTGTGTCTTGAGTTGTTGGTGATTCTTGAGTAAGGATGTTGCCCATTGGTACGCTGACAGAATAGTGTCTTCAGTTGCAGGATCAGGAAAATCTTCAGGGTTATATCCGTAGTTGGCAATGAAGGGGGATACTCCAATAGAATCATGGTGATTGGTGTTATAGCATAGTTGGGCAAGTGGAAGTAAGGTTACCCAATCATCCTGCCATAAGTTCACATAGTTCCTGAGAAAACCTTCCAGCACTTGGTTTACCCTTTCTGTTTGTCCGTCAGTCTGAGGATGAAAGGATGTGGACATGAGAGTTTTAACATGTAATGCCTTCATTAGGAACTGCCAGAACTTGGATGTGAATTGTGTACCTTGATCCGAGATGATGTTGTTGGGAATTCTGTGGTTGGCAATTACATGAGTAAAGAGCATGTTGGCAGTGTCTTCCGCCGTTGCGCGCTTGAAGGGCGTAAAGATTGCATATTTTGTTAGCCAATCTACTACCACAAAGATGCCGGTCATGTTGTACCTCTCTGGAAGGTCCACAATAAAGTCCATGGAGATGGAATGCCAAGGGTGCAGAGGAATAGGTAATGGTTTGAGTAATCCTTGGGGCTTCATGGTGGAGGGTTTGTTGCGGCCACACAGCACACATGTGGAGATGTATTTGGAAAATGTTTTCTTCAGATTAGGCCATCAGTATCTATGTTGGATTCTCTTGATTTTCTTGCAAATGCCTCCATGTCCTGTGAGAGGGGAGTCATGGAAACTTTCCAAGATTGTTTGTCGGTGTTCATAGGTTGGTACATAAAGGCTTCCATTCTTTGACCAAGATCCGTTGTTTAGAGTAAGCCCAGTGGGAGTGTTATCCTTATCAAGGAGTTGGAATGCTATGATGTCCTGGTCCAAGGTGGATAGATAAGATAGGGTCATGATGTGGGAGAGGAACCAATCTTCAGAGAGTATAGCACGTTCATTGTGTTTAACGTAGGACTGGCTTGGCTCATCCAAGTCCTCTTGTCTACTGATGTTGTCTGGTACTATGTTCTGGTGTCCTAGAGTGTAACTAATATTAAAGTCAAAGGCAATTAGATTGATAGCCCATTGTGCCAGACATGGGCTAACCTTCCTCTTCTCAGTGAAGTAAAGGAGGTTATTATGATCAGTTCTGATTTGCACGTGGAATTTACTTCCTTCCAAGTAGTGGTGCCAGTGGTCCAAAGATTTGACAATGGCAAATAGTTCCTTCTTGTACACGTGGTAATTTCTCTCTTGTTCAAGAAGCTTATAGGAGTAGAACACCACAGGGTGGAGTTTACTATCCTCCCCAAGCTGCAGTAACACCCCTCCTAGGGCAAAGTCAGAAGCATCCGTGTCCAAAAAAGATTGGCGTTCAGGGTCTGGGCAGAGAAGGACTGGGGCTTAGGTGAAAGGCTTTTTGAGGGTCTCAAACGCCTGGTCAGCTTTCAACAACCAGACAAAGGGAACCTTTTCAGAGGTAATGTGAGTGAGAGGGAAAGCGGCAGAAGAGAAATCCTTGATAAACTTGCGGCAAAAATTTGCTAGGCCTAAGAACCCGCAAAGTTTAGTACATGTTGTGGGTCTTGGCCAGTCCAGGACTGTCTGTACCTTGGAGAGAGCAACCGCAAAACCGCCTGGGTTAATCTTGTATTCAAGGAATTCAATTTTGGTAACAAAAAAACTTGCATTTTTCAAGTTTACAAAACAATTGGTTGTCAATGAGCAATTAGAGGACCTCCTGTAGGTGTATAGTATGGGTCTCCTTGTTCTGTGAGTATACCAAGATGTCGTCAAGGTAGACAACCACACAGACATCAAGTAGAGGGAAGAGTACCTCACTCATTAGGCCTTGAAAAGCTGCAGAGGCATTACTCAAACCAAAGGGCATCACAAGGTATTCATAGAGCCC
This sequence comes from Entomophthora muscae, assembly GCA_014839935.2. Taxonomy (NCBI): domain Eukaryota; kingdom Fungi; phylum Entomophthoromycota; class Entomophthoromycetes; order Entomophthorales; family Entomophthoraceae; genus Entomophthora; species Entomophthora muscae. The sequence continues at coordinate 33,332 of QTSX02007222.1, forward strand.
AAAGGGAGTGCAAACTGCCGTCTTCCATTCATGACCTTCAGCAATACATATTTTGTTATAAGCACTGCAGAGGTCTAGTTTAGAGAAAACCTTGGTGTGGGTAAGTTGGTTGGGCAAGGACTCTGCAGATGGTAAGGGGTTTTGGTTCTTAATGGTTATGGCGTTCAGTTTGGTGAAGTCCACCACTGGTCTAAGGGTGCCGTCAGCTTTCCCTACAAAAAACATGGGTGATGAGCATGGGAAGTTGGATCAATGCATAAACCCTTTGGATAAATTTTTGTCAGAGTACACTTTCATTGCAATTCCCTGTGCTTGGTTCATGGGATAGAGTTTTTTCTCACATGGGGGAGGAACCTGGTATCAAGTCAATTCTAAGATTGGATGGTCTTCTCTTGGGAGGATGGAGCAGAGTTCTTTGCTGAAGGTCTTCTTTAAGTCTTGGATTTCTTCTGGTATGGAGTCCTGCTCTTGGTCATCCAAAAGAAGTAGAGAGTTCAGGTAGGCCATGAAATTCTCTGGTACCTGGTGATATGGTCTCTTGAGAGGCACAGTGGTAGGGTTTTCATGAGAGTAAAGTGTGACTGAATTGGTGTCCCAGTTGAACTGTAACTTGGCTTCCTTACACCAGGGAAATCCCAAGACTAATGGGAAGGCCAAGTTAGAGAGCATAGAGGTGGGTAGGTGGTATGAGTTGTTCCCCACCTGAGCGTGGAGGGGTTTGACTAGGCGTTCTACTTGGGCAGGGGTACCTTCAGCAAGTCTTACGGAGGCTAGTCCTGAGGCCTCAAACCCTAAAGAAGTCAAAAGGTCTTTATCAATAAAGTTCCCCATTGCTCTCATGTCAATCAGTGCGTAGATGGCCATAGTGCCAAATTTGTGGTCTAGAAAAACAGGCAAAAGAGCGTAAGACTGAGTTGAAGATTTATTGGCATCTGTGGTTGAAAGAAGATAGCCTGAAGCGGATTGTACCTTGGAGAGTGCCTGGCAATCCTTGGCAGAATGACCTGATTGCCCACAGTAGAGACACAGTCCTTTGTGGACTCAACATTGTTTCTCTTTGGGGGCCAACTGGTAACCTCCCCCGGGTTAAGGAACTAATCTCTTTGGAACCTCGGCAGGGGATGGTAAGTTTTGGGCAGGCGGAGTCTTGGTGTTGTTCCAAGAAGGAAGCTGTTTTACCTTGGAGGACCATTTCAAAACCTCTTTGGTAAGATCAGAAAACTTGTCAGGTAATACATATGGGCCAGGAAGTTCTTGAGTTCAGGAGACAGTTTCTTCTGGAAGAGGTAGCAAGCTTTGGCATCAGTCATCCCAATTGCTTCCTTGAGGCAAGAGAATTCTTCAATATAGTCCTTAGTGGCCATTCTGCCTTGATATAGGGTCATTATGCGGTCTCTGAGCTCTTCCGTGGTATGTGCTGGCACTATGGTGGATAACAAGGAGTTGCAGAACGCAGGGTAGTTATTGAGTAATTTCTCTCCTTGGAGGGTGGCCTTGGCGTACCAGACGTGAGCCTTGCCTGTGAGCTTCTTGGCAACGTGATGGACCTTCTGTGCATCAGTCTGGAATTGTGTGGGAGATGTTTCAAACAGTGATTGTGAGAAAGCCAGGAGCATAAGAATCTTGTTCCCTTTGTTGTTGTTGGGAGATATTGCTGAAATCTGGTTTAGTACCACAGTTTGGTTTTGAACCTGTTGAGGATCAGATGCTCTGGAGGCAACAAGGGTCTTGGTATGCAGGAAGAGGCAAACCAGACAATAGGTGGTAAGGCTAATGATGGTGGTAATCAAGGTGACAGCCAAACTCTTGATAAGTGCGGTATAAAGTAGGTAGCTTGCAGGGGTTGGTTCTGAACTTCTAAGTAAGAAGCTCAAGATGGGTTCCAACAAACTGTCAGGGACCCACTTGGCAGGGAAAAAGTTCCCTAATTGGTGGCCAAGGCCCCTAAGTTAAGTCCTGCTATTACCAAGCTGAGGGGAACCATGACCATTGCGAGGTGTCCTAGGTGTCCCAAGTAGGTGAATCTTCCAAGCATAGAGCTGAACCAACCAAGTATGTAGTATCCCACCACATAAGTCAAGAGGTAGAAGGAGGCATAAGGTATAACCAAAGCAGATTTGGCAGGAGGCGGAGTGAACAAACAACCATATTGGAATTTACGTCCCCAGTGACCAGAGGGGTACTTGAATCATCCATGGGCAAGGGATTCTTTTTGATGGGCGTCACCTGGAGAAGAGTTGTACCAGTCAGTTGTAGGTGTTGGGGTCTCCAAGGTTGACACCACCAACAAGAAGGAGGCTAGAAACCAGAACAGGAATATAATTCCTCTCATGGCTTCAAAAATAAGTTTATCAGAAGGTAAATGAGTAGCAGGTATAGGGTAAATTCTTTATTGTTGGAACAAGTGATAATGATAAGATTGCTCACTTAAATACCCCAGAATAGAGGGTGAAACATTTAAAAGGATAATGGGATGAGAGAGGATTTACATTGTGGCTACATACATCTTATGGCTGAACTTACCAATTTTACCATGTGCTGGTGGACCTGGGTCTTAATAAAATGTATAAGTTTATCATACAAAGAGAGACAACAAAAACAAGCCACAAGAATAGAAACCATTAAGTGGTTCATCTGCTTGATCTCTGTGTAATTCAAGTGCAGAGCTTGGTCAGGATATAGAAACAGTGGTTTCCAGAGCAGCAAGTGAGAAACAAGCAGCCAATCATTGTGTGTGCAGTAAGTGACATTTTCACTTAAGTTACTAACCTTTTCAAATTCAAATTAAAGGGCAAAAGCAAAAATCAATTCAATCAAACAGTTATAAATAGGTAAGGTAAGTTGAATAATGGATTCTATACTAACACTAGGTGTTTTCTGAAGGTTCCAGGTTCAAGTTTTGTTTAAATCAAGGATAGGAAAGAGACTGGTGTTCAGTATTTGGTGGCTGAGTTGCTGTGTGTTTGTCTTGATATCCATATCAATAAAATTAAAGGAGTCAGGGAAGGAATCCCTGACAGTTGCAGACCTTTATCCATCTTTCTAAATAAGTTGTTGTTTACTAATGTGAATTTTAGGAACTTTGCTATGAATTATTTGGATTCCTCTTTGTAATTCAATTTCAACTTTGAGGTGGCAGTATCTACAAACTTTTGCAAGTTTGTTTTGTAGCTTGGCATCTTGGTAAGTAGTAGAACTGCTTGGACAGGCCGTCGGCTACAGTGCTCTGCTTCCCTGGGACATGTTGAATGTCAAAGTCATAGTCAATAAGGTCAGTGAACCAACATATTCTTCTTGAGTTTGTGCCTAGGTTGTCTTCTATGAATTGCATGGCAATGTTGTCCATGTGTATGGTAAGTGGGTGTCCCAGTACATAATAACAAAATTTATCTAGGGCTCTGACAACTGCAAGTACTTCTTTATAGTATATGCAGTAGTGGTATTCAGCATCAATGAATTTCTTTGACATATACTCTATAGGTTTGAAGGTCCCTTCTACGTCTTGACACAGTACGTCTCCTATTGAATCCTTGCAAGCATCTGAGAAGATGTGGAATTTCTTGTTGAAGTTGGGGTAGATGAGTACACTGTCTGAGGTAATAGCCTTTTTTAGTTGATTAAACGTATTGTACTCTTCTAGTCCCCACTGGAACTTCCTATCCTTGTGCGTTTGGTTGAACAGCGGCGCTGCAATGTTGCTGTAGTTGGGTATGAACTGGTGGTAATACCCAACAACACCCAAGAATAATCTAACTTGGCTTGCGTTTGTAGGTTCTGGCCATTCACTTATTGCTTTTGTCTTGTCTTGTCTTGGTCTGGGTTTTTACCTTCTTTGTCAACGGTGTGTCCAAGGAGTTTAAGTTCTTGTACTGCAAGGATTGATTTCTCTGCGTTGACGCTAAGGTTAGCTTTCCTGATTCTATCTAAACAGATTTTTAAATGTTCCAGATGTTATTTGAAGGTTTTTGAATAGAAGGTGATATTGTCTAGGTAGACAGTCACAAAATTGCCAATGAGGCCAGAGAACACGTTGTTCATGATCCTTTGAAATGTATGTGGTGCGCTTTTTAGTCCAAAGGGCATCCTGGTATATTCAAATTGACCCCATTTACTAACAAATGCAGTTTTAGGTTGGTCTTTTTTACGTACTAAGATTTGGTGGAAACCACTAAAAAGATCAATATTGGAGAACCATTTGGCTCCTCCAAAGGAAGCCAGGATGTCAGAGATACAAGGTAATGGATAATTGTTGCATATAGTGACCTTGTTTAAAGGGATATAGTTGACGCGCATCCTTTGCTTGCTTCCTTTCTTAGGATCAACTACCAGCAGAGAGGCCCAAGGTGAGGAACTAGGTTTGATTAAACCTTGCTTTAGAAATATGTTGATTTCCTTCTTAACAAATTCCTCTTTAGATTGTGGTAGTTGGTAGAACCTGGACGTGATAGGGCGTGTGTTTCCTGTGTCAATCTTATGTTCAAAGCCTGAAGCTTCTGGTAAGTTGTCTGAGTCCCCCACTATGTTGGAATCATATGGCTCTATGACTTCAACTAGTTGGGTCTTCTGGTCGTTTGTTAGCCATTTGTTTTTACTAATATTTGTTTCAATAGGTTCACATAGGAATTCTGTGATCTGGGGGGTGTCAAAGGTGACATATAGTTGAACTTTCAAGTTGTTGTATTCAATTGTCCAATTGTTGCCCATGTATTGGGTGGTGATACCCAATTCAGTCATTGTTTGTCTTCCCATTAGTAATGTATATTTGTGGTGATTGAAGATTTCAGTGTCAATCTCTATCTCTGCGCCTCCTATCCATAATTTCAGTCCTTTTGCCACGCCAAGACAGAATTTTTTTGCTTCCATCAGCCATGATGAATGTTACGTCAGATGGTGCAATGGTGACATCAGGTAAGCTTTCTAGAAATTTAACTGTTATTAAATTACTATAGGCCCCTCTGTCTAGGATGACGTGTGTCATGCGTCTGTTGACAGCGCCTTCCGTTCTTGGAGCTCTGGTGCCAGCCAAGAATAATTCTTCTTTTTGCTATGGGGCCGCAAAGCTGAGACTGCTTTGTGGGCTTTCTGACCTAGTGTTAGACTCTCTTGGAATAGATCAGCCAATGAAATTGTGATCAAGATATCCTCAAACAGTTTGCCAATTGATATTCCCTTATTTAATTTTTCAATTTTTAGGGTGTCTGCTTCTGATGGATGTTTTGAGATTCCTGGGACTATTAGTTTGTAGTTGTTATTCATCTCTGGTTCTTAAGTGTTCATTGGTAGGTTTGATTTATGATTATCCACTAATTTTTTATCCATAGAAGTATTGAATGTGTCCATAGGTGAATTGCAATTCACTTCTGTCTCCAAAGGGGTTGTTGTGTCCATGTGTGGATTTACAGCCAATCCTGCTCCCACTAATGGTGACCTCTCAATTGATGGATTGTTTGTGGTATCTACTTCAACCAATGGTGATGTTTCCATTGGTGTGTTATTGTAAATACTGTCACATTCCATGTGATCATCATCTGTGTGAGTCACTCTGTTTGTTGCATTTGCTACAAGTGATGATGTGTCAAGGTAATCATCTCCAGTGGGAAATTCAAAAGGGAATTTCCAAATTGAGCTCAGCACTATTGTTGGTGTAAGCTTGAATTGTTGGGGATTCTGGTACTGTTTTAACAGTGACCAAGTTGTATCTGGGGTCCTCTTCAGCCAACAATGGGCCATCAAAGTCAAGTTGTTCTTTGAGTGGGGCAAATGGATTGGGGTGTTTGGGGTTCCATCTGCTGTCACAGACTGTGTGTGGCGGTGTGGGGAGTGAGGGTGTAGTGGGTGGTGCATGGGTGCCCTCTTTGTAGATTTTGTCAATTAATCCAGTTGTGGCTTGGCTTTCTGGTGTAGTGAGGCTTTCACTGTCAATTGGGGGTTCTTTGGGTGAGGGGTTTGCTTCTCTCTCATGGCGTTTTAAGGGTGGGGGTGTGTAGTCTTGGTCAGGAGATGGGGCACAAGATCTTATGTGTCTGGGTTTAATCAAAGGGGAGAGGGCAGGGTCATTGTGGTCAATAATGTAATCAGAATTTGTCTTTTTATTCAAAGGAGAGACACCCTCAGGTGTAGAGAGGGGGCGTTTCTCAGTTTGATAAAACTGTTCAGACATTATTACTGCAATGGGACGCTGCACATTGATACAGATGCGGAGAGCACAGCTGTAGTTACTGTGGTCAGTGCCCTTGCAGATAGAGCAAGGAGCAGTGCATCTTTCTGACTTATGCCCCTGTTCATTGCAATTGTAGCAATTGTCAGTGAAAGGAGCATTGTGTTGCGCTTGTCTGTAACCAGTAACTCTGGAAGGACGTTCATGGACAAGGTAGATGACTTAAAAGCGGTTTTGCATCTCTTTGATCTTGGCCTCAAGTGCTTCTAACAAAGATGGTTCTTTTTTTTGCTTCCACTGCAAAGGGGTTCCATTTTGACGTAGCCTTGGCGTCTTCATCTTCCTCTCTCTCTACGTAAATTGTGTAGTTCTTGCGCACCAGGTTGTATGCTTCCTCCAATGTTGAGGGGTTGGCTTTACAGATAAGTCCCGCATATGCTGGTGTAAGAGCCTTCTTGAAAGTAGGTATACCCACCAAGCTGTGGAAGTTGTCAATGATGATCTTGAGCTCAGTACCCAAGAACCCTTTTGTTTGTTGTGCAAGTACCTTGTTAGCGTACTCTTGGAACTTAACAATAAAAGGTTAGAGGGCTAAGAACTGGCTGATCTTGACTTGACTCAAGAGGTGTCAAGGGTCAGGTTTGTGGCTGATGAATCTCTTCTTGACTTCCACCTTCCATTTTTCCCAAGTGTCAAAGAGCATATTTTGATACCAGATGCAGGCATCATTGCGGAGTTTAGAACCAACTTCTTTGAGTCTGGCTGCATCCAAAAGGCTAAAGTTGTCACAATAGTCTTTGAAGGATTAGAGCCAAGCTCTAAACCCTTCACCACTAAATGTGCCAACATTCTGGTAAGCCAAGAACTTGAAAGCAGCTTGGGAGCCGCAGTTTGTAACCACAGTAGTAGGTGACAGACCAGGTGGGGCGGCGGAGGGGCAGGACAGAGTAGACATTTCTACTTTCAACAACAACAATCAATCAACAATAAGAGTTTGTAAGTAAGGCATGAACTCCAATTTTATGTAATACCAAATTACAGATTTATGATATTTAGGAAATAATCAAGTGTGCTTTATTGCAATAGATTAGGGTTTATATAGCAGTTTCAGAAATGCATTAAATATTTGATATTTGATGACAAATCAAATTCAGCATCACAGCACTAAGCAAAATCAACTCATTTAAACAAAATAGAAGTGGGCCTGAACCTACTGTTAATCAATATAAATCCATTGGTTTTTTTATTTTGTTTAAATTAGTTGATTTTGCTTATCACCACAGCTTTAAGAATTCCTGTAGATAATGAAATCAGCATTAACCTATTTAATGAATAAAATAACATATTTTTTTGATTTAAATGAATTGATTAATAAAGATGATGTCAACACAGATATAGCAGAAGTGACTCTCATCCTAATAGCCCAGACCAATAGTCTAGAAGTAAAAAACCAAAACTTCATATAAGACCCTGAAGTGTGAACCAATTAAAATAGAATGAATTATTATCTAAGGTCTGAAGATTTATAAACAATATTTTCTCTTACTTTAATTGCTAATGTCAAGGGTCTAGATGTAAAGGCATTCTGGCTACCGCCAAACTACTTAACATCCAGCCATTGCCAGATTTGGTGCCCTTCCAATATACCATTTGACATACCAAGAATGGTAATCAAGCAATATCACATGACTGACCAAGTATCCAGTGGCTTGAACCCGTCTTGCACATGACCAACCCCTAGGTTCAATCTAACTAAATCCCTGCCACATTCAAATCTATATAAATCTAAATTATTATCCAATAAAATATACTTCTCTTCTTTCTTAATTCCATATTTAAAGCTTCCCCAAAAGGCGCTCCTTATCACTGGTAGCAGCTACAGTTTTTTGACCACACCCATGAGAGAGAAAATGACTGACCAAAACCTGCCCACCTTTGCTCATATACTCAACCAGGCCACATCCCAGGAAACCTGGAAGACATACTTCTGCGCCCACAACATTGAAAAAGATATACCTAGTGGATGCACTGTATTTGAAGGACTGGTCATGCCCAACAATGCGCCAAGATAATTCAATAAAGTTGCTCTCTCCAACCACAAACAAACATACAACTGCCTATCACAGGTGAAGTTAACAAGACCAAATACATTGGTATTGACAAGTTCTTTGGCAAAAACAAAGAAAATGTCATCAACTGGCTAGACCACACAGCTGCCAAACTCTGCGCCAGCCGCATCCCCCATGAGAAATGGGCCCAGGAAGCCAGCAAGCGCCTGTAAAAGGCTGCAGCTAACTGGTTTGCCACCTGGGTTGGCTCACAAACTGACAACCAGCTTGACAACTGGGAAGAGTTCAAAGCGGACATCACACACAATTTCTGCATCACCAAATCCCTCCAAGACATTGCAATACAGCTCAGCAATCTTCCTCAGAAGACCACTATCACATCTTATGTCAATGAATTTGAGGAAATACACCACAAAATTCAGAACCCAGCGCAAGCTGACAACATACATACCAGAACCTCATTCATCAACAGAATGAAACCCTCTGTTGCTGCCCTCATCCGCTCAGTAGACTAATACCTACATGCCTGCGCTCATTGCAGAAGCCAAGTGCGCAGAAAAACGCGCAAACATGGAATATGCTGCACGCAACAGCAACCATTCCTCAAACAGCAATGGCAGAGAAAACTCCAATGGCAACAAACGCCAAAACACCAACCATAACAACAGCAACTCCAATTACAACAATGGCAATCACAGCCAAAGCACAAACTGCTCCTGTCCCAAGAAAGAGGACACCACCAAAGTAAACAATGCTGAAAAAGCAAAACACTATGAATCTGACCCCACATTCTTTGACCTTGAAGGTCTCAAAACAGAGGAACAGGGAAAAGAAAAGGTGGAACAGGCTTAAGTGCCCCTGTCTCCCCCCAACATAACAAGAAACTGTACCAAGGCACAAACTTTGCTGCTTGCATCCCACATGTCCCAAAACCCTCCATTTTTATGAATTTAAAAATTAAAGATCACTCAAAACTTCTTGTCTATCCATGCACTTATAAATCACATACACATATAATTTTATTTGGCTCTGGTGCAAAACACACTATGGTTAGCAAACCATTTGTAACCAAATACAAAATACCAGTTGTCAAATCCAACTTCAAATACGCCAGAATGGCAGACAAATAAAAGGTTCTACTCAAAGGCAAAACAACTCCCTTCAGAATTGACCTCCAAGTCATACAAACGTCAATCAAAATACTTGTCATGAACAACATAAACTACACCATTACAGCAGGCATGGACTGGTTCATCTGAGTGAACCCCAGCATATGTTGGAAAACAAAAACCATGACAATAAAACACAATGGAGTCAATTTCAACATTCTCAAAGAACTTAATGACCTCATTCTAAGAGACAAAGTATTTGTCCAGGTCATAAACTAATATGACTCTGAACATCTAACCAAAGATAATAACCTCCACATAATGAGGTACACTGAATTTAATAACATGCAAACAACCAAGATCCAATGCCCAGAACTTGCAGCACTCCTAAATGAATACGCCCATGTATTCAAGGAAGAACTCACCAAGCTCCCCCCAAACAGGAACTCAAACATGGCATTGACCTATGTAAAGCCATGCCCAAACCTGCACCCCTCTAAAGACTCTCCCCCATGGAGACACAAACCCTCAAAACCCATATTGAGGACAACTTAGCTAAAGGCTTCATACACCCATCAGAATCCCCATGGGGGCAGCAGTGTTCTTTTTAAAGAAAAGGGAAGGCACTCTGAATCTAGTAACCAACTACAGAGCACTAAATGCAAGCACAGTAAAGAATAAATACCCTCTTCCACTAATAGAGGATCTGTTTGTAAGACTCTCTGGAGCCAGATCTTTCTCCAAAATTGACCTCACCTCAGGTTACAGCCAAGTTGAAGTAAAAGAAAAGGACATACCAAAAACTGCGTTCTGTACGCAATTTGGATCCTTTGAATGTAGAGTAATGAACTTTGGGATGACCAACACTCCCGCAACGTTTGTCACCATGATGAACCAAGCGCTGAATGGCCTCTCAAATACATTATGCTACCTTATCAATATCATCATATTCTCAAAAACAAAAGAGGAACACCTCATACATGTCTGCAAGACACTCAATCAACTTGCAAAGCCAAAATCTATGCAAAACCAAGTAAGTGCCAATTTATGGAAGAAGAAATCCTTTTCTTGGGCCACATTGTCTCTGACAGTGGTATCAAAGAAGATCCAGACAAAATTAAAGCCATAAATAACATGCAACATCACACCTCCGTTAAACAAGTTAGATGCTTTCTCAGTATGATAGCTTACCTAGGGAAATACATCAAAGACTACAGAAAACTAATCACACCATTCAATGACTAAACCAAGGGTAATGCCAAAAAGAAATTCATCTTGACACCAGAATGTGACAATAATTTCCAATTATTAAAACAAGCTCTAATTGAAGCACCAATATTGCAATACCCTAATAACAACAGGTGCTAAGAGCTCAAGTCAGATGCCAGTGACACCACCATTGGCGCAGTCCTGCGCATCCTCCAGCCAGGGCAGCAAGACTTCCTGCCAGTATGTTATGAAAGCAGAAAAATAACTAATACTGAGCAGAGATACCCAATACATGATAAGGAATTGCTAGCAATATACCACACATGCAAAAAATGGAGATGTTACTTAGAAGGACATTTAAACGTCTGAGTACTAACTGACCATAAATCCTTAATATATTTCAAAACTCATAACACACTCGCACAGCAAAAGCCAAATGGATGTCCTTGCTGGAACAGCTTAATTTGGACATCCAATACAAAAAAGGGGCAGGGCTGGTCACATCTGATGCTCTCTCTAGACTATGTCAGCCTAGAGAGAATCACCCTGACTACCTGGACCCTGACTGGCCTAACCTGTACAACACTGAGTATAAAACCAAAGGGAAAGACCCCTAAACACATCAACTGACCCACAATACATTAGTAAGAAATAAAAAGTATTTCCATGTATTAAATGGCATGGTATACCAAATCATTAACAACAAACATGTCCTGTACATCCCACTTGCACAAAGAGTTGACACCATACTAAGACATCACCACCTACTAGGACATACTAAGGCTAACAACCTATACCTACACTAAAAGAGATAGTATGGTGGCCCAACCTCAAACAGGATATAGTTGATGTCCTGAAAAAAGTGCACAGTGTGCAAGAAATATGCCAGCAGAAAGGCTCCCCAGCCAACGGTTAACCCAGTACCAGGCCCTGAACCATTCAAGGTTTGGGGACTGGACGTAGTGGGCCCTTCCCAGAAACAAAAACAAACCAAAGTTTCTTAATTGTAGCTATCAACTTTGCCACACACTGGCCCATCTGCTGGGCAACAAAGGACCATAAAGTAGAAACCATCAACAGTTTCATTAACAAAGCAATCATAGCCAACTACGGCACTCCAGACTACATCATAACTGATGGAGCAACAGAGTTATCAGGTCATGTAGTAAATGACAACTTAAAATCCAAAAACATTAAACACTCTACAACCTCTCTGTACAGGCCACAGGCCAACGGCAGAGTGGAACACCTCAACAGCAGCCTTATCAGGACCCTAGAGAAAATAATGGATGGCAAAGCCAAAGACACATGGCCACTATACATGAAACATGCATACTAGTATCCCAAGTCCGCACCAATCAAGGAACAGGCTATTTACCATTTGAACTAACCTACAGGTACAAACCAGAAATAATCACCTGCAACAAACAGCCATACATAAAGATCCCCTGGGGAAACCCCCCACAGTAGAACAAGCAGCAAATCTACAAAACATCCACCTCAAAGCTAAAATAGCAGAAATAACGAGGCTCAAAACACAAAAGGTAACCTCCACAGAGGAATCACTTCCCATTGACTCCCCTGTCTGGGTTCTAGCTGGCAACAGAAAGAAACTAGACTTGGTACACAGAGAACCAGGAAGAATCATCAAGTACAGACCAGACCAAAACACCTATCTAGTGAAATTACAAGGTGCCAAAAACCCAATTATCAAGAAATACTACAGAACCTGTCTCCGCCTCAGTAAAGGAGAACACTCGTCCAGACTGGTTCCAACTAGCAAACAGCTCCAGGAGCATCAGGCGGCAGCTGTTAAGACAAAGCCCCCTCCTGATGCACCAGAGTAACCCCTTAAGGGGTGTGTCAAGGGTCTGGATGTACAAGCATTCTGGCTACCGCCAACCTACTTAACATCCAACCATAGCCCAATTTAGTCCCCTTCCAATATACCGTTCAACATACCAAGAATAGTAACCAAGCAATATCACCTGACCGTCCAAGTATCCAGTGGCTCAAACCCATCTAGCACATGACCAACCCCTAGGTTCAATCTAACTAAATCCCTTCCACAGTCAAGTCTATATAAGTCTAAAGTATTATCCAATAAAATATACTTCTCTTCTTTCTTAATTCCATATTTGAGCTTCCCCAAAAGGCGCTCCTTATCACTAATATTAATATGCTAGGTGGTTGCCCTGTCCAAGGACAGAATTAAAGTTGAATTTAATAAATAAATTAAAAATAGTTTATTTTATTTTTAGGCTTTGCCAGAAAATTGCAGACCATGGTATTTTATCATCCGCCAGATGATATCCTAAGTCTTCTAAAATTAGGAAAGTACAGGGAACCTGTGACTTTGGCGTAACCTCTGGCCCGGAATATTTTGTTGTCATCAGAAGTAACAAGTCTGACTGGGCCCAAAGGATTTGGGACAATTCTTTCTACTTCTGGATATAGGTTCATTTGTCTCTATATTTTACTAAAGATAATTATACTGTATGACAACAGTATCATCTTTTGCTCTCCACTAATAAAGCCTAAGAGAGGATTTCATTAAGGAAATAGGACTTGGATCAATCATCAAGTCATTACAGAATCATCAGTCTTTTATTCTAATGGACTGGCTTTAAGGCGGCCCGCCTGCCAGCGTTTTATCTGAGTTAGCTCACAACACTAAAAGAGGCTGAGGTAGCATTAGGTCAGCACATCAGGAGGCCCATCCTTGTTGGGGTGGTTTTAACAGAAGGCTAACTTGACATCTTCCACAGATTGGTATCCTTTCTGTCTACCTGGGCCACTTCCAGGGCTAGCTAGCCAGTGGTTGGCTACTAGTTCACAGAGATGATTAATTCACTTAATCAGAGCTACTCTAATACAATAGGCTCAAAGCCCTGTATCTTAGAGTGTTTGGCCTGAAGGCCCAGTCCATGATGAAATCTTTTAGAAGTGTTTTGGATGATGGCTCATATGATGGTCCTCTTATTCTAGGATACAATTTTAGTTTAGAATAGTAATTATTATGAAGTGCATATTGAGGTTCTTGATGAAGGGAACTAAATTAATGAGCAGTAATTGCATGTTCCATTCATTAATTGTAATGCATAAATCTGTTGATGCCAGGATATGATTTGATCATTGATTCCACAAACCTGCAGCCTGCATTATTTTGTTGAAACCATTCCTAAGAGTGATTAACTGCTGGCCCGCATTATTTTGTTGAATCTGTTAATTAGTCAATATCCCAAAATCCTGAAAGGCTTGGATTACTTATCACATGTTTAATTAAAATTTTATTTACTTGATTTATTAAAAGTTAGTTTCAATTATATTTATGTAAATTTAAAATTAAAATTGTATATTCCAAGTATAAATAAAAACTAAATCTAATTAAGTGTAGTATAACTATTAAGTTTATTAAAGCTAAACCAATTATTATAAAGATTAATATTTGATTTTTAAATACCTTCAAATGTAGAGCTTATCAGCAGCTTTAAAATAAGCTATTGGACATCAAAATTGGCTTAGTATTTAATGAGATACATTGATTTTAGTTTTTTAGTATGTATTAAAAGTAAATTTAGATAAAAATCAAATCAAGTCTAAGCCTTTGATTATGACGCGAACCTGATTCCAGCACTTAACTATATATCTCAGCATCTAGAGCAGATAGAGCTATCATGTTTGGTATAGTAGTTTTAAAACCTGTTGAGATAAATGTATATTAGTCAATTTAGAACACATGAACTCAGTCTAAAAAAGAATTCAAAAATTAAGGAATCTATATTAGACTATAATAGATTTGGATCCACTTTGATTTTGTTTTTAGACCAAGTTCATGTGTTCTAAACTGACTATTATACATTTATCTCAACAGGTTTGAAAACTACTGTGCCATTTTAATTAGAATCATCTGAAAAATTGATCTAAATCCTCTAAATCTATTGAAAATCATTATATTGAAATATAATTGTGACCATACTACAGTCACATTGGGCTTTGGTTTCACAAAGAGGTTGAATTGTGATCAATTTCATAGGTTGAAATTCAAAGCAATAGGATTGGCCTGGGAGAGATTTTCTAACGTAGTAATGGATTACTCAGGAATCTATTAGGATGTACTGATTGAGGGTCAAAATGAATAGTCTGAACAATTCAGATTATGAGACTAGGTGTCTCAAACACAATTTATTAACTGGAAAGGTTAATTAATTGATACCCTTGAATATGATTAATGAGAATTTAATCATAGGGCAAAATGGACTTGACTGTGTCAAGTAGAGACTAGGTGTCTCAAACGGATTAAGTAACTGGGAAGGTTAATTAATATATGCTGGGAATATAATTAATAAGAGTTTAACTATATTGTTTAATTGTCTTGACTGTGTCAAGAAGTTTGGTTAAGGTTAGCCAAAAGTAAAGCCACAAATTGTGATTTAAAAGCACTGTTTTGGCAAATTCATTAGGTTAGAAGCGCCGCTGTGCCACCTAATTGATTTGTAAAGCGCCACCTGGGAAAGTTCCTGGGCGCCTCAGTGGCGCCTGGTTTGAGGTTCAAAGCGTTTTAATGGGGTTTTAATGCAAAAAACCATTAAATGCAAAAATAACTAAATGTAGACAATGATGTCTATACATTCAGGATTGATCAGCTAGTTCCCAGTTGGAACAAGGATAGCTTGGATCAGGAATGTGTATATTTCACAGGGTTTTGGTGCCAGAAGTCTGGAATGCTTCGATCCAAAACAATACATTTCCATGGAAGGAATCAGGTGATTATGAAATGTATTATGGCACATTATTATAGGTTAAGAGTGTGAAGATCTTTTTAGTAAAGATCTGGATTGGATGACGCCGTTATGTCATAAACCACATGATAGGAATCCAGGTGTAATTCCAGAACTGGAGGGGTTTTTAATCAAATATACACTGATTGGTATATAATGGAAACATGATAATAATTAATAAAAAATCATGCTTATTTGTGACAATATTTGCTTTTTCCTCAATCATTTTATGTTTTATGTTTTTGGTTTTTAACTGAAAGAAGACTACCATGGAATGAAAGAGATGAACTGAAGCTAAGACTATGGGAAACAAAAAACGTGGAAGTGATCACCAGATGGCGACAAATTTAATGCCAAGATTGCTTGCCTGGGATCCAAGATCATTGAAGCTTACATAAAGGATTCCCCATCAAACCGTAAAAGAGTCAGACTGGGTTAATGAAGAAGTAAGCATGAATTTCCTGGATCCTTGACAATAATTTTATCATAGCCAGTTTACTCCACTGATGTTGTTTTGGGATGAATTTGTGACAAGCAAGTTTCACTCTGAAACAATACACAGCCACTTGGATATGCTGATGCACCCAAGTGAAATATTCTATTATTTCACTTTGGAATAGATAGATTCAAAATTTACAAGCCAACTATCCTGTACTTAAATATATTTAATCAAAAAAGATACATAAATTTTAGTTTAAAACTGATCAAGCTCTCTTTTCATCAGTCAATTCAATCATCAGAAAAGTTTAAACATCCAACCATATAAAAGCATCCAAACAATTGCTGCCTTTTTTCTAATTTTAATCCACACATTCTAGAGTCAGGCAATCTATACAGATAAACCTCTTTGATATGGTTTTATGAGGTTAGCTACTGTTTTAAAAATCAAGTAATGAATACAAATTTAAAGTAGTTTGAGTGGCTTATATTTCAGTTCAAAATAATTTAGACCACACTCCACTGAATTTGACCTGAGTACTTTCAAAGATTCATGTAAGGGATTGAATGTAAGGATGGGCCAAATTGAGCTTTTTGGCTTGATTGTCAACTTTTAAAAATAAATTTACAAGAAAAAACAATTCAGTCAAATCTCTTATGGCTTCAGCCCACTTGAGGTGACATTACAGACAGATTGACAGACTCCCTTTTATATATATTAATTATGCCTTTAATAGAGTTATATGTGCCCATTAGGGCATGATTTGTTATAGATTATTATAGGCTAATATATTTTTTATTTATCACATAATAATTCAAGTTATACAACTTGTTTTAACTTTATAAAAACTCTCCCTCTCTCCTGATACAATTTTTTATTTCAATCTTAAAACTGTTGTAACTGTGCTGTATTAGCAAAGTTATTCAAGAATTTCTTTTTTAGAAACTAGATAATTATCTTTATTGATATATTAGGGATTATATAGTTGGAATGAATTGCTTAAATAACCAATGTTTCCTTTGATAAAGCACTTGGATGGGCAGAGAAGTGGCTTGATACTACTAGTGGATGGAGTGCTAAATCAAGCTGTCACTGGGTTAAGATTGTCATCAGTTCTTGTTTCCTTGTTTGGTAATTTGAATTAATCTCTGCATTTGGCTTCAAGTGCCAGGATAACCAAGTTGAGTGGTATGAGGTCTCTTGTGTTAAATTTTTCCAAGAGGTCAAACCTGCAGCTTTGATACCCCTCTGAAGGTCAGCCTCCTCTGTGGGGAGGTCTGCTGGAAGGTTGTCAGGGGTGCAGGCATCAAACTCTATCAGCTGCTATTTGGTTGCTGGTATGATGGTTTCACATTGTTTCTGGCGGGCCTTGCATGGGCGGAGTCTGTTGTGGTGCAGGGCCTTGTCTTGTTTTCTTTTGCCCAAGCCTTGTATCAGGTAAGTATTGTTGCCATTTATCTTTAGAACAATAGTGGGACCTAATTTCTCTAGTTGTAGTTTACTCTTGTCTGTATTAATTACCCAGACCTTGTCACCAACTTTATGCCTTTTCTTTATAGGAACTAGTGTTTCTTATAACTATTTCTCTTCTTTGGCTTCCTGATTATAATTGTCAAGGTACATATTTGGGTCAGTTCTGGGTGATACTTGCTTGAGCATTTCTAGTCTGGGCCTTGTTAGGGCCTGAATTATGTTGGGCTGTGTGTTACAATAGAAAACCAAATAGAGGGAATAGTACAGCCCCGTAGGAAAAGAAACCAATAAAGAACTGCCGCCAAACCCTTGAGAAAATAGACAACTTAAACACTGTCATTGATAAAAATGGATCAAATCTGGATTTGCCCAAATATCCCTGGAAAATCTAGACTTGTCCTATTTTCCCCCAATTAATTATGACAAAAAATCACATGTTATACATTAGTTGAGGATAGTAACACTTGATCCACTGGACACCAATTTTTTGAATTATGACGGCATCAATTTGAATTCTAACACAGGCCCTCTAACTGCTGAAAATATTCTTGTTAGCCAATCAGATGCCAAAAAATTCCCTCATCCTCATTCTAAATCATCTTAAAAAATTTCTCATACCACTCTGGAAACTTTTTTTTAGATAGCTTAATATCTCTGGTGAAAATACAATAAAGAAGTTTGAATTATATGCTGGAATATTTGGGCCTGCTGGCTCCTGTTATCAATAATGTCTCCTCAGTATTATTTCATCTTGCAACTGTAGCCTTTGCTGTCACCTGTTCAGCTCTGTAACCAGCCTTGCATTCATCTTTAATATCTGATTTTTCACTTCAAATGCTATTCTCAATTTCTGTCTTGGTTGCTACTTTTTTGCTATACATCCAAAGGCTCAAAATTAGTGTACCCCTTCACTCAATTTGGCTTAGTGTTGCTTAAACAGCTGACAGTTCTTTAATTTATTCCCATTGTTTTTACCTGAATAGCGCTGTCTGCCATTTAACTTAAACTTTGTGATGTAAGCTAATTCAAAAGGACTTTGTCCAGTGGGTCTATTCACTTGGGTACAGCATACAAGGAAAACTGTCTGTAGCTGTTTTGGCAAGTTCTTAGGTGCCCAGCTGCCCACGTTTTTTGGGCTCAAACCAGAACCAATTTTAATTTTGGTGAAATTCCTGAGACCTATCAACTTGGAGCTACCTGCGCCAATGCCTTGCCTGCAAAAAGATCCTGTTAGTCCTTCCAATGAGAGCGCAGGCCTGATCAACAACCCCAATATAACTGAGGCCACTGCTGTTGGGAAAATGAAGAAACTTCTCTTAGAATGCGGGCCACCTGAGGATGACAAATCCTGAAACTTGAAAAGGGAATTCAAGTTTCCCTGTCCCAATCCAGCCAATGAAAAATCCCTCATTTGAAATGCCACCAAGGGCTCCCAAACCCTGGTAGATGGTACCACCCAGCCCAAGGGAGATTTCAAAAGCTTTCCCATGGCAGATGGGCATACTTATACCCTGGGCCGCCAGGAAGTTGCCCATTGATATTCTTGTAATAAAGTGATATGAACCTTTGATTCAACCAGGTCATTCTGTATTTTATTTTATTTCTCTTTCATTTGCAGTCTAACATCTGCGGTGGTGTCCCTTACGTTAATCAACCCCAAGAAACTGCAGACCGCCCACCCAAACTATATTGTCCACCAGGAGCACCCTTTGGCCTGGTACATTTTACTGAATATCCACCCAACCTGGCATATTCAGAATACACCATAGAGGAAATCCTACTCTATAACACCAAGGACAGGACCAGAGAGACTGAAGTCATTGACAGAGAAGGAGCCTGGATCACTGTGCCCCCTGCTGTTCCGAGAAAAATTCAACCACCTGTCTGCCTACCTAGTACCAATGACCCCACCCCTTACCCTGCAGCCCAACTTCCTGCAGGAATCAATTGCAGCCAATAAATCCACCTTGACTCAAATATTTGGGGTGATTTATATCACCCTTACTGGCCTTATTGATTCAATGGTGCCCACCAGCGGACCCTGGGCCATCCTCAGTAAATCACTATCTTACATTGTAAAATTAGCTCCCATCCTGTGGTGGGCTCTGCCTTCAGGGCCTGCGGGCCGTCTGCCTGCAAGTTCTCAGGAAATCCCCACAGGATGGATCTCTGATAATCAAAGAGGGCTTGTACCAAAAAGCTATTCAGCTGTTCTAATCTGCCATTGGCCTGCTAATGATATGGTGCATTTACTGTGTTCTTAACTTCTTGTTTGGCTAGACATACTTTATGTCATTGGATGTCTGTTCTTTGCCTCCATCTGTAATAAGAAGTTCCAGCTTTTTAAACTTACTGATGATTTTTTTGCTTATGAATTAACACACATTAATGCCAGTATGTGTTTTAACAGATTGCATCACTGACCATCTGGTAGCAAAGTTAATGACAATAATGATATATTTCTTATCACTGACTTTGCCTGGCATGGGGCCCATGATATCTAGTGCCCATGTCTTGAATGGTGGTTAAGTTTAGATAGGGAGTACCAGCTTGGGAGGTGCATCACTTTTGGCGTACTTCTTGCATAGCTCACGCTGTTCTAAGACTTCTTAGACATTGTTATATAAGGTAGGCCACCATATCCCATGTTTTAAGAATTTATAAAGGTTTCTTTCTCTGATGTGCTCAAGATTTCTGTGGTAGTTTATGATGGTGCCCACTCTTTAATGAGTTGAGACGTAAGAGAAAGCAGTTTTGTCTGACATTTTTGATGTAGGGTACTGTATGCATCAGCAAAAAATACTTATTATTAACCACAGCATTGCAGTTAATATCTGTGATACCTGGGGGTAATTTTTGTCCTTGGTGCAGAGGACAAGAAGGGTCCATTCTGGGTGTGGTGAAACTCATCACCAGTTGGTCAATCAATCCTGATATTTTGTTTAGTTACTTCTGGAATCATAGGAGTTCCTGATTGTCTCTTGACTTGAAGGTATTCCAGATTGGTTGAGCCTACCAACCAGCTTCTGGATTGAAAGATGCACCAACTAAAGCATTAATTAATCAATCAAATAGTTAACTGACAAATGGTACTAACCAACTGCCCCAGGTTTAAGCCCTCTATTACCTCCTCATGCTGCTGGGACTGTTATCATCTCCTCCTAGATGCTGTGTTGATCACCTGCTGTTTATCTTTCATTTCATCCTTCCTTTTCCTCATGTAATGACCAACTTATCTTGATCCTTCAAGTAAGTTGTACTATTTAAAGCTATCTTTATTCCTTAAATAAATATTTATGTTATACCCCCCTCCTTTAAGCTACACCATTGAATATTTATTTGAGTGTATTACTGTAGGGATCACAAAGGCTAGTATCATATACACCAACTGTTGTGCCAACTATTTTGACTATCTAAGTCTTTAATTGAGGAGTTGCTTTTGAGCAATTGCTATTGCCATTGCTCCAAAACCTTTGTTGTTCTTGCTGTTCCTCATAAATTTTTACTATAAAGTACCTGTCTGGTTTCTGACTTGTACAGTACCTATCTATACTGAACAACCAGTAAGTCCTACTTATCCTTACATCACCCATTGTTTTAGTCAGTCAACCAATCAACTACCTTCTATCTGTAGTTTAGAGCATCACACTGGGTTTACCCACCCTGGCTTCTAGAGGCTTGGGCATAAAGGCAAGATAGAACATTGTATGTTAAAAGTTATAGTCCTGGATTATATTGTATTTTCATGCTGAATCTTTCCAGGAACATCATTTATTGTGCTTGTCTTTTTGAGAGATTGATTTGGGTCTTGAAGTAAACAAGAAACTTATGATCTGTGAGGGCTGTAGACTCTTTCTGAAATTCAAGGTAGCATTGTCACTTTACAAGATAGTGTACTATGACAAGTAACTTCTTGTCATGGATTAGATAGCAGTACTTTTCATTAGTAAGTTTGTAATATTAATAGACAGTCAGTAGGGAATTTCCCATTTTTGCTTTGATACAGAGAACCTCACCTATGGGGGCATCCAAGGTGTTGGTTTTTATTTGGCAATCTCCATCATGTCTAGAGTATTGAAGTATGGGCGCTGACACAAGTTTTTCCTTGAGTTGCTAAAAGCATATATCACTTTGTGGGGCTCATAAAAATTTGGACTTGACACATGTGACAGCTGAAAGTGGGACAATAAGGATACTGCAGTTGAGAATTAATTGTTGAGCATAGGCAATCATCATGAGGAAGTTCCTTATATTATTCTTGTCTTTGGGCAGTAGCATCTTTCAGATGACTTGTGTCTTTTGAGCACCAGGCTTAATACCATCCTTAGATACCAAATGGACCAAGAAAGATAGTTGGTTGCAGAAGAATTGTCACATAGAAAGCTTAACAAAGAGTTTCTGCTGATCCCGGGTAGCAAACAAATCCTATAAATCCTTGTGGTGTTGTTTCTTGTTTGTGCTGTACACAATGATGTTGTCCAGATAGAACAATACATGCTTCCTAATGTTTGGGGCAAAACATTGTTCATGAAGATCACAAATTTGAATGACATGTTAGTTATCCCAAAGTTGAGAACCACACATTTGTAGAACCCAAATTTGGTACAAAAGGCAGTCTTTAGAATGTCCTATTTCTTGATTTGTATTTGATTGTAGCTGGCTGTGAGATTGATTTTGGAGAATACTAGAGAGCCTCTAAGTGTTTCAAATAGGTTGTTGATTAAACATAATGGGTACCAAATCTTTAAGATGATCTTATTTTGAGCTCAATAATCAGTGGCTAGTTGTTGAGACCCATCTTTCTTGGCTACAAAAAAACACAGCTGCTCCAAAAGGGGACTGTGAGGGTCTGATAAGTTCTTTCTCTAAGGCTTCTTTAAGGTAAGCACAAAGATTATTATCTTTATCTGGGGTGAGGCAGTAGATAAGTAACACTTTAGGTACAGTGCCATTTAATTGTATTAAGTGCTGTATGTGTTTCTTGAGGGTAGTCCCAGCAAGAACTTCTCACAGATTTCTGGGTGTTTCATAACTACTAATAAACAGTAGTTTTCAAACCTATTGAGATAAACATATAGTAGTCAGTTTAGAATGCATGAACTCAGTCTAAAAACAAAATTAAAAATCAAGGAATTTATATTGAATTACAATATATTTGGATCCACTTTGATTTTGTTTTTAGACTGAGTTCATGTGTTCTAAACTGACTAATATACATTTATCCCAACAGGTTTGAAAATTACTGTATATAAAAGTGAGTATTTCTGTCTATATATCCAGATGTAATTTCTTTTTGAGTGGGCTCAAGCCGTAAGGGATTTGACTGAATTGGTTTTTCTGTAATTTATTTTTAAAAGTTGACAATCAAGCCAAAAAGCTCAATTTGGCTCATCCTTACATTCAATCCCTTACATGCATCTTTGAAATTACACAGATTGAATTCAGTGGAGTGTGGTTTAAATTATATGGAACTGAGAATATAAGCTGCTCAAACTACTTTAAATTTGTATTTATCAACATGATTTTTAATAAGAGTGGCCAATCTCATTCAACCATATCACAGTGGCTTAGCTACAAATATTACCCAACTACAGGATGTGTGGATTGAAATAGGAAGAGAAGCTGCAGATTTTTGATATAATTTAACATGATTGGATGGTTAAACTATTTGATGAGGATTGAATTGCTGATGAAAAGAGAGTTTGGTCACTTTACAGCAATTGTTTAAATTAAAAATATAAATATACTTTTTAAAAAAGTGATTTTAAAAAAAATAGTTTTCTTGGAAATTTTGAATCTATCTATTCCAAAGTGAAATAAAAGAATATTTCACTTGGATGCATCACCTGATCCAAGTAGCTGCATATTGTTTCAGAGTAAACCTTACTTACCACAGCTTCACCCCAAAAGAACATCAGTGGAGAAAACTAGCTGTGATAAAATTATGATTTAATAAATGATTTTCATGAAATTTAGAGGATGTAGATCAATTTTTCATATGATTCTGATCAAAATGGTACCAAACATGATAGCTCTAGCCGCTCTAGATCCTGAGATATATAGTTAAGTGCTGGAATTGGGTTCACGTCATAATTGAAGGCTTGGACTTGATTTGATAATACCTAAATTAACTTTTAATACATACTAAAAAACTAAAATCAATGTATCTCATTAAATACTAAGCCAATTTTGATTTCTAATGGCTTATTTTAAAGCTGCAAATCAGCTCTACATTTAAAAGGATTTAAAAATCAAATACTAAGCTTTAAAATAATTGTTTTAACTTTACTAAACCTAATAGTGATACTTCACTTAATTAGATTTAGTTTTTATTTATACTGTTGTAACTGTGCTGTTTTAGCAGAGTTACAAGGGGAAAAATATTTAGAATCTAAATAATATTCTTTATTGAGAGATAAGTATTATAAATTCATTGTGAATAGTGGATAGTAGGAACATGATAGCATTGATCACACTGTGGAATGTTGAAGGGGGTGGCTTGATCCTTGTAATGATTCAAGCGCCAAAACAAGTTACCCACTGGGGAGGATCAGCTTCTGTTCATGTTATTGTATTTGGAAATCCAAATTGCCTCCCTAACTTGGCTTTGGGTGACTGGATAATTGGATCACAGGTCACAAACCCGCTTACTTGGAACCTTGCTGGTGGGTCAAGCCTGCTGTTTCAACACCCCCCAGCTGAAAGTTGGCCTCCTCTGGGAGCAGGTTGTCAGGGAGGTTGTTGGGAGCCCAGGCGCCATACTGAACTAGCTGTTGTTTGGTGGCATGCCATTCCCTGCTCCAAAGGGCAGGCTCTTTAAATTTATTATGTTTTTTTTGTTTTTGATTGATTTAAAATTCAGTATTTTTTAATATTTGAAGTTTTGAATTGAGAGTTAATATATAAGTATTTTAAAATTAATTACCTTGTTTTCTTTTGCTATTCACGTTTGAATTGTTGTTGTTTCTGTCTTCATTTTATCCTGTTATATATTTCTACTTTAAATTAGAATATTTTCACCTATTCTTACCTTTCAAAACCCTTGCTTAAGTCATTGCCGCTCCCCAGTTAATGTTGCTGATCTGCAACAACTGTTGGGCTTTGAAGCTCTCCTTTTCCTCCAGGTTTTTGCCCAACTTCCTCTAGTTGCTTCTGTTTTGGCTGCTTTCCCCATGACTATTATTATGCAACTGTCAAAGACTTTTTCTATAAATAAAGAGCTTGTAAAGAGTAGGCTTTAAGCTGAAATTCTAAGTGATTTATTCCCTTCAATCTTTTATCCAATTTAAACTTGAGATCTTAATTTTTAGAAATTTATAAATTTTTATTAAATTCATTTTAAAGTTTAGCCTTTTCTTTTCTTAAAACAAATGGAACTTGTAAGACAACAAGACTTAGGCTTGTTGTATCCATTATTTCCCTCAAGGAATCTTTTAATAGTTATATGTACCAATTTGCTGATGGAGAATATCCAAATATCAGCATTTCCTTAGTTACAAATTGCTCACTATTAAACACTTTATTTTATCTTCTTTTCTTAGGGTTCTTAAACTCAATCACTCCTTTTGTAACTCAGTATAGATTTTTAGCAGGGTTCTGTAAGATTATTTTTCAGACAGTTCCCACCTTTTTATACCTTTTAAATCTGAATCCTAATGCCTTACACAAGCTAGTTTATAACCTTGCATCAATATGGGCAAGACCTTACATGGCAGGTAAGGTGGTCTCTTGTTGCTTTTGTCTTGCTTTGCAGGGCCTGAGGCAATCATGGTGGAAGATTTTGTCCTGTTTTTTTTTCTGAGTCCTTGCACAAGGTAAGTGTTTTTTTATCTTTAGGATGATGGCAGGGCCAAATTTTGCTGGCTGTAATTTACTTTTGTTGATATCCATGACCCAAACCTTGTCACCAATCTCACGTCTGTCAAGGATGGGGACAAAGGTCTTTTGTAGACGCTTTTCTTCCTTTTCTGATTGGTTTCTATTGGCCTATATGACCTGGGGATCCAAGCAGGTTGGAACCTTGTTTGGTATCTCCAGTTTAGGTCCTGATAGAGCCTGTATAATATTAGGTTGTTTTCCATAAACTAACTCAAAGGAGCTTTTGCTGGTGGATCTTTTCACGCAGGTCTGGCATACAAGTAATGCAGTTGATAGCTGCTTGTACCAGTCTGCGGGTCTCCTGGTGGTGAGCTTGACCAAGGCTTGCATGAGGCTGCCATTCAGCCACTCCACGCGTCCATTGGGCTGAGGATGATAAGGTGTTGTCACTGTGTGTTGGACCCCATTCTTAGTGAGGTATATGTTGGTATCTTCAGAGGTTGATTCTTTGCCTCTGTTGGTTATCAGGAGTTCTGGCTTTCCAAACTTGCTGATGATTTCTTTTAATATGAAGCGCCACACATCATTGCCTGTGTGTGTCTTAACTACTTGTGCCACTGGCTATTGTGTGGAAAAGTCTATTGTGGTAATGATGTATTTCTTGTTGTTATGTTTCCCTGGCATAGAGCCTACAATGTCTAGGTCCCACACCTTGAATGACAGTTGCGTGCAAATGGTATACTGATTTGAGTGGGGTCTTGCTCTTTGCAAATTTCTCACATACTTTGCACTGGTCCAAGACTTCCTGGACGTCCCTGTATAAGGTCAGCAACCATGCTTTGTGTTTAAGAAATTTGTAGAGGTTACGGCTTTTTGTGTGTCCTAAGTCTCTGTGGTAACGTAGGATTGTGTCAACTTGCTGATGTGTGGGAATATACAGGATGGTTGTTCTGTTGGATATTTTTTGATGTAGGGTTCCATATAAATCTGCAAATAATTGCTCATTCTTAATGAATTTTTCTTTTTTATGTCTGTGGTACCAGGGGGGAAGCCTTTGTCCTTTGTCCAGAGCACCAGGAGAGGCCAGTCTGGGTCAAGCCCATTCTTACCTCTTGTGGCTCTGACATATAGGTGTGAAAGCGCGTCCGCCATGGAAGCTCTGGGCCAGGCTTATATTGTATGAGCATGTTGAATCTCTCCAGAAGCTCCATCCAGAAGGCTTGACAGCAGGATGAGTTTGCTTGGGAATTTGAAGTAAATAAGCAACTTGTGGTCTGTCAAGGCCATGAACTCCTCTTGTTGTTCTAGATAGCAACGCTATTTGACCAGGCAGTGCACAATTGCCAGCAACTCTTTGTCATGTATAGGGTATTGGCACTTGCCATCTGTCAATTTGCGTGATTCATAGGCCACAGACAGGAAGTTTTTGTTGTTATTTTTGATTTGTAGTACTCCCCCAATGAATGTGTCCAAGGTGTCTGTCTCCATTTTGTACTCTCCTTCATGTTTAGGGTATTGTAGGATGAGTGCCATGGTGAGTTTCTCTTTGAGGCATCTGAAGCAAAGGTTGTGTTGGGGAGTCCATACAAACTTGGATTTGGCGCCAGTTATGGCGGACATGGGTGCAGTCAGGATGCTGCAGTCAGGTATTAATTGTTGTACGTAAGAAACTATCCCCAAGAACGTGTGGAGTTCTTACTTATCCTTGGGTGGTATCACCTTGCAGATGGCCATCACTTTTGACTGTTGGGTTTGATGCCGCCTTTTGAGACTATGTATCCCAGGAAAGGTAGTTGCTCCCGGAAGAACTGGCACTTGAAGGGCTTGGCCAGCAGTTTATGTTATGCCAGGGTAGCAAAGACTGCCTCCAGGTTTTTGTGACGCTGCTCCACCATGGGACTATAGACAATGATGTTGTCTAGGTACACTAGGGCATGCTTTCCTATGTGAGGTACAAACACTTCATTCATGAAGGTTACAAAGGTGGATGGGGTATTAGTCATGCCAAATTTGAGTACCACACATTTGTAGGAGCCGTACTTAGTGCAAAAGGCTGTTTTGGTTATATCTTCCTCCTTGATGCAAATTTGGTTATACCCTGCAGTCAGGTCAATCTTGGAGAAGACTGTGGTGCCACCCAAGGCATCAAAAAGGTTGTCAATGAGTGGTAGTGGGTAAAAATTCTTGATAGTAACTTTTTTAGGGCCCAGTAGTC
The DNA here is from genome assembly GCA_014839935.2 of Entomophthora muscae. Lineage (NCBI taxonomy): Eukaryota > Fungi > Entomophthoromycota > Entomophthoromycetes > Entomophthorales > Entomophthoraceae > Entomophthora > Entomophthora muscae. The sequence continues at coordinate 60,602 of QTSX02007222.1, forward strand.
TGTGACTAGGCGCAGGGTACCATCTTTCTTTACTACAAAGAATACAGCAGCACCAAAGATAGACTGTGAGGGGCGGATAAGTCCTTTCTCTAATGCCTCCTTGAGGTAAGCACATAGGGTGTTGTCTTTGTTTGGGGTAAGGCAATAGATGAGCTGCACCTTAAGTACAGCTCCTTTGAGTTGAATGAAGTGTTGGATGTGTTTCTCTGGCAGCAACCTGGGTAGAGCCTCTTTGAAGATTTCTGGGTGACAGGCTACAATTTCACAATCCTGAGGGGTGGTGGTGTCCTGGTGATCCTTGAAATGTATGATCTTGTACTTACAAGAGTCCCAGTCAAATGCCTTGAGGTTCTCCTTTTTGTCCAAGGTCTCTGTGATGCATATGAAGACATGATTGCGCAGGAGTTGGTCTACTGAGTCAGGGTAGATCTGGTGATTGACGCCTTCACATTTGATGGTCAGTACAGAGGTTGCCCAGTCTACATGGGGGTTGTTCTTTTGCAGCCAGTCCAGTCCCAGTACAATGTCAAACTTGGGAAAGTCAATGAAGAGACCCTGGATAGTGGAGTGTAGGTTCTCTAGCATGAAAGAGAAGGGGGCAGCTTTCCATGTCATAGCAATGCGATGTCCATCAGCTAAAACCATATTTTAATCTGCAAAGGATTAGTGGCTAACTTGAACTTGTCTAAAAAGCTGCTATTGACTAGGGTTCAATCTGCGCCCAAGTCCAGGAGTGCTGAACCTATCTAACTGCAAAAGCAGAAAGGATAAGACATCAGTTTATTTGGATGTCTGGCAATGGTGTAAATTACTGGGTCTTCTGAGGGTACTTGTATCATTGGGCATTGGTCCACGTCCTTGGGTTGGTACTCATTGTTAGGCAAGTCAGGAATTGTGCAAGGAGAGCTTGACTTGCTTAATGCTCTCCCCAGGCTTTTCCCTTTTCTTGGTTATCTTGAGTGGCAGTGATGTAGAATTGGGTTTTTTTTTACTAGATGTTGTTCTCATTCACATGTCTATTTGACCCTGAGGGTTTTTGATTTGCACTGCTGTTGTTGTTCCCAGGGGGTGGCTGGTTGGAACACCCAGCTGGGTGAGAATCTCTGGGCCGCTCTCTCTTTCCTGTTTGTGACTTGTGGAGAGTGTTGGATTCTTTTTCTGCTTTCTCTGCCTTGAAATATAGGATTTGCAAGTTGTTTATTTGGTCCAGGTTTACATGCCTCATTACATGTGACTTGAGCGCGTCATAGTTCATGAGGTGGGTAGCTGGGGTGTCAAAAGCCATATCAGAGGGGGCACGTAGTTGGAGTTCCTTGTAAGCGCAGGTGAGCTCCTTCACTGTGCCAGTCTGGGTCAAGCTCTTCACTTGGCAGATGATCATGAGTGCGGTGTCCTTCAGCACAAATCTTTCCAAAAAGTCTTGCTTGAAGGTGTTCCAATTTTTCTTGATGTGTTCTTTGTGCCACTTGTTGCACCAGGTGCCAGTGTTGTGAGTTAATCAGATGGATATTTCTGCAATCCAAAACTGTTGTGGGCATTTCATTTGAGCCATCTTGCTTTGGGTGGACTGGATTCATGCTGAGGCGTTATTGTTGTTGGCTCCAGAAAAAGGTTCCAAGGCAGTGCTTCAAAGTATCTGAGCTACATAGGCGGGCATGGTACTTTTGTCAGTTGCTCAAGGAATGGCGGCGGGCATTTGAAAAAAAAACCGCATGCGGACAGGATGTTGAAGGAGGAAAGCAGGATCATCATGTTCTGGTACAGGGCAAAGCCATTGGGTATTTTTGTACCAGGTGTGTACAGAGTCCAGTCTAGCAGGAGGCCAGACATGATTCTATTGAAGATTTGTTGACCGCAGCAAGTACAGGCAACAGGGGAGGTTTTTGCAAGATAAGGTGGGATAGAAACCTATTTGTGCTACCAATGTTGTAACTATGCTGTTTCAGCAGAGTTATAAGGGGAAAATATTTGGAAACTAGATAATATTCTTTATTAAGAGATAAAAATTATATAGACATTGTGAATTATGGATAATAGGAACATGATTGTGTTGATTACATGGTGGGATGGTGAAGAGGGTGGCTTGATCCTTGTAATGAGTAAAGTGCCAAAACAAGTTACCCACCAGGGAGAATCAGCTTCTGTTCATGTTATTGTATTTGCAAATCCAAGTTGCCTTCCTAGCTGGGTTTCAGGTGACTGGATAATTGGATTGCAGGTCACAAACCTGCTTACTTGGAACCTTGCTGGCGGTTCAAGCCTGCTGTTTTGACACTATATAAGTCTAAAGTATTATCCAATAAAATATACTCCCTTTTCTTCCTTATTTCATATTTTATGCTTCCCAAAAGTCACTCCTTATCACTGGTAGCAGCTACAGTTTTTTGACCACGCCCATGAAAGAGAAAATGACTGAACAAAAACCACCAACCTTCACTCATGTACTAACCAGGCCACATTGCAGGAAACCTGGAAGACATACTTCTGTGCCTACAACATTAAAAAATGTTGTAACTGTGCTGTTTTAGCAGAGTTACAAGGGGAAAATATTTAGAGGATAGATAATAATCTTTATTGTGAGATATGATTATATAGCTATTGTGAATTAATGGATAGCAGGAACATGATTGGTGATCACACAGCTGGATGGAAGAAGGGGGTGGCTTGATCCTGATAATGAGTCAAGCGCCAAATTGAGGTATCCACCGTGAGGGATCATCATTTGTTCATGTTGATTGATTTGGTAATCCAAGTTGACTTCCGGGTCTGGCTTCAAGTGACTGGGTAATTGGATTGCAGGTCACAAACCTGCTTGGTTGGAACCTTGCTAGCGGGTCAAGTCTGCGGTTTTGACACCCCCCGGCTGAAATTTGGCCTCCTCAGGAGGCAGGTTGTCAGGGAGGTTGTCAGGAGCCCGGCGCCATATTGAACCAGTTGTTGTTTGGTGGCAGGCAGGGCAGTTTCTTGTTGTTTCTGTCTTGCTTTGAAGGGTCATAGGCAGTTGTGGTGTAAGTTCTTGCTTGCTTTTCCTGAGCCCTTGCACAAGGTAAGTGTTATTGTTGTTTACCTTTAGAATGATTGCTGGCCCTACTTTTTTGGGTTGTAACTTGCTTTTGTCAACATTCATAACACAGACTTTGTCCCCAACTTCATGTCTCTGGCAGATGGGTACAAAGGGTTTTGTAAGCGTTCCTTTTCTTTGGCTGCTTGTTTGCTGTTGGCCTCTATTACTTGAGGATCAGAGCAAGGGGGGACTTGACTTGGAATTTCCAGTTTGGGTTCTGTCAATGCTTGAATGATATTAGGCTATGTGCCGTATACCAGTTCAAACAGGCTTTTCCCTGTGGATCTGTTTACTTGGGTTTGGCACACAAGTAACACAGTTGGTAGCTGCTTATACCAGTCTTCAGGTCTCCCAGCGGTGAGTTTGGCTAAGGCTTGCACAAGGCTACCATTAAGCTGCTCTACGCGTCCATTGGCCTGTGGATGGTATGGTGTTGTGACGGTGTGTCTGACCCTGTGTTTGGCGAGGTACACATTGGTGTTTTTGGACGTCAATTCTTTGCCCCCATTGGTTATAAGGAGTTCTGGCTTTCCAAACTTACTGATTATTTTTTTGCCAATGAATTGTTGGACGTTGTTACCAGTGTGCAATTTCACTGCTTGGGCTACTGGCCACCTTGTCGCAAAATTGATGACTGTGATGATGTATTTTTTGTTGTTGTGCTTTCCTGGCATGGGGCCCACAATGTCCAGAGCCCATACCTTGAACAGTAGTTTGGTTTGAATGGGGAGTACAGACTTAGGCGGGGGTTTGCTTCTGGCAAACTTTTTGCAGACCTTGCACTGTTCTAGCACTTTCTGGACATCACAGTATAAGGTTGGCCACCAGGCTTTATGTTTTAGGAATTCATATAGATTTTGGCTCTTAGTATGTTCAAGATCTCTGTGGTAGCAAAGAATGGTATCAACTTGTTGATGTGTGGGAATGTAGGGAATGGTTGTGCCATCTGACATCTTTCTGTGAAGAGTCCCATATACGTCAGCAAAGAGGTGTTCATTCTTGATGACCATTTCCTTGATAAATTGGTTGTGCCTGCAGGGAACCCTTTGTCTTTTTTGCGTAGCACTAGGAGAGGCCAGTCTGGGTTGAGCCCATTCTCTCCCCTAGAAGCGTGGACATACAGGTGGGACAGGGCGTCTGCCATGGCAAGTTTGGTCCCAGGCTTATATTGGATGAGCATGTTAAACCTTTCTAAGATTTCCATCCACCGCGCTTGGCGGCGTGACAGGTTTGCTTGTGTCTTGAAATAGATGAGCAACTTATGATTGGTTAGTGCTGTGAATTCTTCCTGCCGTTCCAGGTAACAGTGCCATTTGACTAGGCAGTGTACAATGGCCAACAGTTCTTTGTTGTGGATTGGGTATTGACACTTGCCATCTGTCAGTTTGAGCAACTCATTGGCTACAGGCAGGAAGTCATCATCACTATTCTTAATTTGTAGTACTGCCCCAATGGATGCATCTGAAGTGTTGGTTTCCATCTGGTACTCTCTGTCTTGTTTGGGGTATTGTAAGATGGGAGCTGTTGTGAGCTTTTCCTTGAGACGTATAAAACAGAGGTCACATTGGGGGGTCCATACAAACTTGGACTTGGCGCCTGTTATGGCAGACAAGGGGGCAGTCAAGACGCCACAGTTGGGTATGAAGCGTTGTACATAGGCCACCATTCCCAAGAAAGTGTGTAGTTCTGACTTGTCATTGGGGGTGGCATCTTGCAGATGGCTTGTATCTTCTGACTGTTGGGTTTGATGCTGTCTTTTGAGACTATGTGTCCCAAGAAGGGTAGTTGCTCCCAGAAGAACTGGCATTTAGAGGGTTTGACCAACAGTTTTTGTTGTGCCAGGGTCGCAAAGACTGCCTCTAGGTCTTTGTGGTGCTGTTTCACCAAGGGGCTTTAGACAATAATATTGTCCAGGTACACTAAGGCATGTTTGCCTATGTGTGGCGCAAACACTTTGTTCATGAAGTTTACAAAGGTGGACGGGGCATTTGTCATGCCAAAGTTGAGTACCACGCATTTGTAGGAACCATACTTGGTGCGGAAGGCTGTCTTGGGGATGTCTTCCTCCTTGATACGGATCTGATTGTAGCCTGCAGTTAGGTCAATCTAGGAGAAGACGGAGGCCCCTCCTAAGGCGTCAAAGAGGTTGTCAATCAGTGGTAGTGGGTAACAATTCTTGATGGTGACTTTGTTCAAGGCGCGGTAGTCTGTGACCAGGCGTAAGGTGCCGTCCTTCTTGGCCACAAAGAATACGGCGGCCCCAAAGGGAGACTGTGAGGGGCGGATAAGTCCTTTTTCCAGTGCTTCCTTGAGATAGGCGCGCAGGGCGTTGTCTTTGTTTGGGGTCAGCCTATAAATGGTGCGTGCCTTGGGTACAGCCCCCTTGAGTTGGATGGAGTGTTTGATGGGCTTCTCAGGGGGCATCCCGGGCAGCGCTTCCTTGAAGATTTCTGGATGGTGGGCCACAATTTCACAGTCCTGAGGCGTGGAGGTGTCCTGATGGTCCTTGAAGTGTATGATTTCATACTGGCAAGAGTCCCAGTCAATAGCTTTCAGGTTTTCCTTCTCATCCAAGGTCTCCATGATGTATACAAAGACGTGGTCTTGTAGGAGTTGGTCTACAGAGTCTGGGTAGATTTAGTGGTTGACACCTTCACGCTTGATGGTCAGCACTGAGGTCGCCCAGTCCATGTGAGGGTTGTTTCTCTGTAACCAGTCTAGTCCCAGTAAAATGTCAAACTTAGGAAAGTCAATGACGGGACCTTGGATGGTGGAGTGGAGGTTCTTGAGCATGACAGAGAAGGGAGCAGTTTCTTTTGTCACAGCAATGTGATGTTAATCAGCCAGGACCACGTTTTTAATCTGCAAAGGATTAGTGGCCAGCTTGAATTTATCCACAAAGCTGCTGTTGACTAAAGTTCAATCTGCGCCCAAGTCTAGGAGTGCTGAGCCTGTGTAACTGCAAAAATGGAAAGGGTAAGACATCAATTTATTAGGATGTCTGGCAATGGTGTATAGCACCAGGTCTTCCAAGGGCACTTGGATCATTGGGCATTGGTCCACATCCTTGGGTTGGTATTCATTGTTGGGCAAGTCAGGAGTTGTTTGGGGAGAGCTTGGATCGCTTAGTGCTCTCCCCGGGCTTTTCCCTCATCTTGGTTGCCTTGGGTGGCGGTAACATGGAAATGGGTATAATTTGATTGGCCGTTATTTCCATTTCCATTCCCATTTGATCACGTGGGTTTGTGGTTGTTGTTGTTACCATTACCTCCAGGAGGTGGTTGCAAGGAGCGCCCACTTGAATGTGAGTCCTTGGGTCTCTCTTGTTTCCCAGTCTGTGCCTTGTGCAGAGAGTTGGAGGTTTGTTCTGCTTTTTCTGCTTTTGGTGCAGGCTTTGTAGGTTGGTAACTTGGTCCAGGTTCACATGTCTCATCACATGCGACTTGAGAGCGTTGTAGTACATGAGGTGTGTTGCTGGGGTGTCAAAGGTCATGTTGGATGGGGCGCAGAGACGGAGTTCCTTGTAGGTGCAGGTGAGTTCTTTAACGGTGCCTGTCTGGGTTAGGTTCTTTACTTGGCGTATGATCATGAGTGCTGTATCCTTAAGCATGAATCTTGCCAAGAAGTCCTGTTTAAAGGTGTACCAGTTCTTGCCAGTGTGCTCTTTGTGCCACTTGTTGCACCAGGTGCCAGTGTTGTGGGTCAGAAAAATGGAAATCTCCGCAATCCAAAACCGCTGTGGGCACTCCATCTGAGCCAACTTGCTTTGGGTGGACTGAATTCATGCGGCAGCATTGTTGTTGTTGGCCCCCACAAAGGGTTCCAAGGCGGCGCTGTGAAGTCTTTGTGCAACATAGGTGGGCATGGTGGTCTTGTCTGCTGGTTGTGGCGTTGATGAGGGAGCCTGAAAGAACCCTAGGGCGGACAAGGCGTTGAAGGCGGGTAGCGGGATTACCGTGTTTTGATAGAGGACAAAACCATCAGGTATCTTGGTACCAGGAGTATACAGAGTCCAGTCGGGCGGGAGGCCAGACATAATTCTGTCAAGGATTTGTTGGCTGCAGCGTGTGCGGGCAACAGGCGGAATTTTTCAAGATAAGGTAGGATGGATAGCCTACCTATACAACAATGTTGTAACTGTGCTGTTTTAGCAGAGTTACATGGGGAAAAATATTTAGAAGCTAGATAATAATCTTTATTGGAGAGATAGTGATTATATAGTTTGTGTGAATCAAGGATAACAGGAACATGATTGTGTTGATCACACAGCTGGATGGAAGAAGGGGGTGGCTTGATCCTGCTAATGAGTCAAGCGCCAAATTGAGGTATCCACTGTGAGGGATCATCATTTGTTCATGTTGATTGATTTGGTAATCTGAGTTGACTTCCGGGTCTGGCTTCAAGGACTGGGTAATCAGATTGCGGGTCACAAACCCGCTTGGTTGGAACCTTGCTGGCAGGTCAAGCCTGCAGTTTTGACAAAAAGATATACCTAGTGGATGCACCATATTTGAAGGACTGGTCATGCCCAACAATGCGCCAAGATAATTCAATACAGTTGCTCTCTCCAACCACAAACAAACATACAACTGCCTATCACAGGTGAAGTTACCAACACCAAATACATTGGTATTGACAAGCTCTTTGTTAAAAATAAAGAAAACATCATTAACTGGATGGATCACTCAGCCACTAAACTCTGCGCCAGCCATATTCCCCACAAAAAATGGGTCCAGGAAGGCAGCAAGCGCCTGTACAAAGCCAAAGCTAACTGGTTTGCCACTTGGGTTGGCTCACAAACTGACAACCAGCTTGACAACTGGGAAGAGTTCAAAGCAGACATCACTCACAACTTCTTTGTCACCAAATCCCTCCAAGACATTGCAATACAGCTCAGCAATCTTCTGCAGAAGACCACTATCACAGCTTATGCCAATGGTTTGAAGAAATACACCGCAAAATTCAGAACCCAGCGCAAGCTGACAACATACATACCAGAACCTCATTCATCAACAGAATGAAACCCTCTGTTGCTGCCCTCATCTGCTCAGTAGACTAATACCTACATGCCTGCGCTCATTGCAGAAGCCAAGCGCGCAGAAAAACGCGCAAACATGGAATATGCTGCACGCAACAGCAACCATTCCTCAAACAGCAATGGCAGAGAAAACTCCAATGGCAAAAAACGCCAAAACACCAACCATAACAACAGCAACTCCAATTACAACAATGGCAATCACAGCCAAAGCACAAACTGCTCCTGTCCCCAAAAAGAGGACACCGCCAAAGTAAACAATGCTGAAACAGCAACCTGCTATGAATATAACCCCACATTCTCTGACCTCAAAGGTCTCAAAATAGAGGAATAGGGAAAAGTGGAGGGGGAACAGGCTTAAGTGCCCTTGTCTCCCCCCAACTTGACAAGAAACTGTACCAAGGCACAAACTTTGCTGCTCACATTCCATGTGTCCCACAATCCTCCCTTTTTATGAACGTAAAAATTTAAGATCACTTACAATTTCTTGTCTATCCATGCACTTACAAATCACATACACATAGAATTTTATTTGGCTCTGGTGCAAAACACACTATGGTTAGCAAACCTTTTGTAACCAAAGAAAAAATACCAGTTATCAAATCCAACTTCAAATATGTCAGAATGGCAGATAAATCAAATGTTCTACTTGAAGGCAAAACAACTCCCTTCAGAATTGACCTCCAAGGCATACAAACGTCCATCAAAGAACTTGTCATGAACAACATAAAATATGACATTGTAGCAGGCATGGACTGGTTTAACTGAGTGAACCCCAGCGTATGTTGGAAAACAAAAACCATGACCATAAAACACAGTGGAGTCAATTTTAACATCCTCAAAGAACCTAATAATATAATCCTGAGAGATACAGTAATTGTCCAAATCATAAATCAGGACAGCTCAGAACATCTAACCAAAGACAGTACAATCCACATAATGAGATACACCAAATTCAGTAACATGCAAACAACCAAAATTCAATTCCCAGAGCTCACAGCACTCCTAAATGAGTATACCCATGTATTTAAGGAAGAGCTAACAGAGCTACCCCCTGAACAGGAGGTCAAACATAGCATTGACCTATGCAAGGCCATTCCTAAACCTGCACCCCTCTACAGACTCTCCCCCATGGAGACACAAACCTTCAAAATTCACATTGAGGACAACTTAGCTAAAGGCTTCATCCGCCCATCAGAATCCCTGCAGGGGGCAGCAGTGTTCTTTGTAAAGAAAAAGGAAGGCACTCTGAATCTAGTAACCAACTACAGAGCAATAAATGCAAGCTCAGTAAAGAATAAATACCCTCTTCCACTAATAAAGGATCTGTTTGTAAGACTCTCTGGAGCCAAATCTTTCTCCAAAATTGAACTCACCTCAGGTTACAACCAAGTTGAATTAAAATAAAAGGACATACCAAAAACTGTGTTCTGTACGCAATTCAGATTCTTTGAATGCAGAGTAATGAACTTTGGGATGAACAACGCTCCCCCAAAGTTTGTCACCATGATGAACCAAGCACTAAATGGACTCTCAAATACATCTTGCTACCTTGACAACATCATCATATTCTCAAAAACAAAAGAGAAACACCTCATACATGTCTGTAAGACACTCAATCAACTTGCAAAGCCAAAATCTATGCAAAGCCTAGCAAGTGCCAATTTATGGAAAAGGAACTCTTGTTCTTGGGCCACATTTCTCTGACGGTGGCATCAAAGCAGATCCAGACAAAATTAAAGCTATAAATAACATGCAACGTCCCACCTCTGTCAAACAAGTTAGGTACTTTCTCAGAATGGTAGCTTACCTAAGGAAATACATCAAAGACTGTGAAAAGCTCACCACACCAATCAATGATCTAACCAAAGGTAATGCCAAAAAGAAATTCCTCTGGACACCAGAATGCAATAAGAATATACAAATATTAAAAAAAGATGGATTGAAGCGCCAATCTTACAATACCCTAATGACAACAGGTGCTACAAACTTGAGTTGGATGCCAGCAACACCGCCATTGGTGCATTCCTACTCATCTGCCGGCCAGGGCAACAAGATTTCTGCCAGTATGTTAAAAAAGTAGAAAACTAACCAACACTGAGCATATGTACCCCATACAGAACAAGGAATTGCTAGCAATATACCACATATTCAAGAAATGGAGATGTTATCTAGAAGGACATTTAAACGTTTAAGTACTAACTGATCATAAATCCTTAATCTATTTCAAATCTCAGAACGCACTTGCACAGCAACAAGCCAAATGGATGTCCCTGCTGAAGCAGCTCAATATGGAAATCCAGTATAAAAGGAGGGCAGAGCTAGTCACAGCTGATGCTCTCTATAGGCTATGCTAGCCAAGAGAGGATCATCCTGATCACCTGGACCCTGACTGGCCCAACTTATATAACACTGAGTACAAGAAAAAAGGGAAATACCCCTCCACTCATTAACTGACCCATAGATACATTAGTAAGGAATAAAAAATATTTCCATGTATTAAATGGCACCATATACCAAATCATTAAAGACAAACATGTTCCCTGCATCCCACTTGCACAAAGAGTTGTCACTATCCTAAGACATCACTCTCTACTAGGACACACAAAGGCTAACAATCTATACCTCACGTTAAAAGAGATAGTATGGTGACCCAATCTTAAACAAGACATAGAGACGTTCTGAAATAGTGCACAGTATGTGAGAAATACACCAGCACCAAGGCTCCCCAGCCAACAGTTAACCCAGTACTTGACCCTGAATCATTCAAGGTTTGGGGACTGGACGTGGTGGGACCCTTCCCAGAAGCAAAAATCAAACATCACTTTCTAATTGTAGCCTTTGACTTTGCTACACACTGGCCTATCTGCTGAACAAAAAAGAATCACAAGGCAGAAACAATAAACTGCTTCATTAAAAAGGCAATAATAGCCAACTACGGTACTCCAGACTACATCATAACTGATGGAGCAACATAGTTATCATGTGAGAAAGGGGGGGCTAAACTAACTAAGTTTGGCTCCCATCCTGTTGAAACAAACCACCAGGATGCTGCCCAGTGGAGGACTGGGACAACCGCTTGAAGAGGGGACCACAGGGAGAACACAGGGGACAGTTGAGGGAAATATGCATTCAGTCCCATCAGCGCCAAACCAGTGAGTAACCAGGGCATACAGGTGGGAGTGGGAGGAGACAACACAGGAGTGTGTAAGGGCACCAAGTCACTCTTCTCCAGGTTGGGGAAGGAGAGCATTGCCACCTCCTCATCTGCAGAAGCAAAGGAGGCATGGTCAACATCATTCAAATCCAGGTCATCACAGGTCAAGCTCTTCATCACGGCCTCCCCAGAGAACAGGAGACCATTTGGAAGATCTAAGAGACTGGAAGGGTTACTGCCCACAAGCCAAGAAGAAGAGGTGATTTTAAACCACAAGTCTGGAAAATTCAACCTTTGAAGCAACACAAATAGAGCCAAGGAAAACACAACAAATCTTATGACTGGGAGTATCATAATAATGATCCCTGCAAAATTTGAGGAAGATTGGTGTGGTTTTTAAAACTTTAAGCAATAAAATAAAGACCAACAAGGGCAGCCACAAGGAGGAGACCAAGGGGAAGCAACAGATAGGGTTTGGGAAGCTTGGTTGTGAACTTGGGTGCCTTGGGGTAGAAAAAAACAAAAAGCGGGTTCAAAAGTAAAAAAAATAAAGAAAATTCAAGATAAAAGTAGATATTATATTAAAATTTAGTTAAAATTTTAGGTTTGAGAGCGGGTTTTGAAAGCAAGAGCAAAGAGAAGCAACAACTATACGCTAAACCCTTTTCCAAAGGTGCCAGAAGAGGTTCCAGGTTTGAAGCAGATTGAGGTAAGTTAAGTTTAAAGGAAACAGCTAACACTTTAATCTCTTAGATGACAAGGACTCAAAACTTAGTTTCAGTCCAAACATAATGATCAAATAAGTGCAGCAAACCAAAACTTTTAATAAAATGGACAATTGACAAGCAGGGGACCCAAAGTCCCCTGGCATTGTTAAAAGGGGATGAGTTGCTGGGAGATGATCACCTGACTATTTTGAGTTGCATATGATTGGCTGGGGGATAAAATTTGCTGGCCAGAGCCAGGGGTGCTGGAGAGTTTCAGGGTAATTTCCGCGGGTTCATCTGATTGGCTAGAAGATACCTCAACCAGTTCAGGTTCATTCAAATTTCTGGTCCTAGATGTGGCATCATTTGATTGGGCAGTCCTGATTGTTTTTAAAAGGGGACAACACCATGCTAACAAATAGTCCAAATTGACCAGCGTTTCTTCTCAGGCCAGGGCAGCCAAAGCCGGGGGATCTGCAGGGTAAGCCAGAACAAATCTCTCATCAACAGTATGAGCTAAATCTCCTAGAGAATTGAGTGGCTTGGCTGTAATTTTTGCCCCTTTTTTGGTGCAGTGGGGGGAAACGGTTTGATCCAAAGCCAGAGGTGGCAGTGAATTTACATATCAGGTCATGTAGTAAATAACAATCTAAAAGACAAAAAATATCAAACATTCCACAAACTTGCCTTACAGGCTACAGGCCAATGGCAGAGTTGAACGCCTAAACAGCAGCCTTATCAGAACCCTCAAGAAAATAATGGATAGAAAAGCCAAAGACACATAGTCATTATACATGAAACATACATTATTAGTACCTGGGTCTGCACCAATCAAGAGACAGACTACTCACTGTTTGAACTAACATAAAGATGCAAACCAGAGATATTCATTTGCAATAACCAACCATATGTGGAAATCCCCATGGGAAAATCTCTCACAGTAGAGCAAGCACCAGCTCTACAACATATGCCCCAAAGCTAAAATAACAGAAACCAAAAGACTCAAAACACAAAAAATAACCTCAACCAAGGAACCACTCCCCATCAACTACCCTGTCTGTGTTTTGGCTGGGAACAGAAAGAAGATAGACTCATTACACAGGGGACCAGGAAAATCATCAAATACCAACCAGACAGGAACACCTACCTGGTTAAGTTCCAGGGTGCCAAAGAGCCCATCACCAAAAAGTACCACAGATCTTGCCTCCGCCCTAGCAAAGGAGAACATTTGACCCAGTTGGTGCCCACTAGTAAACAACTCCAGGAACATCAGGTGGCAGCCGTCAAGACAAAGCCCCCTCCTGATGTAACAGAGTAACCCCTTAAGGGGGTGTCAAGGAGCTGGATGTACAAGTATTCTGGCTACTGCCAACTCACTTAACATCCAGTCATTGCCCAATTTGGTGCCTTTCCAATATACAGTTTTACATGCCATAAATGGCAAAAAAGCAATATCACATGACTTTCCAAGTATCCAGCAACTTGAACCCATCCTGCACATGACCAACCCCTAAGTTTGATCCAACTAGATCCCTGTCACAGCAAAATCTATATAAGTCTAAAGTATTATCCAATAAAATATACTATCTTCTTCTTAATTTTGTATTAAAAGCTTCCCCAAAAGTTGCACCTTATCACTATGTTTCCCTATGTTATTTCAGGGGACAAAATCAAAGTGCAGAAATAGAAGTGTCTAAATCAAAGTGCGTAAGCTCTTGGTTTTTGTTTTGAAGGTTTCTCTTTTGAATTTTTTTCCTTTCTACCTCTTCTTTCCCACCTCTCATTCCTCCTCAAAACTTTTAAAAAAATTCTGTGTTATCAAGAGGGTGGATCATATAAAATCTGATACCAAATAGAAAAAACTTTCTTTTTCTTTCTTCTCTTCTTCTTTTCTCTCTCCTTTCTTGTTCTCAATTATCTTCTATTATCTTCTTTTTTTATCCTCAATTATCTTTTTTTATATCTTTTTACTATATTTATTAGAGCAAAATAATATTTATAAATTTTTTCTCCTTGATATACAACTTTGAACTATCTATAGCATATTTTTGTGGAAGTACAGTGCTTTTAACATAGAAATATTCAAATCTTTTTTATAAGATGTAAGTGACAGGTTCTTGATATCTTTGAATATTGTTGCACTATCTTCAGTTACTCCTCTTGGGGAATTAACATCTCAAGTAAATCACCAAATGGCCCACCAAACAGTTCACCAACTAGTTGATAAGTCAGTGGCGCTCCTATCAGTTGACCATCTATTATGGGATCAAACATCCAGATCCTAAAAGGAACACAACTTGAACAATCTTTGTGACTTAAGAGGAACATTACTCAGATAAGCCCCATGACCTCCATGATGTACATGGACAGTATGTGGATTTTCATGATACTATATAATATTCTATATTCATATCAAATAAAGTATAATTCTCTTCTTAAATCTTCCCCTTATTCCATTTATTATACTTCCCAGAAGTATAAACTTGACAGTGGTAGCACAGGTAGGTTATCCATACCTACGCAACTATAAGGAAAAATTCCTCCCAAAAAACCAGAAAATGGTACTCCCTAACAGCTGGAGAGACTACAAAGAAGGACAAGACATCCCCACAGGCTTTGTTATCTGCAAAACGTCCTTGTAACCGTTGAACAATACAACACTCTCAAAGCCCACAGATTTTTCCCCACAGCGCCAACTGCAACAGCATCACAGCAGCCTGAGATACCCAATCTTGTGTTCCAGCGCCTACGTACAGCTGAAATTGGCGCCTTTACAGGACTACGCCAGGAAAATGCCTCTTTTTGGATCAATATTACCAAAAGCAAGTTTGAACAAGTAGAATACCCCCGCAGACTCTGGGTCAGTGAGATTGCCCTTTGTGTCATAGGAACTGCATCACGTTTTGTAAGCAGATGGATAGCCCAACACCCTAACCAAACAGAAAACTGGGAGCTATTAAAGAGTGCATTCCTCAAAAAGTTTTCCATGAAGGATTCTGATGTAGTAATTATGACAGAGCTTCAAACCTTCAAGATGATAGGAATAATTGAGGAGTACATTGCTGCATACAAAGACTTATGTGACCATGCACCCAACACCATCAATTTTGATGAACCTGGACCACACTTGGACTTCTACAATGGTCTTCCCACACACATTAGACGTCAGTTTGACATGACCTGCTGCAAGAATCTTGAAGACATATTCTTGGAAAGGAAACACGCGGCACAAAAATCTGATGACCTGCATGCAACCAACAAACGCAAAGAGAGCCCTTTAGCAAAGAAGGATCCTTGAGACAATAAGCAAAACAACCAAGCTAACAACACCCACCCTCAAACTGGGAATTGTACGGCCCAAGCCAACCAGGCAAGCACCAAAGACACCAAAAAAGAGGGAAAAGCTCAGGAGAGTGCTTAGGTGAGCTTCTCTCCCCCAACTCACAAGGCTTGTACAGGGACCAGGATGTAGACTCAATTACCATGATCCAAGTACCCTCCAGCAATCCTCTACTGTTTGCCGCCCAAACTAGAAATAAACTCATTACTTATCCTTTCAGCTTTTTCAGATATCAGGGCACAGCACTATTTGACACTGGAGCAGATCAATCCCTTGTTAACAAAAAATTTGCCAATCTTATGAATTTACCAACAGCTAAAAGCAGTGTCAAGAGAGTCATCATGGCAGACAACAGAAGCACGCCAGTCAGCAAAGAAGCAAACCCTTTCTGCACCCAAATTGGAGAGGTACAAACAACAATTAGCGGCCCTATCATACCAATCCCCAAATACGGCGTAATACTAGGTCTAGATTGGATGCGGAAAAATAAACCCCTCAATGATTGGGACAGTGCCACTCTCACTATCCAGCGCAGTGAGGTACACCATCACATCTAGCCAACTCACTTTGACACCCTCATGTGCAACCATGTATTTGTAAAGATAATGGAAACAGAAGAGGAGACATACCCCAGCAAGATCAATTGGAATACCTGTAGATCTGAAATCATCCACTTTAAGAATACAGAATCTAGACGTGAACAGGACTATATCTGTGATCAGCTTGTCAAAGAATTCCCTTCTGTTTTCCAGGAAACACTACTGGGGTTATCACCTGACCATGGCATAAAAAATGAGATTGACCTTAAAGGAAGTGTACCCAAGGCACACCCTATCTATTGCCTAACATCCCAACAAAACAACACTCTAAAGGCCTATCTTGACAAAGCTCTTAACAAAGGCCCCATTAGACCCTCAAAATCACCCTTTGGTGCTGCTGTCTTCTTTGTGGCAAAGAAAGACAGAGGACTACTCCTGGTCACCAACTACAGGGCGCTCAATGAGGTCACAATTAAGAACAGGTATCCCCTGCCCCTGATTGATACTTTTTTGACGCACTGGGGGGTCCCAAATCTTCACAAAATTGATTTGACAGTAGTTTACCACCAAATACAAGTGAAACATGAAGACATCCCAAAGACGGCGTTCAGAACCAAATACAGATCCTTTAAATGTGTTGTCCTTAACTTCGGCATGACAAATGCCCCAGTACCTTTGTGACTTTCATTAACAAGGTTTTCAAAGAACACATTGGAAAACAAGCAATAGTCTACCTGGATGACATAATTATTTACAGCCCAAACTTGAAACAACACTGGGAAGACATCTGCCTGGTTCTTTGCATCCTCAAAGAAAACCAACCCATTGCCAAACCATCAAAGTGCAACTTCTTCTTGTCTGAACCCCCTTTCCTTGGCTGCATTGTTAGCAAGGACAGGATCAAACCAGACCCAGAGAAAATATGTGCCATAACTGAAATGCCAGCCCCCACAAACAAGAGCAAACTCCACACCTTCCTTGACATAGTAGCCTAAGTCAGAAGGTTTATCTTCAACTTGGGCACTCTGATGGCCTCCTTGTCAGCCATTACAGGCAAAAAAACTAAGTTTGTTTGGACACCGCTACATGATCAATATTTCTGCCAGTTAAAAGAACAAATGGTTACTGCCCCCATCCTCCAATACCCAAATCATGAAGGGATATACAAATTAGAAAGCAACACCTCTATCTTCACCATAGGAGGAGTACTCTGCATCCAAACAACATAGAAAGACTTCCTCCCTGTGGTGTACAAGTCAAGAAAGTTATCTAACTGTGAACACAGGTTTCCCATTCACAACAAGGAATTGGTGGCTATTGTACACTGCCTTCTAAAGTGGCGGTGCTATCTGGAAGGGTGTTGAAAATTGGTGTACACCAGCAGATTCAACAGAAGAATTAAGAGGCAGGGAAACACACTTACTATATGCCTTTGAATTTGAAGATTCCAAAGACATTGACCAACTTGAATTGTAATGATTAATTTTATTGGGTCCTATACAAGTAGGTAAAAGTTCTGCCCCTTGACGTTTACTATCAACGCCTTATATAGGAGTATTCTCATATTACTAATCACCAGTCACTGGCAATGCCTTCTAGGACATTCCAGCGCACTGTAGAGTCTTGGTTGTGCTGGTGAAAAAAGAGACAACTTTACATTTTAGGGCACAATCCTGCAATGCTGTGGCACCTAGCACAAGGGTGTCCCCTGATAGCGCACCAGATATTGCTCATATTTGGTATACAGAAACTTCTATATTCAGACCTGGCGCCTCAAAGTTATTTCCTCTCAAAGCTGGCGCCTTGGCACTCAATGTTAATTATTGTGGCGCTCTGGCGCCAAGAATAATTAATCCCGGCACTGTGGCACTTATTATTTAATGTGGCGGCGCTGTGGCACAATAATCCTTGGCAACAACGTCATGGTCTACTAATCATGTATTTAATTATATGGTAGGTTGACACTAATTTCCAAAAGGGTAATTGATTGGCCCTGGTTAATTGCCACTAGCCGCCTAATGAATTAAGCTTTCCACAATCCCTGGTCAACAATTCTTCACATATCCCCTCACTTGAATAGGGCTACCCTTCATTCTTTTCCTCATGAGTGCCTGTAATAATATCCAACCTTCCTTGTGCCAAGTCTACCAAGATCTCATGGCTGGTATTATGGTCAAAGATTGTAAAGTGTTTATGCAAATGCCGCACTCTTCTTGGGTCCAGTTCCTGAACCAGCTACTTCCCATTAACAGTCGTCAGTTGCAGGCCAGGACTGCGACACCACGGTGGCAGGATCAGAGCGTGGCACTGTCACACATGTTGAAGGGGAAGAGGAGGTTGACTCTATTTTTGCGGAGACTGAGGCACCACTAATCCAACTTCCTTGCCTTGGCTTTGAGGATCTACAATATTGGTCCGACAATATTGTCCTCAAAACTGCTGCCTCCCCACTTGCAACGCCCTCTGTGTTACTTTGCGCTTGTTGCAACTCTGGGGAGTTGCCCTCCACTTACCCTGCCATCATCAATTGATTTGGGATAAGACATCACAACAAGACGTTTTATGTGTATGTCCAGGCATTGTTTGCCAAAGACAACACTGTGACGCCAATCTGCTTGGGAGCTTGTTATCACAGTAGTTACGGCGTGGAGCAACTAGTTGGGGAGGTTGACCTCTTTCTGTACGTCATGGCCAGAGATACTAGTGGCTTTTCTTTGCAGCACGCCTATACCATCACCCAGCGCAACCAATACATTTGTGAGGTTGCTCACATCTGGGCATTGGAGCAGTCTGCTAATCCTGCGCTTTCCCGCACTCTTGGGCTGGACCTTCAGGCTAACGCGCCCCGTCATTTCTCCTTGGCCTTGCGTTTGTTTGTACAGGCAGTGAAGGATAACAACCCGTAGTTGGATCTTCCCTTGGCTGTTTCTGTTGCCCAATTCATGTGGTATCCTCCCAAGGTGTCAGGATTGACAATTCTCCCTCTCTAGAAACCCAGGCCTGGGAGCAGGAATTGAACCCCAAACCTGGATTCCTTTGGGCTGCCAGGCCTATGGACTGCAGGACCGCCTGCCCGCGTTTTTCTGGGATTGAGCCCCCACAAGCTGATACCAAGCGTATTGACTCATGCAGTAAAAAGAGACAAACCAAAGAAATCATTGTGCCAAATGGAGGATTAATCACAGTGTCTAATGGAGGCACTGATTTGGCAACTAGTAGCTTCTCAAACTCAAAGTCTACACCAGCAACCAATCAAGAGCCAACCCAGGAAAGAGGCACAGGCCCGCAGCCTGGTCCCATGACCTCGACACTAAAGCAAGATAATCAGGCAGCCAAATTGAGATTCCTGACCAATGAAAGAACCCCCGGGCCAGGTGCCATTTTGCTGCTTTGGGACCCAAGCACCCAGTTCCCCTGGCCCTGGCCTTTCCAATGCCCTGATGAACCCCCATGGAAAATGTTAAGTTTAGAGGGGGTACTATATAGACTCCACAACCCTGCGCTCCAAACTTATTGCTACTTTTAAATAAAGGTTATGTTAATTTGGCTCATACAGCTATTGCCTTATTTTTTATTTGCTGTCTACCAATTCAGTTCAAGATCTCTTGGCCTGCTTTCCCCACTGCCTGCTGTTTTCTGTCCTTCTGGTGTACCCTTTGGACCTGTCCACTTTACTGACTACCCTCTAAAGTCCAAATACAAGGAATACACCCCAGAAAGATACTCAAACTTAATCCCCTGGCCCGCATATAATCCGCAGTTAGATAAAACCAACAAGGCCTGTATACATTTTCAACACCCAAGTTGTTCAGAGGAAAATTCAATTATCTCCCTGCTTACAACCTGTCCATGGAGCCGCCCGTGACCCCAAACCCCATGCCTGCTTCTGTACCCAACCTCCCAACTGACCATACTGGCAAGCTGTTTGGGATTGTGAACATCATCCTCACAGGGATGATTGACACTATAATCCCAGCTGCTGGCCCATGGCCTTGGATGGGGAAGTCTGCCTCCTACCTTTTGAAGTTAGCTCCCCTCTTGTGGTGGACATTGCCCACAAAAAACCTGGCCCAAGTTACCCCTGAAAACAACGGGCTGGCCGCCCAAGGCTGGATCCCTGACACAATGCGTGTTCTTCTGGCGCTGTGGGTTTTGAAGGGCATTGCCTT
Organism: Entomophthora muscae; assembly: GCA_014839935.2. Lineage (NCBI taxonomy): Eukaryota > Fungi > Entomophthoromycota > Entomophthoromycetes > Entomophthorales > Entomophthoraceae > Entomophthora > Entomophthora muscae. Next base: position 80,613 of record QTSX02007222.1, read on the forward strand.
GAACACTTCTGCAGGCTAACCTATCAGTCAAAGGTATCCTTGCCAGCATGCTACTCCTACATGGAGGATGTACTGCTTGACTGTCCTACTATAGGCTCTGCCTTCTCTTCTTGTGGTGGGTGGGGACGTCTGGTTAACAAGAGTAATCTTTGTTTGCCTCTGTGTGGTTGGACTAGTATGTCCCACAATTCTCAATTGGCTTGGTGCCAAATGTTGGTGGCTCTTGCCTTTGTCCGTAACCAAATGGATAATGAAGAATACAAATTGGTAGCTCCTCTGGTTCCTCTCTCAGCATCAAAGTTCCCTTGTTCTACTTCCAGTTGACATTCCATCCCCCATCTTCCTGCAGATAGTGTCCCTTCCACAGGTACCTCTGATGGGCCTCCAGGCAATTGGTCTCTTTCTTCTGGCTATAGATGTTGTTCTCTTGAATAATCCAGCAATAAAGCATTGCTTCCTTATTTTTTTCTTTATAGTTATAATTTATTTTTTTTTGTTTTTTGTATCAGTTCTTCTTTTTACTCCCCCATATACTTAATTCTTTGTAGTTGTATCACTTTGTTCTTTGGAAGGGGGATTCTTTACAAACTTCCTCAAGAACTTTGCGTGTACACGGTTGATCATCCATTTGTCCTTAATCTCTTTAATAGTATAGGCGTCTGTGGACGTCCAGGAGATGATTTTGAATGGACCTATCTATAGGGTAGCCAGTTTGTGCGCTCTGCCAAATCCATGTGTGTTATGGAATAGCACCCAGTCACCTACTTGGAACTCTTGGAGAGGGGCCTGTTGGATGTTATCTTTTTTCCTGGCTCCTTATTTTCTTGGCCAATGCATTGTAATAGGATTCTGACTGTAATTTAATTAATGTGCAGGTCAGCCTTTGCTGGTACGCATGGGGTGACTGGGTGTCTTCTTCCCTGACGCAGGAGTATAGAATGGGGGGTAGTGTGGGGTGCCTGCCATGTAAGAGTTGAAATGGTGATTTCCCTGTAGAGGAGTGAGTGGCAATACTGTAGGCGAAGATAGCTGGTGGCAGGAATGTGTTCCACTCAGTGGGGCAGCTAGCAGCTAATTTTTTCATTATGCTTACTAAAGTCCCATTAACTCTCTCTACCATTCCATTTGACTCAGGATGGTAGGGTGTTGAAAATACTCCTCGGATTCCCATAAGTTCATTGAGCTTGGTAACCACGTGGGAAGTAAAGTTGGTGCTGTTGTCAGTGAGGATAACTTGGGGGCAACCATGACGTAATATGATCTGTCCAAGTAGGAATTTGCAGTAGTGTTAGCACCTAGGTCACGCACTGCCTTTGCTTCCACCCATTTGGTCAAGTGGTCTATTGCAACAATGATGTACTTGGTGCAATAGTTGCTGACTGGAAAGGGTCCTACAAAATTGATTGAGACAGTGTGCCAAGCAAAGTTAGGCTGAGCTAAGAGGTAGGTTGTTAATTTTTTGAACAGTTTTCCACATTGGTATTCTTTACAGCAGCTCAGCATCTCTTGTACATCAAAGGCCATGGCTTCCCAAAAGTATGCGGTTTTTAGTTGTACAAGTGTCTTCCTTAAGGCGCCATGCCCTATTGACTTATGAGCGCAAACTATTATATAAGCCCGTTCTGATGGTCTGGAAATTATTCTTATTCCCTCTAAAGTGTGTTTCAATATACGCCCATTATTAATTTTGTTGTCTTCCAGCAGCCTATCTAGAGTGCGCTGGACTTCTGCAGGCTCATCCTGGTAGTTGCCTGCCAACATTTTATCATAAAGTAGGTCAGAGACATCAGCCAGGTGGGCTACCGTTGGTAGCTGAGACAGTTCATCCACATTCTGATGTTTGCCACCTGCTCTGTGTGATATTTCAAAGTTGTAGGCCTGGAGCTTTAGCGCCCATTGTGCTAGACGCCCTTCAGGTTCTTTCAAGTTCTGGAGCCAGTGTAATGATGCATTATCTGTGATTACTTTGAAGTGGACGCCATGTAGGTATATGTGAAACTGTTTGTATGTGTATATCACTGCCAGGCACTCCTGTTCAGTCTCAGTATAGTTACGCTCATGGACGTTCAGAGTTCTGCTGCAGTAGGCTACAGGGTGTTTTTCACCATTGGAGTCCACCTGGGAAAGCACACCGCCCACAGCAGTCAGTGAGGAATCCATTTGAACAATGAATTTGCGGCTGAAGTCTGGGTATTGCAGGATTGGTTTGTTCATGAGACTCAAGCATAGGGTGTCAAAGGCTTGTTGACAGGCTGGGTCCAGTCAAATTGCACATCACTCTTCAACAAATGGAAGAGGGCCTCCCCCTTCCTTGAGAAATCTTTGACAAAGCACCAATAATAACCAATCATGCCCAAAAACACCTGGACATCTTGTTTATTGGATGGCACCTTCATTTTCTCTATGGCCTTGACTTTGGCTGGCTGAGGCTGTAATCCTTTGGCGTTGACCACAAAACCAAGTTATTTGAGCTGATCATTAAAGAAGTTACACTTCCTGGGTTTGACCTTAAGGTTAGCGGCTGCTAGGCGCCAAAAAACCTCTTCAAGGTGTTGAAGGTGATCAGAGAATGTCTGTGAAAAGATGTTGATGTTGTCCAGATAGACTAAAACGCAGCTCAGCTTGAGGTCATGGAGCATATCATCCATGGCACGTTGGAATGTGGCAGGTGCATTGCACAGTCCTTGTGGTATTCAGATAGGTTGGAAGAGACCTTGAATGGTGATGATGGCGCATTTTTCTTGCTCTTTGGGAGGCAATTCAATCTGCCAATATCCAGATATTAAATCCATTGCAGAGAAAAACTTAGTGCCTCCCAGGCAGTCAAGTGTGTTGTCAATATGCAGAAGGGGGTATGAGTCCTTCTTAGTGATGTTATTAATCTTGTGGTAGTCAATGACAACACAGTTGCTCCCATCTTTCTTCTTAACTATGAGTACTGGAGACAACCACGGGCTCTTGGATGGAACAAGTAGGCCTAGTTGGACCAGCTTCCCAATTTCCTCATCTACCGCGGTGTCAGAAGCATGAGAACATTGTATGGGACAAAGGCGTATAGGGTGTTCCTCACCCGTGTCAATGTGGTGGAGTGTGTTTTGTGCACACCCCAGGTCAAAGTCATCCTTGGCAAATATCTTCTTGTATTTCTCAAACAGGGCAAGGGCTGCATCCTGTTGGGCAACAGTGAGTCCTTGCAGTTGCTCCTGTGGAATGATTGTGCATACAGCAGGTGGTATTACTTCTTCTGAGGGGAGGCCAAACTCATCCAGGGTGCCAAAATTGTGTATCTTCATCACCTCTTCTACTGGTAGTAGATGCAGATACACCACTGCTTGATGGTGTTTTACCTCAACAGGAGAGTGATTGAGGTTGGCGAGCAATACCTTTATGGGCCCATGATTAGGGAGCACAATGCCAGATGCAACCAGGGGTTCTAGCCTAGAGCAATTCCGATGGTTTCTATTTCCCTTTAAAGCCCTTGAGGTATTTTTAAATCTAATCCAATATCCATTAGCACCTGATGGCCATCTGGGATAGTTTAAGAAGAGTTGGCACACAATGCTGTGGGGTTCCTGGTCACCAGTCCCCATAGTGTGTCCTGGGTTGTAGCCAGGGACCGGCTTGGAGGAGTCATCATTCTCCAAGAGGGGTGAAGGGTTGGTGAGAAGCTTAGACTTGGCTTTCATAAGGGCAAAATCCTTCAGTACCTTCCCACTCACCAAGCAAGCGTCTCCACCGTATACCTGGACTTCAGCAGGCGCCAGCCCTTCTGTAGGCCAATACCAATCCTGTAATAGTCTTGCAAACTCCTCTCTGATGAACTCTCTTCCTCTATTTGTCATCTCCAAATGCCTTGTCACCTTCTCCCACTCCTCCTGGGCCAATTTACTAGAGGAAAACTTCCTGCATCCTAGGCAATAGAATTCCTCATCCCCTGGGCTAGGATAGAAAATATGGGACAATTGACTCATTAGACTTATATACTCTCTTTACACGGGAAATTCAGATAGGGGTTGTAATAGGCGCTTTATTCTCTGTCAGAAGAAAGATCCCCTTAGAAACCTTCTTAGATGTAGCCTTGGGGTAGGGAATAAGAAAGGTTTTGTGCCAATACTTGGAGTCCTTTAACAATATCTTGGACTCCTTGTACTTGGTCTTTGACTCCTGCTCCTTGGTCTTGGGCTCCTGTACTTTAGTCATGGGCTCCGTTGTCTTAATCTTCTGTAGTCTGACCCAGCTCTGGCTTCCTATTCTTGGTCTTCTTCTCCTTCTGTAGCTTTGATGGCCTTTGTAATCCACTTGATCCAGTCCCTGAGGAGTCTCAGATAGCTCTCCCTTTTATAGCCCCTTGTTTCAGACCAAAAACCTCTCTTAGAACTCTGGTTCTTTAAAGCTTAAACTATCCTGTTTTTCTTCTTCTATAATATATTAAACCTTTAAACTTACTTCAGACAATTAAAGCCCTGAATTTTCTGCTTCTGCTCCTCATTTTTAGGCTTTAACTCTCAAGTTAAAGCCCTTAAAAAACCAATTAAGTAGACTCCGGTTTGCAGCCAATCAAACGCCTTGCTTCAATGGTTTTGCCAAAACAGTTTCCCCAGATGACCCGTCCCTGACCCTGGTTCAAACCTGAAGTTGTCTTGCTCCAGGTAAACAACTGCTCCGTGTTTCAAACGGTTTTGCTGTAATTCCTGTCATATTTCCCCAGCAAATCTTGAGCACTTCCACATATGTTTTACTTAGGCAATTTTTGACCCTTCAATTTTTCAACATTTCTCCGCGTTTTTCCGTGTTTCTTTCAATGTTTCACACCTTCAAACCTGCCTGTTGCTTTTCCTTTTGTCTCTTCTAGTTGTTCTTGTCAAAATTTGCTCTTTTGCTCTCACAGTTTCTCCATTCTTCTTCCAGCTTCTTTCTGGTCCATTTTCTCTTTAATCCTTTCTCTAAAAATAACATATAGTTCTAACAAACTATAGGTTATTTTTTCTTCTTTTTCTTTTTACTTATATGATTTCAATTCTTTTTTAATCATAATCAGGTAGTATTTAATTATTCTTTAACTGCTTCTTTATATCCAAATTTCTTCTCAAAAGCCACTAAACCAGCTCTTCCAGCCTTTGCATTCAGCCCAGCCAGGTCATCCTCTCAGCTCTTCAGTTCTTCAGCACCAACTTCTGGTCCTTTGTCCATCCTACACTATGGTATGCTAGTCCTTCATCACGTCTTCTTATCTTTCTGTTTATCCTTAACCAGTTCCTCACCAAATCCTCACTAGGAACTTCCTTTGTTCCTTTAACACACTGAACCATATTGGTCCATTCCATTCAATATGAATTAACAGTTAATCAACTAGCCTTCACTGCTACCAAACAGTCCCTCTTGCTAGTTTTCTCTGCTAATTCCATGAACTACCTTGGTTCTTTATCTCAGACCCCACTACCAGAACTCGTAGACCCAGGCATGAGTTTACATTGAACTGGCGTTTGACTGGGCCCTCACAAGTGGCAATCCACTTAGGCCATTCAACCATAAATCTATGTCTATGCATTGTCTTTACTCACCCAGGTGATGAAGTCTGGGCTTTTAGTTGCAGAGTAATCAGCTCTACTTCCCAGAGGCCTGATCACACCAAGTTCTGCAGCTTGCTTCCCCAAGCAGGCCACCTTGGTGACACCTCTGAGCATGCCTATACCCTCCAATGCTCACAATGGGGATCCCCAAAGCTCCCATAGGGGCATAAACAAGGACACCCTACCAGTCTGTTAGATAGGGTGCTTGCTCACAGACCTCCTGTAAGTGTATCAGGGTACATTGAGCCCTCAGAGCTCTTCCCCTCCCTGGCAGCCTGTGTTACCCGCCAGGGGTTCAAACCTACTCCCCCCAGACAGACAAAGTTCCCTGCTTTCTATTTCAGTCTTCACCCTCCCGCAGCCATGGTTCCCTGCTAGGTGAAGCACTATAGCCCAAAGCAGCCAACATCTTCTGCTGGGTGGAGGAAACATCTGACTCTGGTAGTCCTTTGTTACTACCAGCCAGGCCTTACTTACCCTAGTAGCACATGTTACCTACTAGGCTCACCTTACTTCTCCTAGTAGACCAGGTTACCTACTAGGCTCCACTTACTTACCCCTAGCAGCCCTATGTTACCTACTAGGCTTAACTCACTTCTCCTAGTAGACCAGGTTACCTACTAGGCTCCCCTTACTTACCCCTAGCAGCCATATGTTAACTACCGGTTTACAGCGTTGCCAGCTAACCACACATTGTCACTCTTCAGCATATTGTCTTTATTTGAAGCCAAATCAACCCTCTCCTGCAAAAAAAGGCACACATATGGATCACCACAAATGCCAGACTCTTTTATTCCTCAACTTGGGGTGGGAAGATGTTTAACCCAACGTCCCAAGATACTGTACTTGACTGGGACAACATTGTTGCAACATGTGAGGTTAACATAGGGAGTGGTTTGGCTACCCATCTCTGGGTTTGTTTGGTTGTAATACAGAGGGATTGCCTACCCCAAGATTTTGAGAACATCATTCTCAAGGTCAGTCTTTACTCCATACTGTCGCATGAACAAGGTTCCAATCAGGATATTGTAGTTCTCATTGGGTAGCACTATAGCTGGGGCGGAGACCACCAGAGGGCCAAAGCGTAAAGAGAGTGCGCTGTACACTCCTTGGGCGGTGGTACAGTCTAGTCCAGCTGTAATATACTGTTTCTTGTGATTAATATCTGGAGCAAGACCCATTTGATGCACTAACTTGGAGGACACTATATTTATAGGGGCCCTAGTGTCAATAATAGCTTGCACTTTGAGTTTATTCACAAAAATATCAGCATAAGCGCACACAGAATAAGAAGAACCAATATTGTTTACTAAGTGAATGTCTAAATTGCTGGCAGTGGAGAGGAATTTGACAATACTGTCACATAGTTCCAGATGGTGATCCTTCATTGTCTCCATGGGGATGGCCACATTGATGCCCCTAAGAGGGGTGGCATCACCCAAGCGTTGGGGTTCTGTATCAGGCGTGTCATCTAATAACTGGCAATCATAAGGCTTGGACACTTCCTTAGTGGCCTCTTGAGAGGCCTGAACCTTGGAGCAGGTCTGTACCATGTGCATATTGTTGACAAGAACCTGATGAAGCGCATTCCCTGAGAACCTGGTGTCAGGCGTAAAGAGTAGGTCAGGTGGAACGTTCATGGATTGCGTGGATGTGAAGAGCTCCTCCTCTACTCCATGCTGACTTTTTCCTGCACCTCAGGTTCCAAGGGGGGCAGCACGTGTATACCCGTCTTTGAGTTGCAATTGGAGGCATAATGGCCCTTTCAATTGCAACGGTGACAGATTAACTTAGTGATATTGGGTTTTGGTGGGGACTTGTTGTTGTTGGTGGGAGCCTCTGAGCGTCCTGGATAGTTGGAGACTGGTTGGGGCTTTGATCCAGTGTTGGGGGATCCAAAGGTGTCACCACACTGGCGTAAGTAACGTACCATGCTGTCTAAGGTGCTGTTTCCTGGAAAGCTGGTATGAGAGTTTGGTACAGGGCTTTGTAGGGCTTTACTGCAGCACGTAAAGCTATATGGATGTCATGCACAGTCAGGGACCCTGAGCCAGTGAGGATCTGTGCCTCAAGGTAGAAACGGTCAGTAAAGTCAGTGATTGTCTTGTCTTTTCTGAAGCTAATCATCAAGAACTCATTCTTCCTTTCAGTGACCTGGGTGATGCTACCAAATTTGTATAAGAGCGCGTTTTTTGCCGCTACATAGACCAATTGTGTTTGGGCATGTGCAGGATGATTAGATCAGTACTAGCTGTATCTAATTGATTGAGTAGTGTGGTGGCCTTGTCTTGGTTGTTGGCCCCATACATAGACATCTCAAAAAGGCGGATGAAAGTGTGTACATTGCCCTTTGGGTCAAACTTGGGCAAGTTCATTGGCTTGAAACGTATAGGGGTTTTGGCTTGGGGACAACGGCAAGGGGAAGACTCTTTGCGACGGCTTTGGTTGAAGAAGTTGGTACAAGAGCTCCCAGCTGGGCCAGTCTCCCTGGGTGCTTGTGGGGTATCAACAGATCTGGGAGGGACAGCAAAGGCTTGTGGGAGGCTTTTGCGGCCTGAAGAGGATCAGGTAGCCCGTTGTTGTATACTGAACTGGAGGTGAGCTGTAGCATGGCGCTTTCTCCAGAAGGCATGGCGGAAAGACCATGTCCTCCCAAGTCTTGGCCAGTGCAGTGGCATCTGGAATTCACCAACTTGGCCCGAGAATCTGCTATTTCTATCTCTGCATTTTGGAGGGAAGAACAAAGGCGCTCAATCAGCCTGGCACACTGAACCATTCCTTTACAGAAGTCTTCTATAGCAGCACGCTGGGAGGCGGAGCGCTTGTCATGTCCCCTCAGTTCAGCTCGTAATTCCTCAAGCTCAGCCTTGAGGGAGGCAATACTCTGCTTGCCTTTGTCATGTACCTGCTTCATTTCCCAAAACATCTCATTATTTGTGGCCACAATATTGTCTACTTATTGCTGTACTTGATTAAGTTCAGAGAAGCCGTGACCCTCAGTGGTTGAGTCTTTGGCAAATTGGAATGAAAATTCCTGGCATAGCTGAGAGACCTCTTCTTGAATGGTTTCCTTGATATGGTTGTCATATTGTATGAAGTTGTCTCAAAGCGCTAGAACCTTGGCCTTGGCGGCATTAGCAATATTGCTAGACTCCGCATTCTCCTGCCAGGCAAGGCGTCGTACCTCATTGATATTGTTGGTATTGTTGGCAAACTTCCTGTTCAGGTCACGCAGACAACTACCTTGTTGCTTTAAGGAGGCGTCATGTTTGTCAAGAAGATCATCCATGTTGCTCTTGGTTATGTGGGCCCCTGCCACGTATTGTTTGATGGCTATGTCGTGGTGGGTAACATCCCAGGCCCAGGCAGGCCCCAACCCAAAATTCTTCAGAGTTGACTCTATTACATGGACCAAGCAACTATTTAACTGGTGGGTGAGGTCCTCTAGCTGGCGGGCCAGAGTGGTTTGATTTTCCTTTTTGGCTTGAGTTTAAGATCAGATTTCCTCAAACCCAGAGTCCAATTGTTGTACTAGCCAGTCCTGGTAATGGTGTTGGCGCTCCGCATACGTAACCAGGTCTCAAAGCTCCAAGTGGTGTCAGGCTTGAACTCCCAGTAGTTGATGTAACACAGGGTGGACAAATACTTGCAGATAGTTGGTCGCCCTCTTGAGGGTGGGGAAATGTTTGAGGTTTCCTTCATCAGTTGCCAGATAACTATGAAATATAGTCATGAGGCGTTGAGCTTTGGGATGTTGGTGGAAGAGGGACAACTGGGTATTGGTGGGCTCCTGGCTAAGCTGATACCCAAGGAAAAGTCCAGAGGCCACCAATTCCAGGTCTTGGCAATTGACCAGGCTAAGACGTGCCAGCGGTACCACAGTAACTTCAGTGTACTGGCAGGAAGAAAGTATGGGTAGGTCTTCTATGTTGATCACATCCTCTTGCTCACAGAAAAGCTGGTCTCTCTTGACGTTGCTGGTTTCCATTAATGAGTAATGTTTCCCAAATCCAGTTAGGTCTTTGGGGATAGAAGGAGGTGCATCAGACTCAGAGGACAAGGGTTGGTCAGAGTATGTGGTGCCCCTGTAGTGAGCACCACTTGTTGAAAATTGGCGTACGCCAGCAGATTCAACAGAAGAATTAAGAGGCAGGGGCACACACTCTCTATAATGTCTTTGAATTTGAAGATTCCAAAGACATTGACCAACTTGAATTGTAATGATTAATTTTATTAGGTCCTATACAAGTAGATAAAAATTCTGCCCCTTGACGTTTACTGCCAATGCCTTATATAGGGGTATTCTCATATTACTAATCACCAGTCACTGGCAATGCCTTCTAGGACATTCCAGAGCACTGTAGAGTCTTAGTTGTGCTGGTGAAGAAAGGGACAACTTTCCATTTTAGGGCACAATCCCGCAATGCTGTGGCACCTAGCACAAGGGTGCCCCCTGCTAGCGCACCAGATATTGCTCATATTTGGTATACAGAAACTTCTATATTCAGACCTGGCGCCTCAAAGTTATTTCCTCTCAAAGCTGGTGCCTTGGCGCTCAATGTTAATTATTGCGGCGCTTACAATTAATTGTGTTGGTGTCCTGGCGCTTGATGTAAATTATTGCAGCGCTCTGGCACTTGCAAATAATTGTACTGGCGTCCCAGCGCTTGATGTAAACTAGAGCGGCGCTTGGCGCCAAGTATAATTAATCCCAGTGCTGTGGTGCTTATTATTTAAGGTGGTTGCAGCGTGGTGCAATAATCCTTGGCAACAACGTCATGGTCCACTAATTATGTATTTAATTATATGGTAGGTTGACACTAATTTCCAAAAGGGTTTTTGATTGGCCCTGGTTAATTTCCAATAGCCGCTTAATGAATTAAGCTTTCTACAATCCCTGGTCAACAATTCTTCACAAAGGGGCTCAGGCATTCAAGGTGCTTACTAACCACAATTCCCTAGTGTTCTTCAGGACACAGCAGCACCTATCAAGGAGACAAGCCAAATGGATGAGCTAATACAAAGATATTCCATGCAAATTGAATACAAACTGGGCAAAGAAATGTTTACTGCAGATGACCTATCAATACTATACAGCAAACATGCCCTCTGTGCTGATGGTGACCTCAACTGGCTCATGCTCATCATGGGGAATCTCCAGAAAGGTTTCCCACCAGGCACACCTATGGACGTACAAGAAAAGATCCTTAAGAACAAACATCTGTTCAAAAATGTATATGGTACTCTACACCAAATACTTCCAAGTGGTGACACTGTACCCTACGTTCTGTCAACTCAAAATATTGACACCATCCTCAGATACCACAGAGACTTGGGACACACCTGTAGCAGGAACTTACACAAGTACCTCAAAACACACTAATGGTGGCCCAACATGCTGGATGACATCAAAGAGGCACTGAAGCCATGCAAAGTCTATGAAAAGTACGCCCAAACCAAAGCACCACCCAATTCAGTAGTACCCATATCCATCACACAACCCTTGAAGGTATGGTTGTTGGATATTGTGGGACCAATTCCTGGTAAAACAAGGGCAAAAAGTATATCATAACAGCTATCAACTATGCAACCAGATGGCCCATGGCACAAGCCGCAAAAGAACATAAAGGCAATGATGTGAGACAATTTATTGGAAAGGAAATAATAGGAAAATTTAGAAAACTTGACCTCCTGATCACAGATGGAGGCACCAAACTTAAAGTCATCAACACCAACGTCTACATCACCAAAAATAGAATAAAACACATCACAGCCAGCCCATATTGCCCTCAAGCAAATGAACAAGTATAACAACTAAATGGTGCACTTGTAGAAGCCCTCAATAAGTTATCTGCTAACAATCCAAAGGCCTTGGTTGACATGCTCCCAACAGCACTCATGGTCTGTAGAACACGTGTCACAAGTGACAAACTCCTGTCAACTATGATAATCAAAAGGCCTCAACTATGGGAGTCAAACCCTGATGCCCCGCGGGCTGCCAGCCCGCAGTTTTTGGGGGTTGAATCAGAATTGGATTTGACTTCAGAGAATCTCCTGAAGTTTGATGAACCAAGTTTTCCTACAACAATGCCCCCCGCGCTAGAGGTTACTGTTAACCCAACCAATCAACAGGCCAGGTTAGCCACAGACCCCAGAATAACCCAGACCACTACGGAAGAAGAAACAAAGATACCTTCTATAAGAAGCGGGCCACCCAGAGATGACCCGTCCCGTGACCTGGTTAATGAATTTGAGTGCTCTAGTTGCAAGTCAGCCAATGAAATAACCCCCGCAATTGTTGCCACCAAGGGCTGTGAGGACCTAGTAGATGGGGAAACCTGGGCCATAAAAATCTTTGAAAGTTTTGCCATGACAGATGGGCATACTTATACCCTGGGCTGCCAGGAAGATGCCCATTGCCATTCTTGCAATAAAGTGATATGAACCTTTGGTTCAACCAGATCATACCATACTTGTTATTAGTTTTACTTCATCTACAGTCTACTCCTTGTGGCCTGTCCCCCGTGCCCACATACCCCAAGAAACCGCGGACCAGCCGCCTGAACTTTACTGTCCACCAGGAGCTCCCTTTGGCCCAGTACATTTTACTGAGTAACCACCCAACCCAGCGTATTTGGAGTTTACTCTGGAGGAGATCCTCATCCACAACCCTGAAGCTAGAACTAGAGAGACTGAAACTGTATACAGAGAAGGCATCAAAATCACCATACCTTCTCTGCTATTTTGAGACAAGTATAATTTCCTGCCCGCATATTTGGTTCCAATGATGCCGCCCCTCACCCCGCGGCCCAACTGCCCACAAGAATCTGTTGCCACTGATGAATCCACTTCCACCCAAATATTTGGGGTGATGTATATCACCCTCACTGGGCTGATTAATTCCATGGTGCCTATAAGCGGACCTTGGGCAATCCTTGGAAAATTGTTATCTTATATTGTAAAGTTAGCCCCAATCCTGTGGTGGGTTCTCCCTGCTGGGCCCGCGGGCCGTCCGCCCGCGAGTTCTCAGGAACCCCCACAGGTTGGATTCCTGACAACACAGGTTAACCGCAGTACAGGCAAAAGCCCTTATGAGCTTGTCTATGGACAAAAGCCGGCTCTTGTTAGTACACTAGCAGGACCGCAATTACCTCTGCCCAAAAAGGTGCCAGATGACGGGGACCCTGACGTATTACAAGCCAGAAAAGACCAAGAGGAAATGGAACACCAAAGGGTTGAAAGGGAAGCAATCCCACTGCAACAAGTGAGATTCCAAGTTGGGGACAAAATCTGGGTTGTCAACCACAACCAACACAAACTGGACCCAGGCTTGCGTGGACCAGGCATCATCATGGAATTCAAGCCCAATAACACTTACCTCATCAAAGGAATTAGAGCCCAGACTGAACTAAAACGTATGCACCACGGCTGCCTCCGCCTGTGTAAGGCAAGAACAGCCCAACAAAACTCCAGACTCCCTGTTTCCAATGCCACACTGGATCAATACCAAGCTTGCATCCCCAACACTCTTAAGAAAATCCCCAAGGCTCGGCCTTCTAGTACCCCAGGGGGATATGTTGCAACATCTTCAATTACTCCCTTTGGGGGAATTAACACCCCGAGTAAATCACCAAATAGCCCACCAAATGGTTCACCAACTAGTCAATAAGTTGGTGGCACTCCTATCAGTTGACCATCTATTACAGGGATCAAACATCCAGATCCTAAAAGGAACACAACTTGAACAAGCCTTGTGACTTAAGAGAAACATTACTCAGATAAGCTCCATGACCTCTATGACGTACATGGACAGTATGTGGCTTTTCATGATACTATATACTATTCTATATTCATATCAAATAAAGTACCATTATCTTCTTAAATCTTCCCCTTATTCCGTTTATTATACTTCCCAGAAGTATAAACTTGACAATATTGTGACTTATTATAACTAAGATATAGGACTATATCTTTTATTAAGTATAAAAGTGTATAGTATAGCTTTAATAAGAAAGTAATGTACTTTATATTATTTTAATGATATGCCTCTATAATTTTTATCATTGAAATAAGATCAATAATAAACCATAATACCTAAAATCACATGCTTGTATCTTGTACTGTAAATTAAGAACCTGAACGTAAAAATGCAGGATTGTCAAATCCTTGGTCCAAATTTCAAATCACTTTTGCGGGATAGCCTTTTTTTAATTAAATTGAATTCTTTGAGTATTTATTTGAATTTTTAAAAATACGGGAACTCATGACACTTTGCAAAGTTCAAGTCAAACTGCATATTTCCAATGGACAAAATGAATTAACTGGAATCAGTTTTGAAGTGTTCAAATCCATCAACCATTTTCATTAAGTTTACTATGTTTTTGGAATTGCAGGATTGTCAGATCCAAGAACCAAATTTCAAATCACTTTTGAATGTCACTAGTAAACTCAAATATTAATTGCAGGAACTGTAATCCAAATTTAATATACAGTGAGAAACTAGGACAAATCAATCCAAATCAAGAAGCTCCACCACAACTAAAATCAAACTAAAAATTCAATCTCAACAACCATGTTTAGACATGAAATTAAGTGAAATGTAAAATTGTCTACACCAGAAATGATGCAATATTCTGCACTCTAAATCACTATTATAACAACCACAAAACCATATAATGATTTATGAACTACCCTCCTGATGACGCAGAAATTTTTAAAAAAGTTTCTTGGCCCCCAGCGTAGCCAAGAGGCCAACAAGAATTTTAAGAAATTTTAAGGAAGAAGGAGAGGAGGAAAAGATAAACCATCAGTTTACTACACTATGTATTCATGGATTACTATTAAGGATGCTTGATTACAGTAGATTTCAGAAAACGCTAATAATAAAATAGAATTATATATTACAATCTATTTTTATCACTTTGTCTTTTCCTTGGTGTGTTGATAGTTCATTTGCTGTTGATAATTTGCTTACATTTAATTGGATAGCTTCACCTCCAGTTGCCTTGGCAATAGGAAATCAAGTTGCCTCCGCAACCAAAGTTGGTCTCAGGGAGGCAATTTGATTTCCTATTGCCAAGGCAACTGGAGGTGAAACTATCCAATTAAATTCAAGCACATTATCAACAGCAAATAAACTATCAACACACCAAGGAAAAGGCAACATGATAAAAATAGACTTTAATATATAATTCTATTTTATTATTAGCATTTTCTGAAATCTACTGTAATCAAGCATCTAAATTTTAGCTGTCCTAAAATGGAATAGGATGATTTTTGAGAATGCCTATGATTCCTAAAAGAATTAGTACAAATCCACTCTAGATCCTTATCATCCTTTTTGAGACATCCATGAATTATATTTATTTCAAATTCACCTCATTTTTTATTTGAAATTTGGTTCTTGGATTTGACAATCCCGCAATTTCAGATTTGTTAATTTTTACATGATGTCTATGATTTGTTTGACATACAGGAGATCTCAAATTGTACATTAGAATCCTGCATTTCTGATTCATATATCCTGCATTTGTTTGCTGGGTTTTGTCTTTTGTTAGTTGAGTTATCTGCTCAAGAGATTCAAAATTTGCCAATTTAAATAAATCAAAAAAAGTTGAATTAAATGCTTGATTTTATTAAATATTTTATTTTTGCTCAGCTGAGTTGCCCGCAAAAGTGATTTAAATTTTGGACTAAGGATTTGACAATCCTGCATTTTTATGTTCAGGTTCTGAATTTACAGTAGGGAAAATCCTTTATTTTGCTTATACATAAGTATTATTATAGCTTTACATAAGCTGAAAATGAAATTAAACTTTTTTATTGAAACTATAGTTTATAAAGCAATTTTTTGTGTAGTTTTATATTTATTATTCAATTGAATACAGTTCCATATAAATTCTAGTATAATTCTGTTTTTAAACCCAAAATAAACTTTCTTTAAAAAACAGCTAATTTAATAATTTTTTATTATCTAGCAAATACTTTTTATTAAAGAAATGAATTATTGTGGTCTCTTTAGTCTAGAAAAACTTTTAAATATATTTTTTATATTAAGAACTGAATTTTATTTGTCTTCAAAGTTAACCTCTGGAAAATCAATTTTTGCACTTTGATCTTTAATATTTTTGATTTTTGCACCCTATATAGTGTTTCAATTTTTGCACTTTTTGGGGGTCCCATTTTGATTTTTGCACTTTTGACCTTAGGAAATTTGACCTAAGGAACTTGCCTGCAATGACAATCACTAGTAGGACTACCATAGTGGCTTTATTTTTTGTTGCTCTTAGTATAAGTTTCTTGGATTAATACTATAGGAACATCTTCTGGAACTATACAACAGGCTTTGATTTAGTGCAGGAATAAGCTTATTTTGGTGGAATACGCCATCTAGAAAACACCATCTAGAAAAAATTGCAATAGGGTCAGAATTTACATCAGCAAAATTAAAAAAAAATTAAAAAAATTTATTAAATAGTTATTTTTTACATATTGGTTTCTAATACATCATCTAGAAAAACGGCATCTAGAAAACGCTATCACAAATTGAAATAAAAAGAGTGTTATCCAAATAAGATTTTTTGAATATAAAAACACTTAATAAATACCCTAAAATATGCTCATCTAGAAATACAGCATCTGGAATCAAATAATAAATTATACTTTTATGTGATAAATCCAAGCCTTTTCCTTATTAACTGGGAATAAAGTATGATATTAATTTATGACCACATATAATATATCAACTCAAATTAACTCACCTTTGATAGTACTATCTCCCTGTAACACAGCCACTAAAAACCACTTTTGATATACTGTTTTTATTCCTTATCATAAAAGGATCTGTAATATTTGGTTTTCAGCTTTAAAATGCTTCATTAATGATTTTATATATGCAAGAGTAGTGTCTCCATTAAACTGTAACTGTAATAATCAGGTTAAGGACAGTGTAACTAAGACCACCTCATCACTTGAAGGTTGGTACAATCAATTTTCTTGCCTGGTTAAGATAAAGAAGCCCAGATTCTTTGTGATTATCAAAAAGCTGAAGATCTGGTATATCCATGGGGACCAGCTTTACCCTCAGGCCATCAAAAGTAAAGCTGTTTTATCCAAGCATGCAGATCAGCAGGTCAAGTTTGCAAGTGTTACCAAGGAGTTTTTGACCTATTACACCAAAGAAGGCCACCTTACCCATCTTAAAGGCATTGCAAAGACTTTTGGGACTGAAGCCTGATCAAGTTACTCTTCCATTAAATACTTTACTTCCAAACATTTAATTTTTACTTAATTTTTAGTACATGGATACAAACATAGGAGCAAATTTCAATATGGAAATATCACAATTTTGGGGTGTGTTGACTTTGAAGATTTGCACACTAAAGTTTTTACTAGATGATCCCACATTATTATTGCAGATTTGAAATCTTTGGATTATTTGAGTCTAGCCATATGTTTTTCTTACCATTCTGAATTTTTTGGGGGTTTTATTAAGTTTTAAGTTATTTGACACAGTTCTGCAAGAAATTTGACATAGGGTTTCTAGATGGTGTTTTCTAGATGGCGTCTTTCTACATGGTGTTTTAGGACACATTTTCTAGATGGCGTCTTTCTAGATGGTGTTTTCTAGATAACGTTTTCTAGATTGCGTCTTTCTAGATAGTGTATCCCACCCTTATTTTAGTTTAAGATAAATGGCGTAAATTGAGATTTTTTAAAATTGAGATGGCGTAAACACGTCCCACACTAAGTGATTTTATATGTAAATAAAGTTAGCAAAATAATATTTAATTAATTTGACTTGAAATGACAAAATCAAGATGCCATAAATTTGAGATGTCACATTATAAAGGTATATGTAAATTTTAACTATTTTATTGTTTATTTTATTTTTTTGTGATTAAATATCTCTAACGCAAAAAACACCATCTTGAATTGAATTTGAGATGGCATATTTGAGATGGTGTTTTTGAAATGGCGTGTCCTACCATTTACTTCTTTACATTTGATGTTTAGCACAGAAATGGCCCAGTCTACATAAGGGTTTTCTTCCTTAGCCAGTCCAAGCCAAGCACCACATTAAACCTGGGAAAGTTGATGACAGGTTTTTGGATGATAAAGTGGAGATTTTACAGGACAATGATGATGTGAGAGATGGGGGCTAAACTAACTAAGTTTGGCTCCCATCCCGGCGTAACAAACCACCAGGATGTCATCCAGTGCAGAACTGGGATGGCCACTTGGAGGGGGGGACCACAGGGAGGACACCAGGGACAACTGAGGGAAGTAGGTGTTCAAACCCATCAGTATCAGGCCAGTGAGCAACCAGGGAGTGCGGGTAGGAGCGGGAGAGGACACCTTGGAGGGCCCGGGGGTACTGCATGCCTCTGGACCACGTTGGGGAGGGGAGGCATGGGAGGCACTACTTCTTCAGAAACGGATGAAGTAAGGTTCACAGTGTCCAAGTCCAAATCATCACACATCAGGCTCTTGACCACAGCCTCTCCAGAAAAGAGAAGACTGCTGGGGAGGTCCCAGAGACTGGCAGGGTCTCTACCTACCAGACAGGCCAACGAAGAGATTTTCCCCCATAAATCAGGGGAGGTGGACCACAGAAGCAGCAAGAACGGAGCCAAGGAAAATACCACAAATTTGAGAGCTGGGAGTATCATAGGAATGTTCCTCACAAAATTTAGAGTAGGACAGTATATTTTTCAGATAAAATAAGGCACAACAAGGGCTGATAGGGTATACTTATCAAAATAGACCCAAACTGTAGCAGAACGGGTCCAGAGGGCTTTACAATGATTGCGAGAGGTTTGGGAAGAACGGCAAGCAAGAGTGGGTTTGAAATCAATGATTTTAATAGAAAATTCAAAATAATAATAGGTATTATAAGGAAAATCAATTGAAAATTTGAGTTTTCAAACTCTGTTTTGAAAGCAAGAAAGGGAAAGGCAACTACTAGATGAACCAATACTAGTATAATGAACCAGAAGAGAAGCCGGGTTCAAAACTGGCTGGCAGAAGGTAAGCTTGGAACAGAAACTAACACCCTAATCTTTAGGCTATAGGAACTCAAAACTGGGTTCCAAATAAACACAAATATAAAAATAAAGTGCAGAATAGCTCCAAACTTTAATATTATTGGAAAATAGACAAGCAGGGGACTAGAAGTCCCCTTGCTTGCATAAAAGGGATGGGCTGCAAATAAGTTGGGTCACGTGACAGTGGAACCAAATCTAATTGGCTGGAGGCAAAACTTTGCTAGGCAGGGGCAGGGGGACTGGAGGGTTTCATTCCAATTTCCGCGGTCAGATCTGATTGGCTGGAAGAGGCACTGGGCATTTGGAATTCACTTGTGTTGCTCAGTGCCAATATGACGGCCTCTGATTGGCCAGCTCTAATGGTTTTTAGAAGTGGGCAATACCAAGCTAATAAGTAGTCCAAATTAACCAGTGTTTCTTCCCAGGAGGGAACAACCAAAGGCAGAGGTTCCGCAGGGTAGGCCAGCACAAACCTCTCATCTACTGTGTGAGCTAAATCATTTAAAGAATTAAGGGGTTTGGCGGGCGTTTTAGAACCTTTCTTGGTACAACGAGGGAAAATTGAGCAATCCAAAGCCAGAGGTGGCAGTGAATTTACAGATGAAGGGGGAAGACTGCTGGGTAACAGTGATGTGATTTTTATCAGATAAAACTATGTTCTTAATCTGTGGAGGATTAGTAGCTAACTTGAACTTTCTCACAAATTTTCTGTTTATCAGGGTACAATCTGCACCTGAATTCAGGTGTGCTGAACCAAAGTAACTTTGAGAGAGAAAAGGGCAGGACATCAATTTATTTGGATATCTAGGAATTGTGTATAATGCCAGGTTGCTTGACAGTACTTGGGTTATTAAGAATGGGTTGACACCCTCAGATCAATATTCATCATTATGCAAGGCTGATGATTATCAGGGAGAGCTTGGCTCACTTATTGCTCTCCTGGTCTTTTCCCTTGTCTTGTTTGCCTTGTGTGACAGTGACTCTTAAGTATGTATGATCTGGACTGACCATTTTTCCCAATATTGTAAGTGTTGGGTGACTGAGGTTTATGGTTATTGCTGTTAGGCAGAAGACAGTTGAAGTGGCCAGAGAACTTAAGATTCTTGGGTCTTTCTCTCTTTTCAGTCTTTGATTTAGGGAGTGTGTTGAAAGTATGCTTGCCTTTTTTGCTTCATAAAATAGGCTCTATAAATTGGATTCTTGATCCAGGTTGACATATCTCATTAAGTGGGACTTGAGCACATCATAGTACATAAGGTGTGTTATGAGGTTGTCAAAGGCCATATCAGATGAGGACAAGTAGGCATAACTCCTCATAGGCTCTTGTCAACTCTTTAACTGTACCAGTTTTCATCAGGTTCTTAACTTGGAAGATGATCATGAGTGCTGTGTCCTTTGTTACAAACCTGGCCAAGAAGCCCCTTTTGAAGGTATCCTAATCCTTATCTGTGTGGTTGTTTTGCCATTTTTTGCCCCAGGTGCCTGCATCATAGGTCAGTTGGATAGAGATTTCTGCAATCCAGAAGTGTGTTAGGCATTCTGTTAATGTCAGCTTATTCTGGGCAGACTGGATCTAAGCTTTAGTGTTGTTGTTAGCTTCTGTGAACAGCTCCCAAGCTTCACTGCAAAGTTGCTGGGCCATGTGTGCAGACATGATGATTTTATCATTGGCTCAAGGTGTGGAGGAAGGATCCTGAAAAAATCCTTTTGCAGACAGGGAATTGAAATCAGAAACTGGAATCATTATGTTTTTATAAAGGACATGTTCTTCAGGCATTTCAATCCTGGTGTGTATGGCGTCCAATCCAAGGAGAGCCCTGAAATGACTCTTTTGTATATTTTTAACTGCAGCATTTACAGGCAGCAGGAGGAATTTTTCAAGATAAGGTAGTATGGAGAGCCTACCTGTGCTACCAATGTTGTAGCTGTGCTGTATTAGGAGAGTTACAAGGGGAAAATAATTGAAAACTAGATAATATCTTTATCAGAATATGGAAGATTATATAGTAGTTGTGAATAATTATAGGAGGAAAAGGATTGGGACAATCAATAAATTGGATTAGGCAGGGGGCTTGATCCTGATAATGAGTCAAGTGCCAAATCAAGTTGCTCTTTGGGCTGAGATTGTCAGTGGTTCTTGTTGCCTTGTTTGGGGATTCAATTTGAATTCCACATTTGGCTTTGAGTGGTGGAAAAGTCAGTCTGGGTGGCACAGTGTATCTTGTGTGAAACTTTGCTGGGAGTTGACTCTGCTGTTTTGAAAATATATCAAATTAAAATATTTTTACAGTAGTTTTCAAAGCTGCAGCGCTAAGCAGAACTAACTCAGATGCGACAAATTGAAAACCAATGAATTTGTACAGTCGTTTTAAAAGCTATGACAACAAGCAAAAATACTTCAGATTTTAACACAAATAGCTCATATGTAAACAAAATTAAAAATAAACAACTTTCTTTTAATTTACAATAGATTTGGGCACATTCTAACTTTTTTCAGATGCTTTGATTTTGTTTACATCTGAGTTGAATCCGTTTAAATCTGAAGTACTTTTGCTTGTCACCATAGTTTTTAAAACTACTGTATTGATTAACTATATATTTGAGTCCATTTATATTTTCTTTGCATATGAGTTAATTTTGCTTAGTGCCACAGCTCTGAAAATTACTGTATGGTAAAGAGTGTAATTTATGTAGTAAAATGAGATATTATTATTTGTTTCATTAGTCTTATTTGCTGGGGTATGTTTTATCAGATTTTGGTTTTTTGGAGGTCAATTTAGTATACTGTAGCCTTCTAGAATAAACTATTTATTAAAAGCTTCACATATATCAAGTACTTTTAAATAAAAAAGTCTTGAATTCCATATGTCAAACTTTCTGGGGACCCAAATTCTCAATTTACTTAATAGTTGACTACCAGGGAGTTAAATTCACTACAATTGCCTAAAAACCAAGCTGTTGAAGAAGGGGAGTAAATTTATCAAAAAAAACTCTTGAAACTGTTCATTTATGTTAAAACAAGTGATTTAGTTAGTAGAGCTGACCTAAAATCAAAAACCTTATATATTTGTTTTTAATAGAGAGCTGTCTTGTGTTTCATGATAGATTTAAGATTTCTTCTTATTGGTATCAATATTGGCACTGTTTCTTTACCAATTATAAATTTTGACTCAACTTTACAATAATAAAGATTAGTATACCTGTTCATTTGATGAATATGCACTACCTAAATGTCAAAAATAGATCAATCTTCTCCATATCAACAAAGTGTTAAGAAAAAACAGTGAAATGCAGATGGTATAAATTCTGACAGTGTCTATGTCTTTTATCTTTTCTACTATTTCTTTTAGAATTTAAAGGAGATTTGCAGCATAGGCTTTGATACTGATCAGTGGCATATAAAACCTGAATTATGTGGTGAGATCTAAGCTATTTGGCTTTGAGATGCTGGGAGAGCCCGCTTTAAAGATTTTCTAGAATTAAAATGGAAGGCTAAAAAGAATAGTTCAACTTAATCTAAGCAATACAGTAGTTTTCAAAGCTATGGCGCTAAGCAAAAATAACTCAGATAAAGGCGAAATCAAATTATCTGAAAGCGAAATTAACTCAGATACAAGAGAAGCAAAGTGAGCCAAATCTACTGTTAATCAATATAAATTTATTGGTTTTTAATTTCGTTTGCATCTGAGTTGATTTTGTTTGAATCTGAGTTATTTTCACTTACAGTTGAGTTTTTTTGCTTAGCGCCATAGCTTTGAAAACTACTGTACTTGGCTTACAGATAAAGTTATGAACACTCAAATATATTTGAAATATGACAACTAAGCATGTGTGCTTCCAGCTACCATTAAGACTGATCAAGATATGTATAAAAAAGTAAGATGAGTATTAAAGTATAAATTTAGCATGGCTGTGAAAGTGATTTAAAGTAGAACTATTTTGGGCTACAGTTTAATCATAAATCTAAAAATTGTACTTAGAAATTGTAGTACTCATGTATAAAAGGAATGTCAATAATTTAAAGCAACTATGATTTGATTCAAAGTGCTTACATGGCTTCTTAACTTGACCAGTGTTTTTATGTCTGTATTCTTAGTTATAAATATATAATACCAATAGACCAGATATGAGAAAAATGAGAGCAGAGAAAAAATCAGAGCACAACTTATCAGACTTAAATAACATACAGTTACCTTTTGAAATAGATTCTTGTCTTGAAGCCCTCAAGTTGCAAAAATATACCTAGGATATGGAGTTCAGAGTGATGATGTTGTAAAGATTTATGTTGAAACTCTTAGATGTGAATTCACTTTAATCCAAATTAAATACTAATAGTTGCAAACTAAACCACCATCTGGGTTAAGTCATAGGGAATACAGTCAGGGCAATTATTGCTGGGAGGTTAATTTTTCAAAGGCTTCTAAAAGAAACCGCTGGGAAAATCCTGGAATTATTTTTTCTAAATTGGAAAAGGCAGAGTTGAGTTCATCGATACCTCCAGTGACACAAGGCTGTTGACTTTCTTGGGAGAGCTAAAAGATTACTATAAGACAAATTATAAGTATACCATTTTTAAAACTGGGTGGATGATGCCAGTGTAGACGGTGGGCATGGCCCGGACAGTCTAAAAGTTAGCGCTGGTGACAAGAAGAGGCCTACCGCAACTCCTTCCGCAAAATGATCTGATGTATGCTTTGGAGCGACGTATGATGAAAGGGAACTGGTGTCGGAATGAATTTTAGGGCTATCCTTTTCTTCATGAAAAACTTCAGGCTCAGAGGGTAGCTCATGCTTCACAGTTCCAAAGTCCCAAGCTACTTCAGAGGCGACAGTTTGCCTAAAATGTTAATCCACAATCAGCTAATGAAATACTTTTTCTCGGTATCCGATTCGGCATCACTATCGTTACCCCCATGTTGTGCTGTCCAAATTTGATGTCTTTCGATGAGATCAACAAGGTATGATGTTTTCTTGACGTTTTTTAAGAAACGATGCTTGAGAAGTTCTTTTGCCGATGCCCTCTACGAAATCAGTTCACATTTGGCAAAAACTTTACATTCTCTGGCCGCATCTGAAGACAGCAGCCAACAAAGTCTTTGAATGCTTTTGAAAAATTTCCTGTCAGCTGGGGGGGATCAGATTTGGGAATTAAAAACAGGACCTTCATTGGATGAAGTTCGGGATGAGGTGGCCTTTGGGTGGCAAGCTCTATGGCTGTTATTCCAAGGGACCATATATCTGCCTGAAAAAAGTTAGAAGCAAGCGCGATAATAGAAAACCTTATTATTGTAACCTGACTGCCTTATAACTTCTGGGGCCATCCAAAACTGATAGGTTAGACTAAATATTGAAAATGAAAAATACAGGTGTCCCGACAAAACTGTTTTTCTTAGTCTGGGTGGCAGTAAGCTAAAAAGATTTAGCACAGGTCATAGCACCAAACAAACCTGTCCCGAAACACCAAAATCAGCCATCTTCACTGCATATTGATCAGAAAACTAAAGCCATAGAAAATTACCTTCGCCACTTGCAGTCACGAGTAGATTTGCAGCTTAACATGATAAGTTTTTCAAGACGCTTAAACACTTACATTTTATATCTAAAAGTTATTAAAGAGAAAGCAACTAAACCAACCTCTATGAAGTTTGTTTTCATCGTGAAGATACTCCAATCCTTTCAATACCTCCTTTATTATGATGGCAATGTATGGCTCAGAGATAGCTCCAGGTAGAAGCTAACATTCAGCTTTTGTTTTTTGCAAGTCTTACCAAATCAGCACACGAACCACCTAGACAATACTCCATAACAATCCATAGCTCAGAACCTTTAGAGAATGTGCCATAGTATCTTTAAAAATTAGAGATGAATTTAAAGCATTATTACTTGGTTATGTGAGGCGAGTTCAGTTGAGAAAGAATCTTTATTTCGAGTTCGATATCCTCGATTTCATCTTCAGCCAAGTCAAGATCGATGATTTTAATAGCAACAGGCTGTTTGGTGCGTTTATCAAAACTAGATCAATTTGAGTAATGAAAAACACCAGAAATACCCTTTATAAACTTTCCCGAATGAACCCTTTCCTGCATTGTTTAATTCCGCAAACAAAAAATATGTTACCTATCTGATTTTGCCTGATGTAAAATTCTTCTGGATCAACTTGTCTAGTAGCAGCATATGAAGACTAGATTTCATGTAAGCAAAGAGAAATATAGGATTATACCATTTTTGATATCAGCCTAGTTATTCAAAGGGGGTTCCACCACACGACTAAGATATAAGTAGACGAGCTTAGTACCCGAGATATTTGGGGCAGCAGTAAAATCGAATCCCATCAATTCCAAGCATTACGGTGTACCTGTGACTTCAGACATTCAATGCTTCCTCGCTCCTCAACATTACGCCAAATCCAGTAACCCTGTTTCGCTAAGGGGGGCTACATATCGGGTGGTGCTTTTACTCGTCAACGCTTTCCGATCTCCGCTATCCACTTAACGACCCCTTAGAAAGCGACTGCTTTATTCTATAGCCAAAGTTTCAGGTAAATACTGTCCGATCTAACTCAGCTGAGAATCCATAAATTAGATACTAATTAAATTAAATGCATATCACACCCAATTATATTCAAAGTGCCCCAGTTTTAATTTAATAAAAACTAGCCAATCACCAGTCCCTAAAGGATAAAAGAAATGCATAAATAGCCCTCCAAACATTCTAACAAGCACAATTTGTGGTGCTCGGTTTTTAATAAAGCATTTAGTGGTTTGTAAATCCATGACTTGTCCTTCATGTTGCGATCATGCAACTACTCACCTATGGATTTAAATATTACGCCATGCTCATTACTTTCTAAACTAACATATCCATTGAGCATAAGTTATTCATTTGACCAAATTCATCAACAGAGTAAACTCTGGCTTGTAATTTTTCACGATCTTATGTTTCCCTAACTTTTCTTGAGACGAAATGAAATAATCCCATTTTTATAAAACCTGGATCAATTGATGCTATTAAACCTTTTAAAGCCACTTAAACCTTTGGTCTTTGAAACCATGGACATATCCAAGTTATATTATTTCCAAGTATATATGAATCTAAATCAGCACCTGCAATTATAGCCCCATCAGCACTTTGATTCATCTAAGGTAGCTTATTATCCTCCATTTCTCTGAAACCAAGTGCAAAGTTTACAGCTATAAAATAAACTATCTTGTATTCAAGGATAACCAAGGTTAGCAATATACAGTATCCTCCATTAATACTGGAGCAATAAACTTGTATGAAATAAAGTAAAACCAAGAATATTTACCAGATTTCAGGAATTCCAAGTTCTATGGATTGTCTGGCCCATTGTCATGGACATAGTTTTCTGGGTGTGGCCAGGCCAAAGTGCTGCCACCTGGGGAAACCCGTTCTGAAGCCCTACCCGCTTGCGACTATCATAGACACAAATCTAATAATCGGTCATAAGTGGGTGTGATAAGGAAAATTGAGTCCAAGCAGGGTGCAGATGCCCTGTGCTCAATGTTTCCTAAAATCATCAGTTAGTTTTAAAATCTTGACCTCCAAGGAGGTCAGGTAACAGCTTACAGGACCACCATTGGTGGTGTCTGTAAGCTGACCAAATATTACATACAAGGATGTTATAAAAGTAACAACTTTGAGGCCCAGGGAGGGAATCAAACCCGCTCCTAGCCTCCAGGCGGGGCTAGCGGGCGGGGAGATTTGCCCGCACCTGGATTTTTGCTTTTCGAAGCAGATCCAGGTGCGGGAACCACTCCCGCCCTGGTGATAGCTGAGGGGCCTGCTTTGGGCCCCAAAAGCTACACCCAAGTCTTGGTGGGTTTGGGTGGACCTGGGCAGGCTATTTTTAGCTGCCCAGTAAACCCAGATCAAGCCCACCCTCCATTAAGTAATTTGGGGTCCCCAATTGGGGACCCCTTTTTTAATCAAGTTCTTTGGGCTCAAGAGAGCCTGTCAAGCCAGTCCAAAAATGGTGATCAAATTGGGAAAACCCCCAAACCCCCAGAAGCCAAACCTGCCAGAACCAATGGCCAGCCAAGCCAAGATAGACCATCAAAAAGCCAAATAACTGTTCCTGAAACCCCAAAAATAACCATGAAGCAGCCAACCAAACAGCAGAACCTGAGATGCCAAGCCTTGCCACACAGATAGCATCAGAAAAATGCCCAGAGGCACCTGCATGTGAGTAAGTATATAAATCAGAAGCACTTGAAAAAGTTCTGTATTGTCATCCTTATCAAATAAAGTTGTTATGAACCTTTGGTTCACCAATCTGTTTCCATACCTATTTTTAATACTCTTCCATCTGCATACACCCAAGCGTCAGTACCCATCTACTGGGATAGATAGTCAGACTCCTGTTGATAAAACCAAAGCCTTTGACTACTACCGTCCACCCAACGCTCCATTTGGCCCTGTGCATTTCACTGAGTATCCTGCCAATCCTGACCATGAACCCTGGACATTGGAAGACTTGCAGTGGTACACCCGCCCAAATGCTCCCAAGGAACCCTACCAAATTGTCTGTGACAGCAAAGCAATCACCATCTACCCTTTGATCTTCAACAGAAAGTACAAAAATCCTGTCACCTACTTGGTCCCCATGGAACTTCCCCCAACACCCAAACCAACCATTTCAACCCCCCACTTCTGATGCCACTGGCCAGAGTAGTCAATTCCTGGGAGTGCTTTACCTGGCGCTCACGGGATTGATTGACTCTGCCTTGCCAGCAGCTGGACCTTGGGCAGTGGCTGGGAAGGCCCTTTCCTACCTAGTAAAGTTAGGTCCTATCATCTGGTGGGCCATGCCAGTACCTGCTTTGACTCCTCCCTCACCTGCTGGAGCTCCACGGTACTCCTGGTATACTGACAAAGGAGGCCACATCATCAAGATGTATTTGAGAGCTTTAATTAACACCATTTCTAACAACCTAAAGTAGGAGTTTGATATTTTCCTTTCAATAAATATCTTGCTTCATGATTCACATATTTTAATATCTTCCTATCTGATTTTTAATAACACAATTATTATAATTTGCATTCTCACTATTGTGGTCTCCTGAAAATCTTCCTCCTCCTGATAAAATGATTCCTGAAATCTGCAAAATTGGGTGTGAACCCATCCATGCAGCTGATTCTCTGACCTTGAGCCAAATTAAAGTCTTTCTGTTGTACCTGTGCATTATCATATGTTTTACTTTTCTATATTTGCTCTTTAATACATACCATCTTCTCCTCATTAGCAATATAATCCTTATTTGGGTGTAAATCCTCATTTAATTGACTACAACAAGCTCTCACTCTACTTCACCTTGACATTATCAAACTGATCTAATCTTGACATGTTGTACAGCCTGTGCATCTTTGTTATTAGATCTTTTTCTTGCTTTATGGATATTTCTGTGGTGACTTTCCCAATGTTTTTTACTTCAGTATAGAGGATCTTTGTGGTGGTTTTCTTCCCTAAACTATACCCATCCTTTGCAAAGATTGAGATCACACAATCACTATAGCTTATTCTCACACCTCAAATTCTGGTTACCTTCTCCTAGCCTCCCATCTCCTTTGCTGTCCACTGCAAGAGAAATCTTGGCTCTAACTGAGAAACAAAATCAGTATGGTTTCCCTCAGAAGCTTTTTTTTTACTGAAGCAAGTAGAACCTGAATCCCATGAGTGGTGCTTGTTCATTCTTGAACAAGCTTCAATTTCTTTGATGATGTGTCAACCATAATTCCTGACGCAAAAGTAAATCTCTGCTTTATTTGCTTTTGATTTAATGGGATTTACTGATTGATAAAATTTTAAAATGTACTGTCAAAGGTGATTTCCACTATCCAATTTCTATGACATCATTGAGCTGAATTATTCAGGCTTATTATCAACCTATATGAGTTTAATAAACACAGCTTTTAACCTTACACTTAAGACTTATACTTTGATATCACTTTTACTTAGTAGTTGAAGCTGATGTTTAGTAAGCTTTATATAGCCTTAGGAGTTTAGTATTTTTTATCTATACTTTAACTTAGATAAACTTTAGCATGTAGATTTAGCTAGTTTAGATAGCCCAAATTTACAACATTGGTGCTCATTTAGTGTTTTGAACCTTAACTTAATTTTGTGGTGGGTGTTTTTACCTCTTTATCTCTCATTAAAATTAAGATATTCTGCTTTAAAGTTCAGAGCAGTCTTTTTTGATTCTACATTTTCTTTTTGGCTGTTGAAATTTGGCTTCCAAGTCCATTAATTTACCAGTTTCTTGTTAAATTACAAGCTTTTTAAACCACAAACTTTATTTTCTCTATTATTTAACTGGCTCTTAATATATCAAGGTTGTGTTCCTCAGGAAAAAGCACATTATAGTGGTTATTTTCAGAGCTTTTGGAGCCAAAAAGGTTTGCTACTTAAAATTCATTTTTAAAAAAGCTGTATTGATTCTTACTGCAAATTAGCTCTTTCCCCTATTTTTCTCTATTTTCTATTAAGTAAGCCTGTCTGAAATATTAAAAATGTGTTCAGGAGCTCAAGTTGCATGATCTCTTTTTCTCAGAAATTTTAGATAAAAATTATTTTTTGAAAAATAATCATTTGCAATCCTGCTTATTCTTTGGCACAAATTTCTAATTTTTACTTGCTAATACTCAAGTATGTTAACTTTTATTCTTTATAGTTATATTTTTTACTTCCATGTTTGAGTTTAAAGGTGGAGGAGGTATTCATATGAAGGAAATATATTTTTATAATGGATTTCATCACACAGTTTCTTGTGGTGTATTATTTGTATTAGAGTTAAATTGCCTTCAAAACTGTAGCAGTATTTTCTATGATTTAAAAACTTATTTTGAAGATTTACTTGACAAGTTCTATCATTCAATTGGTTTAGATGCACTTCTTAAATATATCTATTTCAACTTTTATGACATTTGCACTAGATCTTCTTTTAAAAGAATAGCAAGTGATACAATAAATAATATTGCCTCTAGTAGATTTGCTCAAAAAATAAAATGATTAATGAAAAAACATAATAAAAAACTATACTACCAAAAATATACTTTATTAAAAAATACACATCAGTCAAACCAACCAAAGTTGCTGAAAAGTCAGATACTTTCCCCCTGCTCTAAAAGCTCTTACAGCCCCAGTTGATCTTGCTTCTGTGCCAGCCTCAGTTGCAAGTGATTCTACTTCAAATATACAAGATTCCTGTTGTGATGGCACTACTGCTTTTCTTTATAGACATACTGAAGGCAACCAGTCTATTTCTGTTGGCCCTTTTAAGGAAAGAGAGGAGTGTACAATTGAACCACATACCAAAACTACCTCTTTCTATGCCAACCATTCTAGATTTTACACTCAAATGTACAAATTTATCCCAGAACCCTATCAATCAAGTAATCATTGATCTTAATGCTACTTTTAATGCCAAATCAAGTGATGGCCTGAGCTTAATCAAAAACTATAAGAAATCACTTGGTTCCCTATTCTGGATTGGTACTTATGATCAACAGACTTACCCCCTGGTTACACTTAACTCTGCTATTTGCAAGTATTTCATTAGCAATGACAAAAGAAATCTCAGTGGTACTGTGAATTCAGAACCTGAACGTAAAAATGCGGGATTGTCAAATCCTTGGTCCAAATTTCAAATCACTTTTGCAGGATAGCCTTTTTTAATTAAATTGATTTTTGTGAGTATTTATTTGAATATTTGAAAATGCGGGAACTCATAGACACTTTGCAAAGTTCAAGTTGAGCTGCATATTTCCTATGGACAGAATGAATTAACTGGAATCAGATTTGAAGCGTTCAAATCCATCAACCATTTTCATTAAGTTTACTATGTTTTTTGAAATTGCGGGATTGTCAAATCCAAGAACCAAATTTCAAATCACTTTTGAATGCCACTAGTAAACTCAGATATTAATTGCGGGAACTGGAAATTAAATTGAATGTACAGTAAGCACACTAGGAAACACCAACCCAAATCAAGAAGCTCCACCACAACTAAAATCAAATGAAAAATTCAATCTCATTAACCATAATTATACATAAAAAGTTATTAAACTTTAAAATCATCCAAACCCTGAAAGTATACAATATTATTCACTTCAAATCACGAATATAGAAACTCTGCTACTATTCAAGGCTAAATCAAGAGAAAACAACTACCCACAACTAAACCAATAACTCCAAATAAATAAATATTTAATCTAAAATATATTTTTTTATTTTATTTTTATGGACCATCAATTGCATTCTCAACCCGCTCCTGCACCAGCCCGCGGGGCAGCCTGTCCATGAGGGCGTCCCAGAGGGCCCAAGAACAGACCCAGAACCCAACTTGAAGGGAGTCATGCCGATACACAGGCCTCCCAAGGTGTCATTGCCAGCCAACCACCTCCCGCATCCCAGGCCCAATCAACCAGCTTGAATCCCAGGCAGAAGCCACTCTCAAGGCCTGCTACCAAAGTCTCCTACACCAGGGTCACCGGGAACACTGAGGTTACTTACACCTCCACCGTGTACCCAGTTGTCACCTGGCCCCGCACTCTTGACCCAAGAGTTGCTACTTCCTGCCCCCGCGTCTTTGACACCACCTACAAGCCATTGGCAGCCACTGTTGAGCCATCTGCGCCTGTATTGTATGCCACCATTGACAGCGCCAGCGCAACCAAGCGTGATCCCACCTTCTACACAAAGGCCCCCATCCCCTATGCTGAGCCTGGTAGCCAGGACGCTGTGGTACCTGCCAAGGGCTGGCGTCGGTTGACAGATAGTGAGCGTGAAGCTCTCCTCAACTGCTTAAACAGGGGAATGGCGGTTTGGGATATTGCGTCCCAATTTGGTGTCACAGCCAGGTACATTGCCAACATCAACACCAAGTATGGCAACACCGGGCAAATTGCCAAATCCACCAAGGCTAAGCGGCAGCCAAAACTCTTACAGCCTGTGCACATCAACGCAATCAAGCAGTGGGTAGCCAGGGATTGCCACCTGGACATTCTTGCTGTCCAATCAATGCTTGCCACAGAGTTTGGGCTTTCTGTTTCTAAAACCCTTGTTTACAAAACAATGGTTAATTTGGGCTTCTCTTGGAAGGTGCTCGGAGTTTCTCCGTACAACAGAAACAGTGAAAAGACCATCGAGGATTGACGCATTTATGCCAAGACATATCTGGCACTAAAGGAGACTGGCAACATACAGTTCTTCTACATTGACAAATTGTTGTTTTCCTCCTCATTCAGGTCTAGGCATGGGTGAGTCAAGAAGGGGTCCAAGGACGGCGTAGCCCATTGTGCAGCTGTCTGTTCCCAGACCTATTCCATGGCCGCGCTTCTTGGTCCTCGCGGGTTAGACCAATACCAAATGATCAAGGGTTCCCATAACAGCGGGACTTTTCTTGATTTTCTCCAAGTTGTCAAGGAGTACCTTTGGATAAATTACAGTGGCACAACCAACGTTGTTGTGCTTGATAATGTTGGGCTCCACAAAGTGGATCTGGTTGTGTCCAAGTTTCCCCCTATCAACAAAAATAGCCACTCCTCCGGCCACCGCCTTGCTGATTGTCCAATGAGACTTCTCTTCCTCCCGCTGTATTCCCCATTCCTGAATCCAATTGAGGAGGTGTTTGGTTGGATCAAGAATAAGGTGAAACAAGGCCTTCTGCAGGACACCAAGGACCTATTCAATATTCTTGAGGTCAGCCAATTTGCAATGCCACCCGATGTGGTTGCGGCATTTTACAAGCACTAGGAATCCTTCCTCCCCAAAGCCCTGGCCTCTGAGCCAATCAGATAAATGGGTGCCCTGGCTTTATT
This sequence comes from Entomophthora muscae, assembly GCA_014839935.2. Lineage (NCBI taxonomy): Eukaryota > Fungi > Entomophthoromycota > Entomophthoromycetes > Entomophthorales > Entomophthoraceae > Entomophthora > Entomophthora muscae. Next base: position 113,068 of record QTSX02007222.1, read on the forward strand.
TATTTTTATTTTTATTTATTTTGTTTTTATTAGGACTCAAATTATTGTTTATATATAATAATGGGACGTTTGATTGTATTATAGACATTTAAGAATACTAGAAAAGGTAAGTAAAATTAATTATACTAGATAAGAGGGATTTATTTTTATATGATGCACTGAATATTATTGGCTTTTGCGGTAACAAATAAATAAATAATAAAAAAAGATAGAAAAAATATTTTATTTAAATAATTGTGAATCATTTTGGTACTTTGCCTTTTCTAAGCCACAAATTGGACCTTGTGTGTCATCATCTGCTCCTTGGTATTTCAGTGCCACTGTAGCTACACAACACGGCAACCAATGATTTTTATGTATTCCTTACTAATTTGTACTTAGGACGCAGTTCAAGTATATTAAATATGTTTATCAAATCATATTACAAGGGAAAGGTAATTTGAGTTGTAAACAATCATTTGTTTAGAACAATAGTGGAGCGGGCCACATGATGCGGATAAATTCAATTCTCCATGTTTATCTTTGTGATAAATGTACCCATACTCGACAAGATAATAAATAATAAATAAAAACATTTTTAACTTATTTTTAAATATTCAACATGCTTGCAACTTTAACTATTATCTTGTAATATATTTAGATATATTAATACTATAATTTACCTACTAAAAAGTAAAATAAAAAATAAAAAATAAAATTTTAAAATAAAAATATAATTAAAAATCTTAAAAGTTTAATAGTAAAGGTTAAATATTCAAAATACACCAGTTTTTTATTTAATTGTGATTTATTCAATATAAAAATATTCCATATTAAAATATAAAAATTTTTAATAGTAAATATTTTTATATTAAATATTTTACTATTAAAATTTTACAAGTAAAATTTTAAAATAGTGAAGTATTTAGTATTAAAATATTAATATTTAAATTTTAATATTTAAAATAAAATAAATTAAAAATAAAAAAGTTTTTTTTGCAAGGGAAAATTATTTATTGGGGGAATGCAAGTTGCAAGGGGAATGTGTTTATTCCGGGGAATTATACCCCAAAATTAAATTTTCAGCTAATGAATCTAATTGGGACCACATACTCTTCTGTATGTGGTGGATGACTCTGGCGCCAATTGCTAGGGGAGTGGCGCTCAGCACCCTGGTGGTGGCCAAATGTCTTATAAAAAGCAGATAGGTGAGGGAATCAATAAGCAGGTTTTTTGGGGGGGGCACATAGTACCCGTATAGTGTTGCCAATGCAAATGAATCATAGAGGATGTGCTTGACTGTCCTGTATCCCTGTGGTGTTTTCTGTCTGTTGAGGGCTACACAGCATATGTCAATCTGTATAGGTACATCTTCTAATTTTTTCACGTTGGCTTTCAGTATGCAATGGAGCAGGATTCCCAGGTACACCGCGACGTGGATCCTTTGCAAGGTATATTTCTCTGAGAACATGCATAATTTTTTGAATGTTTGTATTAACCTATTTATATAGGACGTTTGGTTGAACTTGAAGAGGGTACTGGGGGCGCCCAACTTGAATCTGCCCCCAGGCCTTGGCAAACAATATCATTAAAGGTTTAAAACTATTCACAAGGACTGCATCCCCGACTTTATTTGATAGAGCCTTAAAAATTTCATTAAAAATTGCTGATTTCAAATATTCATTTCCTATTTGAAAATTGGTCTTTATTAAACTTTTTTTGTATTTGTTGATATTTGAGAATGGGAACCTTTGAATGCTTTCATATATGTATTCATCAAAGTTCAGTTTCAAATCCCCGCAAATTTCATTCATATCTTTTATTTTGATTGTTGATCCTAGTTCATAGGCTTCTCTTATCCATGGCAAGCACCCCGCAGGTGGTTGATATTCCCTATCTGGAGCTTCAAAATTAAAAAAGTATTCATATTCTGTTGAACTATTTTATTTATTTGATTTTTATTGATTTGTTTTATAGGGGCCACCAGTGACTGGTAGCCCCCATAAAACCAACTCAGCGTAAAAGCTGCCACTTCTGCAACCTCATCCCCATCCCTGGTGATGACTAAAATAAATATAAGTTAAATATAAAAAACTTACTGATCATTTCCCCTGTGGCCCCCTCAGTCACAGGCGCCATATCGGCAAACTTCATGAGCGTTGGATGCTCTTCATTAATTTTCTTAGGCTTAATTTTTCTTATTCTTCTTGTAACTTGTGCTTCCTCTTGATTTTCATTTGATAAAGATTCTGTATTTCTTGATGCACTTCTGCTTCTTTCTTGTGTTTCATTTTCATCTTTTTCCATTTGGTTGGTTTCCTCTTCATTGGTTTTGATTTCCTTTTGAATTTCTATTCCTTCTATTAGTCTGATCTTCTCATTGTTTTCTTTGGCCCCCTGCCAGAACTCCCACAAATTGTATCCCGTGTTGTTGAACTTTAGACTTGATAAAATAGTTCCCTGTAGATTAAGTAATTTTTCTTTATTTCTTTCATCTATAATATTTCCCAATTTGTTCAGAGAATCTTCTTTTGGTTGGATCAGTGGCTGGCCCTTGTCCCCTAGCTTTCCTGTCACTATTTCTCTGATGTTTTTCTCAATTTCAACAACCTTTTGCAGGTGAGCTTCTAATTTGTTGATTAAGTTATAGATTGATGACATCTTGTTTGAATTCCATCAAAAAACTGGCTTTTATAGTACTATCTTTGACGCATACATATTTTTGTCATCATCATTAATAAATTGAAGACAATAAACAGAACTATTACATTAGAATATTGCAATTAGACATCAACTCTTGATATTTTGATATTATGTGCATAACTCAATGTATTTAGTTTAATAAAATTCATTGTAAACAAGGCCTGTTCATTTTAATTTATTTAAATTGACTGTGTTTATATTACAGAGCCATTAACGCTTAGTACAAATATTAATGATTAGTGCATTTTACAGCCTGTATATTTACCTATTGGTAATAATTCTGTAAAATTTTCAGTCAGATTTTACAAGGTAATAATAATGTAATGTGTTAATAGATTACTGTTTATTGTCATTAATTGGCTGATTTTCTTTGATGTGGCAATTGTGCATTTTCTGATGTTTACGCACTAGTATCCAATTGGTTGGCTTCACATCCAATTGCACAGGCAATAGGAAAACAAGCCGCCACCCCAACCACATCCAGTCTCAGGGTGGCGGCTTGTTTCCCTATTTCCTGTGCAATTGGATGTGAAGCCAACCAATTGGATACTAGTGCGTAAACATCAGAAAATGCACAATTGCCACATCAAAGAAAATCAGCCAATTAATGACAATAAACAGTAATCTATTAACACATTACATTATTATTACCTCGCAAAATCTGACTGAAAAGTTTACAGAATTATTACCAATAGGTAAATATACAGGCTGTAAAATGCACTAATTATTAATATTTGTACTAAGCGTTAATGGCTCTGCAATATAAACACAGTCAATTTAAATAAATTAAAATGAACAGGCCTTGTTTACAATGAATTTTATTAAACTAAATACATTGAGTTATGCACATAATATCAAAATATCAGGAGTTGATGTCTAATTGCAATATTCTAATGTAATATTTACGTTTATTGTCTTCAATTTATTAATGATTATGATGAAAATATCCTCAGAAATAAGTATATGCTACCACATCAAATGTAGAACATTCTTTACACATGGAAACTTATAACAATGTAAAAAATATATTATTAATTATGAACTGAAAGAAAAAATCAATTTTAATAGTAGTCACCAAGAAAAGATTTATTTAATAATCAAAGGACGGGAAGGGGAGGGAATGGGCGGAATGAACATTGCCTTCATCTGCGCCTGTGAAAGGGGCGGCATCAGAGATGGTGGGGAGGGAATGGGCGGTTGCTTGGGAGTCAGGGTTGGAAGGCGGGTGGCTTATATCTTGATGGGGGGGTTGGGGAGGCAGGGTCTGTTGACTGGGGAGGGGCAGCAAGAGCGGTTTGCTTCAATTGCTCAAATTCTTCTTCCGTCACATATGCGGGCTTGACAAAATGGATGGAGTGGCGCAGGGGGAGGCGGGGGTCCTTTCTGGACTTATCACTATCACTTGCATAGAAGATTATGAGATCAAATAAGTCCTGGACGGACGCAGAAGGGAAAAGCTCATAGCCCATATCAATTTGGGTGCATAGTTCATTGTAGGTGGCAAGCTTTAAGCGCCTGAGAGCGGAACCAAAATTGTAGAGACATACATCTGCAAGATGCATGTCGGCGTAGTTGATGGGGTAGGACCAGCAGGTATGCCCCACAGCCCTAATTTCCTTGGTTGCCCATTCCCGCTGTTCCATCTCAGCACTCAGTACAACTGTGTGCACGGCGTTTTGGGCGGCCCACTCCTCCAGCATGTCCTTGAGCTCCGTCTGGTAGGCATACCCATCTGCAGTGTTCAATATTTCCAAGTAATAATTGACGCCCAATGGGGAAACTGCCAATAAAACCCCAACAAACTGACACAAGATTGGGCCGCGCTTGTACACGTCAGATTGGATGCGCTTCTCTCCAAAGTCTTGGATACTGGCCAAGATCTTAGCATACGGCAGGAATATTACGTCATTGCGGGCCCTCATTGCCCTTCCTTTGATAAAATTAATAATTGTTGAATTGTAGGGGTCAGTATCCACCAAAATGGGGCCACTGAGAACTTGATTAAACAAGATTCTAGCAGCAACCACAACTCTGTGCATCCATGAATTCACCGTTCTTTTGTTGGTGAAGATGCCGTGGAGTCCCAACTGGAGACGTACCTGGACCAGGGGCATCCACGGGTCACGTTTCATAATGGCCATCATGAGAGGGTGGGCTTTTTCACCTTTGGTTGAGGTACAAGTACCAGTTAGGGTCTTCTTGGCAGGGGGTCACAGTTGGTGTGGGCTTGCAGGGTTGCAGCCACAGTGGACTTTGCAAAACCCATTGCGGCTGCAATTTTCCCAAGGGACATAAGCTTCCCTTGCTTTTCAACCATTTCAAGAACAATCTCTGGGGTGATCAATTTTCTTCTGCGTCTTGCAGGCTGATTGGCTGGGGGAGGGACGTGTCCATCTCGGAAACTGGTCAATGCCATCTGATTGGCTGTTTTGGGGTTCTGGGCTCTCTGAGTGACCCCATGGCTCAAATGACTGGTTCCAGATGCCATCACTGATATGGGATTTTGGTTAGCAGCTGCCTGTGAATGATGGGCAAACAGGGCCATGCTTGAGGACGCAGGAGAAAGAACACACCCCTGGGTAGTGCTTGCAGAGAGGCCTGCAGGTTGGGAGTGGCCATAGACAGAGGCTTCACCGTTAAGAGACCCAGTGTAGCCCTGCATAATTTTGTCAAGGCCAGGGAACAGCTTGTTGACTTGGTTGGTGTTGGAAGAAGACATAATAAAAATTTATTAAAATTTTAAACTTGAGAAGAGGAATGTATATTTTAGTCAATTTTATTGTTATATATGTCAACTTTGTGAATATTATGCTCTAAATTTTAGCCGTCCTAAAATGGAATAGGGTGAATTTTGAGAATGCCTGTGCTTCCTAAAAGAATCAGCACAAATCCACTCTATATCCTTTAACATTCTTTTTGAGATGCCCATAAATTATAATTATTTCAAATTTGCCCCATTTTTGATTTGAAATTCGGTTCTTGGATTTGACAATCCCGTAATTTCAGATTTGTTAAGTTTTACATGATGTCTATGATTTGTTTGAAATACAGGAAATCACAAATTGTACATTAGAATCCCGCATTTCTGATTCATGTATCCTGCATTTGTTTGCTGAGTTTTGTCTTTTGTTAGTTGAGTTATCTGCTCAAGAGATTCAAAATTTGCCAATTTAAATAAACCAAAAAAAAATCAAAATAAATGGTTGATTTTATTAAATATTTTATGTTTCACTCAGCTGAGTTGCCCGCAAAAGTGATTCAAAATTTGAACCAAGGATTTGACAATCCCACATTTTTACGTTCAGGTTCTGAATTTACAATATGTTGGTCATCTACAATTTGCAGCTTGGTGAAGTCAAGCAGCTTTTCAAGATCATCAACCATCATCTTTCCAAGGAGCATCATATCTCCATTGACTTTCTCAATGATCCTCACTTCATTGTTTGTGTAGGATATCCACAAAGGCTTAATGGCCTAAACCTTGTGCTTCACAAAGTTGAGCCTTCAGACAGTCTTGACCTATTCTGTGCTCCTCATTACAAGTATAGGAATAAATTTTCCTCCTTCTTTTTGCATATTAACTCATTATTCTATAACAAGAATCTGGCTAAGGCACCCAAAAAGATATTTTTAGATGCTGCCAAGTGTTGCAACTGAACCAATGAGGATTCAGTATTTGGAATTGGGGAAGACAACAGTCCAATAGAAATGACAGTATGTAATACCCTGAAATGGTGGGCATCACTTGGAGTATGTATGGTAGCATATTGGTGAACTGGAAGCCTGTCAGGGCGGTAATTATGGGGTACACCATCATCAGCCAACAGAAGACCTTGGCGTGTATGTTGAACCTTCCAAAGCTCCCAGCAAAGTAGGTGAGGATGTAGTAGGCGGACATATACATGGCAATAGAGAGTGTCAAATGGGGGCAACTGTGGTAAGTTTGACTCCCTTAAAATTGACTACCTGGTGATTGACTCCCTTAAAATTGACTCCCTTGAACTCGACACTATAGTAAAGTGAGAATTCAGCTTTTGCCCTGATTGACAACTGGAAATCAACACTTTTTTAATTAACAGATCTTGATGTACTGAAAACTTTTAATATAAAAACTCAAATTTATACAGCTATGGTATACTAAAGTGACTCCAGAGAGCTCAAGAAATGCAATAAAAACAGTACTTTTTTTACAATAGAAATAAGGAGAAACAAGCAATTATTTATCATTTTACTATGAAATGTACACTCTTCATTATAAAAATATTTTTTGTTACCATAAAAATTAAAATTCCAACAAAACAAAAATAAAAACAAACACAACAAATAAAGTTATGCAAAATATGAAAAAATATTAATGTTTATTTGATATAGTTCATATAAGCATAACTGTGAATATCATATGTTTTATTTGGAAATTAACAAAAATTAAGATATTTCACTTACTTCCAACTATAAATATTCATATCAAACTTATCATGTATACATAGAACAATTAATGCTATCTAATTAAATTAAAAAAATTAAAAATTAAAACTAAAAACTAAATGATCAAAGCTAATAAGTAAAAATTAAAGTTAAAAAGTTAAAAGTAAAAATCATATAACCGAGCAAGGCGGTTTATTCCTGGTCATTCTTTCCCCGTTTCATCTTGGCCCCGTCCAGGAGGGCAGTGGCAATAAGCTCAAGCTGCTGCTTAAGCTCAGAGGCCTTGTATTTGTGCTTGGCTGCACCCTGGATGGCCTTGGTGAAGAGGGTACAGCAGGTTGTTGGCTTGGTGGGGGGACGCGGTTGGAGAGATCATGCAGCTTGGAGATGGTTTTCTCCTGCTCGTGCTGCAAGAGGGAAAATAACTTATTGAATTTTGGGTGGAGCCCAAATTTGGCCTTTAGGTGTTTGTGGTAAGCCTCTAGCGCTGAGGTGGTCTTGAGCTCACCATTCACTGCCACCCGGTACACATTCCAGCTGGCCTTGGCACAGGCCTTGCCTTGCCTCTGCGTGACAACCTTCCCAATCCACTGGGGCTCAAAGTACTCAAGGAAAGGCTTGAACTCCAAGTACTTTACTAGATAGGATCCTTTGAGAGCACCTCAAACCCCATTGCAGTGTGCTCTGGTTTTAAAAAGCCAAGGCACTAAATTGTGCCAGCACAAATCTGCAGGTGTCTGAAGTATCCCTCTGGCTCAACCTACTAAGCTCCGTGCGGGCCTGCACGTTACAAGCAACTGCTTAGCGGAAGTGGAAGTGGCACCCTTGCACCTCCCCACTAAACAGCTGCTCAAATGCATTGAACTGAGCAGGCTCAAAGTCCATAATGCATATGCGAGGCCCAAGAGCTCTTAGCCTCGCCTTTTCCTCTGAGTCCAGGGTGGCCTGGTCCTTGTCAGAGGCAGGTAGGTTGGCGCGGGTGTGGGGGGGAGTCTTCTTGGATTCATCATCATTGGTGGGAGGAGGGAGGGCAAGTTCTTGACGGAGGATGGAGAACACACAGGTATAAATGGCCTCAGTGGCCCTAGAAAGAAGGAAGAACGCGAGTGGAATCACCCAGATGTCAATCTGGGCATGAACCATCCAGAGCTGCTTGAACATCCGGGGGCAAGTGGTGAAGGTACCATCAACTAGCCAGGTTGACGCCCTTTTCAACTTCATCAGGTTCTGCTGAGTTGAGTAGCAGATTATACGGTCCTTGGCTGCAGGCCCGTCATCATGAAGCAGGAAGCGCTTCCCACTAGGAAGCTGCTTAAGCTCATGAGTGAGCGTGAGCTCAGAGAGGACGTCAGAAGCCTTGGAAGGAGGGGAATTTTCAGCAATACACTTATTTCTGATGAATTTGACCAACTTCTCCTGTGTTGGTACCAACTTGAGATTGTTAGGTTTGAGATGTTGGAGGGCCTTGATGGCCAGATCTGATGCGCAAAGATGAGAGGATGTGGGTATTACTTGCACAAGGTACCACTTTAACATCCAAGTGATTAGATGATTGGGGGGCTCACAAGTGTGCTCCCCCTTCTCCAACGTTACTTGCTCCCAGCCCTCAGTGTTCAAGTGGGCCCCACAAGTATTATCCTTGCAGACAAAGTGCTTGCTTTTGGTCTACCGCTTTTGGTTGTTGCAATTAAAGATATAATTGTTGGCAACGTAACCAGGGCCGCCCTTTACAAACATGATCAGAAAGTACCATGGAAAGCACTTGATAACTTTAAACTCTCTGTCCACGTTGCAAATGTTGTGAATGGCCAGTGAATCCCAAGCCACATGACCAGAAGCTTTAAACTTCTTGAAGTAATCCTCCGGCTCATCTTGGGGGTCAGATGAAGAAGGAGGAGAAGAGCCATTGGGAGGGGGAGGGGAAGGATTCTTTGAGACCTGCTTGGATACCTCCTTTTTCTTACCAGAAGAAGAGGTAGGCTCCTTGACAGCCTTTGCCTTCTTGGTCCGGTGCTCCTTGATAGGCTCGGAGTTGGCCTCTGAGTGATAAAATGAGTGGTCGGTAAGATCACCATCTGATTTATTGGGGGAGGATTTTTGGGGGGAAGGTGAAGGGGATGTAGAAGATGAGGGTGAAGGGGGGAGAAGTGGGAGGAGATGGGGTTGGAGGCTTTGCTTTTGCAGGCTTTTTGGCACGCTTGGGGGTGGAGGCAGTTTCTTTGGAGCCTTTGGAGGCTTGGCGCTTAGGCTGCTGGCTGTTCTTGCTTGATTTTGTCTAAAGAAAAGTTTAGCATTGTAAATAAAATGATTGAGAAGATATTGCAAACACAAAGAGGTAAAGCAAAGCAAAAGTTGAATGAAAAGTATGCAAATAAAGTTTTATTTATAAAAAACATAAAAAAGTAAATAGAAGCAAAATAGAAACTCAAAGTGTAGATATAAAGGTTAAAACATAGAAAATAAGTGAATTTATGATAAAGCATCAAAGATGTTAGGTTCAGCATAACATCTTAGTGTTAAATCAATGTAAAAGTTTAATTGAAAACCAAAAAAATATATGAAAATTATATGGAGAGCAGCAGAAAAAGTAGTAGATTATAATAGCAAAAAAATTATTATGTGGAATTTTTTATTGAGAGTTGAAAATTCAAAACATAGTAAAGTGTCAAGTTTGGCACTGTCAAACAGCCAGAAAAAGCTGAATTCTCACTGTCGAGTATGCCAGAGTTGAGCAGAAACATCAAATTTACTATGTTTTTACATATAAAACTTGCTTAAATTTAAACTGGGTTTGAAAGTTAACCCAAAAGCAAGGCAGTTTTGTATGCTCAAAAATAAAAAATACAACATAATTTAAAAAAGTAAATGAATGGGAATGTGTTTATTAGTGTTTAAGTTATGCTGGGAGGAGCTGGGAGTGAATTATTTACCATAGTGTTGGTTAAAACGTTAAGAAGCTCTCTGTACTAATCCCCAAGTTAAAGTGTCAAGTGGGTGAGTGTCGAGTGGCGCTCATAGTGCGTCACATATTAATTTAGCCTTAATTCCGAGCCTTTGATTTATTAAATCCGAAAACAATCAGGTGTCAAGTGGATAGAGTCAAACAAAGAAAGTGTCAAGTTTCAGTTTTTTATAAATTACATATGAAATCTCTTAATAAATTGGGCTTAATTTATGTGGCACCACTTAATCCAAAAACTGGGGAATAACATAATGTAAAACAAGTGGGGTATTTGATTAATATCTGTACCACTAAATCCAGTATAGTGGTGCTTGGGAGCCTAATCAACAACTATGGTCACTAATAATAAAAATATAATAGTAAATAACAATTTTTATATAAGCGCATAAGCATTTTATTAATAAAATGAAAATTTGGCTTAAAAAGTGTCGAACTGGTCACTTTTGGGTTTAAAGTGTCAAACACAGGTTTTTTTCATTTCTATTAGTAAATTTACTTATAAATTGCCCCTTAAATTGGTATTTTATCTAACCAATTTATTAAACAGAGTTGAGTTTGAGTAAATTTAACCTTGGTTTTTGGTTTTGAACCCCTAAATTACTAGTAAAAATTAGCTTAAAATTGGTTAAGCCAAAAATACTAATAGATTCACATATGCGGCACTTGACTCCCTGGTACTCAACACTTTGTCAAGTACCAGGGAGTTGAGTTTAAGGGAGTTGAACTTACCACAGTTGACAAATGGGGGGATACCAGGGGTGGCCAGGGTCCAGTATTGGAAGAGTTCAGTTGGCCAGGGTCATAGCATGGGTCATGACCTAGTCCTTCTGTGGAGGGCCCAAATAACTCTTAACCTTGTTGGTAGCCTCCAATCCCAAGGCAAGCTGTGAGTACAGCTGTGAAGATGAGGTGGTTCATCTTCCTTGGATTGGAGGGTTGGCAGGGGCTTGATTTGTAAGTTAACTTCTGTTGAAGTTGAAATTTCACTTTTATTGAGGGTATTAATCTCAATAATAGCACAAGCTATTACTGAGGGGAGATCATTTATTTATAGTGTTCCCCCACTTGCAAAATTTTGCAAGTGAGAGTAAAAGCAAGGAACTGGAGACCCCAGAAGTTTGGTCAAGGGAATTGGGAATTGATGTTTGAAAGGATAGCCAAACCCTTGTTCCTGGGCAATCTGTTGAGGTTTTAGACAATTCTGTTTGGGGCCAATAATTTCCTCTGGGCAGGTGGTCAGGTGATGGTTACAACTCTTGGGATTTCCCAAGTCTATTTCTGGTTTGGGAAGTTCAGCTTGGCTGGAGTCTAGGCTTAGGTGAGTGTTGTGGTCTGCCAGATTCCATTGGCTGTGGGTTATATTATTTTTAGCTTTTGAAACCAGATTTTGCTTTCCTTCTAAAGCTTTAGAATTGGGATTGGTTTTTGAACTTTGAATTTGTTCTTCTTCCTTAGGACAGGAATTATTCCCAAAATTTTCACTTTTTATAAGGGACTTTTCTGATTGGCTGGCAGGAATGGTGGGTCCTGATTGGCTGGGGAGTGATCCCTGGGGTCTGAGTGGGTGGCTGGCCGTTAGCTGGGGCCCGGGGAGCAAGCGGGTGGCCTGGGGACTGGCGGCGGGTTTGCTGGGGGCAGGGTGGGCAAGCAGGTGGCTGGCAGGCAGGTGGCTGGCAGGAGGCTTGCGGGCGGCAGGCTGGGTGCAGGGAGGCTGGCAGCTGGGGCGGGCGCCTGTCTGGATGTTAAATTATTCCGGTTTTTACCAAAATCTGTTTTTCCCAAAAATTGATTTTTCTTTTCCCTTGATAATGAGGGAAATTCCTTATCAAATTTTGCCCCTTTGCTTGGACATTCCTTTACTTGTTTCCAGCATTTTTCTTCTGTCCCAATCTAATTTATGTCAGGAATATTCCTGACACAGTAATAATAAGAATAATGCATCATTTATTGTGGAATATTGTGATTAATATACCATATGAGGAAAGCCATACAGCCACAAGGGGTGGCATGGTGGCTTGTTCCATGTAAGGATTAGAGCAAAGGAATAACTTGTGCAGGGATCAACAGGTCAAATTGTTAGCGCTTCTAATTAGGAGAAAGTGCCTGCAATTTGATATAGCCATCAGATTCTTCCATGCTGTTAGATACATCAAGGGGCAACTCATTGAGCGCCCCCTGTGTATTGTAAGATACATTGACAGGAAAGTCTGGGAATTTGGTTTCAACACAAGCATAGATTGGAATTTAATAATAACAATGTGTCAACCCTCATGCTTATCACTGAGGATGGTCATGACTTGAATAACAGTCCTTGCTTCACTGAAGATCTCACCAATCAAATATTTACTTGTTCTGTAAACTAGAAAATTGCAAATGATGTCAGTCCTGTCACTCACATGATTGCCATTGGTCCTTTTGGCACATCAGGCATTGGTGTATTAACCTATCTCATCAAATAGCAGCCCATCCTCAATTTCAGGAAGTATTGCTTCATCAAAAAATTCAATGGTGATTCCCAGAAGCCTTGGGATAGATTAAAATCATATATATTGTTGTAACTGTGCTATATTATTTTTTATTTACAAGGGGGAGATGATTGAAAACTAGATAATTATCTTTATTGAGATATATTAATTATATAGTTGTAGTGAATCATTATAAAATAAAAAATGATTGTGATGATCAATCAGTTGGATTGGGAATGGGGTGGCATGATCCTTATAATGAGGGAAGCGCCAAATTGAGCTATCCTGTCAGGGATCCACTTATTGGGAAATCTCTCTCTAATTGAATGAAGAAGAGCTCCCAAGTTGAATTTGACTAGAGTGGACCATACTGGAATCCCTATCATTAACATGTGTAGAAGGTGACCATATAGGCAGAATCTCCCCAAGAAGGGAGTGAAGTGGTTTAGGAGATAATTGACACTGGTATATCCCAAGATCAACCAGGGGGCCTTGGGATGGATAATAGGGGAAAATAAAGCAGTTTCAATGTATGGGGCATGACAGCAACATAGTCCAAAACAATACCAAATGGAGTCTTCTGATTTATTGGTCAGAGTTGGTTAAGGGCTGTCAAAGTTCACATTGGCTTGCGCATAACTGATTAACACACAGAAAGCCCATACCAGAATAATGAGCTTCATGTTGTTGGAGGAGAGCCCTATTTTATCTACTAATCAAAATTTAGAGGGGTTTGAGAATATAGATTTATTAGTTTGATAGAAATAAGAAAATTGTTGGAGCAATTTGGAAGGGAAGGATTTGCCAGTTTAAATACTGATCTTAAGTGAGGAAGGGAACATTGTGGTTACCAGATGATACTGCAAGAGTGATTTGAGAAGGATTGCCTTGCAGGACTGCAGCAAGCTGCAGCCTGCAATGCAAGAAGAGGCAGGTTGGGATATTACATTGCAGTATTATACCTTACTATGGTTGGGAATGGTATCTGGGGCTGGATGAGAAGTATTTCTTTGGCTTGGGTGGTTTGCTGGGTTTGATTGGCTTCCTAGGTTCCTGAATATCTGGTTTGGACAATTTTTGCATTTATTTTCTGATTGATAGGCTGTATTGTGATTGTCAGAGCCAAATTTAAATGCTGAATTGTTAGTGTTGTTGTCATAGTTTTCCAGAGCCTTAAATTCCAAATTTGAAGTAGAATTTATGTTCTGTTCTTGGTTTTTACGCTCACTTTTGTTTTTGTATGTGTTTTTGCTTAAAACACATTTGTTAAGCAATTTCAAATGTGTTTTCAAAACAATTGAATTAATTTTTTTATTGTCTTCCTTAGGTTTTAAATCTGCATTTAAAAATGCAGTTTCCAGTCCTTGAGAATTATCCATAGATCTTGAGTCTGATTTTGTATTTGTGTAAGGTATGGAATTCCTTACATATCCACTGATCTGGGATTGTCACTGGTTCTTGTTGCTGGATTTAGTAATTCAAATCAACTTTCACATTTGGCTATGGGTCATGGGAAAGTTGATTTGATGGTCACAGATCCTCTTGTGTGGAATCTTGCTGGGGGGGTCAACCCCACAGTTTTGGCAGAAAGTCAAAGGAGCAGGACTATCAAGAGAACATTAATAAGGTAATGAAGAAAAATTACAAGGTGGCAGAAATAAAAATACTTGAGCATGTTACCACTGCCCTTGTCATTGGCTTTAATTAATTTAATAAGTTTACTTTGCCTATTTCAATAAATCTGTGGACTTTATTATTTTATTATACACCAAGACAGTATCCTAAGTCTTCTAACATTAGAAAATTACAGGATAACCTGTGACTTTGGCATAACCTGGGCCCCATAATTTTTGCCTTCAGAAGTAACAAGTCTGAAAGGGACTGCAGCCAAAAGGATTTGTGACATTTTTTCAACTTCTGGAGGCAACTGTGTTAAAATTGACTCCCTGGTAGTCAACTATTAAATAAAGTAAGAATTCAGTTTTTTGTTTGATTAACTACTGGAATTCAACACTTTTTTAATTAAAAGCACTTGATTTTCTGGAGACTTTTAATGTAAAAATTAATATATAAAGCTTTTTTATACTAAAGTGACTCCATAGAACTCAAAAATACAATAAAGTCATACTTTAACTAATAAGAATCAGGATTAATAAGCAATAACATTTCATTTTACTATGTAAATCACACCCTTCAATATAAAAATATTTTTATTACCATAAACTTAAAATTTAAATGAAACAAAAATAAAGGTAAACAAAATATTATAAGCACTAAAAAATATAAATAAAATTAACTTTTTTATACTTCATATGGGCACAACTGTGAATATATTATGTTTTATCAGTAAATTAATAAAAATCAGGACATTTCATTCACTTTTAATTATAACTATTCATCTCAAAATTGCCTTCTATACTTGAAAAAAGTAGTACTATCTAAAAAATTTAAAATTTAAATGATCAAAACTAAAAAATAGAAATTAAATCTAAAAAGTTAAAAGTAACAACATAGAGCAAGCAAACAAGTTTACTACTCCCCTTTCTTCCCCTCTTCATTTTTCTCCTTCAAGCAGAGAAGTTGCAATGAGATTAAGCTGCTGCTTGATCTCTGAAGCCTTGTATTTATGCTTGGATGCATTCTGGGTAGCTCCTGTGAAGAAGGTTGACTTAGTGATGGGCTTGGTGGGGGACACAGTTTGTAAGATCCCTGAGCTTGGAGATAGTTTTTTACTGCTCATGTTGGAGGAGGGAAAATAACTTGTTGAACTTTGAGTGCAGCCTAAAGTTGGCCTTGAGATGCTTATGGTAAGCCTCAAGAGCCAAAGTTGTCTTCAGCTCACCATTCACAGCAGCCCAGTACATATTCCAGCTGACCTTGGCTTGGGCCTTACCTTACCTCTGAGTGATAACCTTCCTAATCCACTGGGGCTCAAAGTACTCAAGGAAAGGCTTGAACTCCAAGTACTTTACTAGATAGGATCCTTTGAGAGTCCCTCAAACCCCTGTACAGTGTGCTCTGGCTTTTAAAAAGCCAAGGCACTAAATTGTGCAAGCACAAATTTGCAGGTGTCCGAAGTGTCACTCCAGCTCAACCTACTTAGCTTGGCATGGGCCTGCACATTCTGAGCAACTGCTTGGCAGTAGTGGAAGTGGCACCTCTCCACCTCCCCGCTGAACAGCTGCTTGAATGCATTGAACTGAGCAGGCTCAAAGTCCATGATGCAAATGTGAGGCCCCAGAGCTCTCAGCTTTATCTTTTCCTCCAAGTCCAGGTTGGCCTGGTCTTTGTAGCATCAGGAGAGTTAGTGCAGATGTGGGTAGGGATCTTCTTGGAATTGTCATTGGGGGAAAGAAAGGAAAGCTCTCAGAGGAAGATGGAGAAATCACAGGTGTAGATAGCCTTGGTGGCCCCAAGAATAAAGAAGAACACAAGTGGAATCACCCAGATGTCTATCTGGGCATTGATTATCCAGAGCTGGTAGAGCATCTGGGGGCAAGTGGCAAATGTACCATCAACTATCCAGGTTGACACCCTTTTCAACTTCATCAAGTTCTGCTGAGTTGCATAGCAGATAATGCGCTCCTTGACTCATGGCCTGTCATTATGGAGTAGGAAGCACTCCCCACTTTGAAGCTTCTTGAGCTCTTGAGTGAGTGTAAGCTAATAAAAGGCATCATGAGCCTTGGGGAGGGGGATTAGCATAAATCTTCTTATCACTGATAAGCTTTACCAACTGCTCTTGAGTTGGCATCAACTTTAGATTGTTGGGCTTAAGATGCTTCAGAAATTTGATGGCCAGATCAGAAGCACAGAGGTGAGCAGAGGAAAGGATTGCTTGAACAAGGTACTACTTCAGCATCCTCATGATCAGGTGATTGGGGGGCTCAAATTGTGTGTTCCCCCTTCTTAGCAGTAACTCTTTCCCAGCCTTTGGTGTTCAGGCGGCCCCATAAGACTTATCCTTGCAAACAAAGTGCTTGCTTTTGGTCTGCCACATTTGATTATTACAGTTGAATATGTAATTATCTGTAATGCACTCAGGGTCACCATTTACTGACATAATTGGGAAATAACAAGGGAAGCACTTATGAACTTTGAGCTCCCCATCTACATTAAAGATGTTGTTGATGGCCAGTGGATCCCATGCCATATGGCCAGTGGCCTTGAACTTCTTTGTGTAGTTCTCTGGCTTCTCTGGATAGTCATAAGAAGAGAGGGGAGAAGTGCCATTGGGGAAGGAGGGGAGGTGTTCCTTGAGGCCTGCTTAGAGGCCTCCTTCTCCTTGCCAGAAGAAGAGGTAGTTTCAGGAACCCATCCACTAGAAAACATACCACCAAAATGGTGTATAATTGCAGAGGAATTCAAACTAGTAACCAATGTGCCAATGGGGACATCATTAACATTTGGAATATCTCACCAAGTAAGCAATATCTCCTCCAAGAGGGGATTAAATCTACCCAAGAATTAGTAGCTCCTAGGTAGCTTAGAAGGAAGGCTAATACCAACAAATGAAATTGTCAGGGATTCTTTCCCTGGCTACCTGAATATTATTGACAACTTGGGCACAAACATATCCTCAAACCAACACAGCCACAATTCCTTACAAGACACAATTTCAAAGACACAGCACAACCAACCCAACAATCACCTTAGTTTGTTAAAACCTTTCCGGAACAAGATTTGAACCCAGGACACTATTAATGCATGTATTGTTAGTACAAGATCATCACCAAACTTTGATTTACCTTTTTATTACACCTTGATTCAATTGGTTTTTGCTTTCAAAATGCTTTTTAAATTTGAAAGTGTTAATATTAAGAGTGCAAACGTCACTTACCGCTTTGATTCTGAATGGCTGGATCCTGCCACCTGCTCAATTCTCAACCCGCTCTCAATGCTTAAGGTTATGGCTCCGTATATGATAACAACACATCTTTTGATTATACACCGCTTAATTATCAATCACTTGCTGGCACATATGAGGCTGATCCTGATCAAACATATGAACTTTAAGAAATAAGGTACTTTAAATCTTGTAAAGTTAAGCCCCAAGTTACAAGCTTCATGTAAATCCTCTCATATCCAAAGAAACTCCTCTCATATACCTTCAGTCATGATTTTAAGCCTATTTAAAGGCCCAAACTTATTCACTTCAAATTGTTCCAACAATAAAGACTATCCTATTTTCTGATACTTCTACCTTTTCTGACACAACTCCATTTCTGAAGCCATGAAAGGAATCCTTTTCCTATCCTGGTTTCTAGGTTACTTCTTGCCAGTGGTTTTGGCCTTGGAAAATCCAACTCCTACAACTGACTGGTACAACTCCTCTCCTGATGATGCCCACCAAAAGGAATCCCTAGCCAATGGATGGTTCAAATACCCGTCTGGACATTGGGGACGTAAGTTCAACTATGGTTGCCCATTTATTTCCCCTCCTGTTGAACCAACCCTTGTTAGACCTTACGCTTCCTTTTACCTCTTAGTGTATTTGGTGGGCTACTATCTACTAGGGCAATTCAGTTCTATGTTTGGAAGGTTTGCCTATCTAGGACAGCTTGGGCATCTTGCAATGGTCACAGTTCCTATTGGTTTGGTCATAGCAGGATTGAATGTAGGGGCCTTGGCCCATCAGCTGGGAAGTTTATTCCCTGAAAAGTGGGTCCCTGACAGAAATATAGCGGGAGTTGGAGTTTTGGGAGTTCCCATAAACATAGTAAGACTTCAGACTTTTTCAACAACAGCTGCAGTTGTATCAAAGCCTGTGCTCAACCATCAACAAAAATTAATATTTCCCAAGGATACAAGAGATACAACTAGGATTGAGACAATAGTTTTATTGATGAGCCTAAACAGGAGGAGATTGAATTCCTTGGAATAATATAACTGTGAGGATTTTTATACCCAATTCTACAAAAAGGGGATGATGGGGGAATTAAGTTTAAGAAATATTGACTCATAATTTTGAATCAAAAAATATATAATCAAGAGTAAGATACTGAAAGCTGGAATCAAGGACTTTTGGCTGACACTAGTTTGGGCTGAAATGGTTCAGTATTTGCAGAAATATAGGTGATCAAAGATGATAAAGGAGAAATAAGCAAATAAACAAAAGTCTTGGCATAAATATCAACAAAATAGGAAACATCAGCTGAGACTTAAATTCTCAGACCTGACAAACAGATGTTGTTTTTCTCTAACCAGAGGATTATGGGATAAGGGAGTGGCTGTCATGGCCCATCATGACATAGTAGCTTTGAAAAGTCACGTTTTAAAAGCTTGGATTGATAAAGCTACTTCTTGCCATCAGAAAGCTACCTTTATGATCTCCCTAGGTACCCTAGATAAAAAAGTTATGGCAATTTAAAGAGCCGTGTTCAAAAAAACCTGTCAGCATGTCCCCAAATAGTTGCAAGATTGGATTTCAAATCAAGACAAGCAATAATTAGTAAGCGGGCAAATCCAACCATATCTCAGCTTCCAGTGATCAGTTTTGGACGTCCTTACGCTCAAATGAAAGCCCCAGATGAGGAAAATCCATCCAAAGTATTTTTTAGATGGCCAACTGAGGCAAACCGCAAAGTTTGAGTCTGGCCAAAAGAATATGACTAGAATTAGTTAGCTGATGTTTCAAACTTTTAGCATGACCCTCCAGATAGAGAGACAAGGACCTTCAGGAAGAATCTGGAAGAATCTCAAAGACCAATGTAAATGGTATAAAAAGAACCTAGTTCCCCTTTTCCCCATTGTGATCATTCTTGATCTGAATAATAAATAAATGACTTCTGTTAGACTATAGCTTAAATGGATCAGAGTTGGGAGCCCTTGGGCCCTGACAGTGGATGTATACCATATGACAGGTACCACATGGCGACAAGACTTATCCAAGTGCTGGGGAAGAGTTGAGGAACTAGAGTCTGATCTAGCCCTTAAAAAACGCTGGCTACAAAGGCCTGCAGCAGGAGTTCTCACACCAACCATTTATACCCAAGGGATTCCCATTGGGAGGGCTTGTTAATTTCATGGCTTATCTGGAGAAGTGGAGAAGCAAGTGTAAGAAGTGTCCTAGATTGGTTGGATTAAGACTTTATTAACCAAAAAAATATTATCATAACAATATTGAACCTTATATAGTGTCAGGATTTCTGGATATTGACTAATTAACAGATTCAACAAAATAAAGCGGGCCAGCAGTTAATTACTCTTAATAATGGTTTCAATCACATAACGCAGGCCAGCAGTTAATCACTCTTAGGAATGGTTTCAACAAATTAATGCAGGCCGCGGGTTTGTGGAATCAATGGATTCAAATGATCAAATCATATCCTGGCAATTGCAAAATCACTATTCCTAATTAATAGTGAAACATACAAATATTGTGCTATTAATTAGTCCACCTCAACAACCACCTCAAATATGCTTACTATATATAATTACTATTCTAAACTTTAACTACATTCTAGAACAAGGGCCATCATAAGGGCCATCATCTGAAAGACTTCTAGAAGAGCCAAAAATAGGCTGGGCTGTCAGGCCAAACACTCTAAGATAAAAGGCTGTGAGCCTATTATATTAGAGCAGCTCTGATTAAGTGAAGAATCATCTCCGCCAACTAGTAGCCAGTCAGGCTAGCTAGCCACTTGAAACGTAGTCCAGGTTCACAGCTACTCCTCTCAGATTGAGGGATAGTTGCACAGCTTCAGAAAGAATACTGAGCTGTGAAAGTTGTCAAGCAAGCTTCTGTCACAAACCGCACACACTCAAGGTTGGGCCAGAGCTAACTCGGATAAACACGGGCAGCCGGGCCAGCCTCAATATCAGTCTTCTAATAAAGAGTTGATATTTCAAATCCTTTCCCTAGTTCAATTCTAATTAAGTGGAGAGCAAAAGATCATACTGTTGCCATACAGTATTAATCCCTATAGTAAAATATAGAGACAGCAACTTATGAACCTATATCCAGAAGTAGAAAGAACCGTCCCAAATCCTCTGGGCCTTGGGCCCTGTCAGACTTGCTACTTCTGATAACAACAAAATATTCTGGGCCAAAGGTTACGCCAAAGTCACAGGTTATCTGTACTTTCCTAATGTTAGAAGACTTAGGATATCATCTGGCTGATGATAAAATGCCATGGTCCGCAATTTTCTGACATATAGGATTTCAGGAGACTTAAAAATGAGGATATCAGGGAAATGGGGTAATCTTGGTGAATTTGAGGGGGGAAACTTAGCAGGAGTGATTTATTGCTTCATAACACATAAAGTTATTATTAAAAATAATTTAGTTAACCCCCTGCTGACCTCTCAAAAAGCTAGATGTAATTTACCCCAGCTTTTTGAGAAGTAACAGAATGAGGGAGCTTCTGGTGGTTCTAACAATCACCATAAGAAGGTAAACAATGTATGTTTACTTGGTCTTTATCAAGTACAGAGCATTGTTCATATACACATTAGTGTTAACAGGGACAAATGCAGTTTTGTTATCCCAAGACACAAATGGTGGATCTGATTAGTTGGGAGCCATATCCTCAGGTAAAGTGTAAAGAAAATTGACTTATACAAAGATAACACCATCTAGATGACAGTGAGGAAGAAGCAAAGACCCAGGTTTGATCCCTGTTGCTGGATCAACCTTGACTTCTACACTTAATGGTTCAAAAATTTCAGGTAATCCAAACTATATACTACCAACTAAAAACTCATTATTATGATACAAAGGACATTTAAAATGAGAAGAAGAAGCACCAGCAATATTTAGACTATAAGAATTATTATTGATGTCAGGAAATACTGACAAGTTGTTCCTGACAGGTAGGCTCCTTTTCAGCCTTTCTCTTCTTAGCACACTGTTCTTTTGTGGGCTTTTATTCAGAATTGAACTGGTAAAAAGGAATAATCTGTAAGATAGTCATCAGTTTTATTAGGGGAGGAACTGTGAGGGGAAGATGAGAGTGGAGGGGGATAGGGGAGGGGGAGTCTTGGCCTTGTGGGCCTTCTTGGCACAACTGGGGGTGGTAGCAGGGACCTTGGAGCCTTTGGAGGCTGTGTGCTTGGATTGTTTGGTGGGCTTGTTTGATCTTGGCTAAAAAGGTTAGTTTTGTTAAAATTATATTAAGAAAGATATAAGCATAATGATGTAAAGCAAAGCATAACATAGGAAATAAGTGTAAATAGAATTTTTTTAGCAATAAATGAGCATAAAAAAGTAAAGGGAAGCAAAATAAAAACAAAATTTATATATTCAAAGGGTAAAAGCATTGAAAATATGTGATTTATGATGAAGCCTAAAAGTTATTAGGGTTGTCATAACATCTTAGGGCTAAACCAATTGTAAAAGATATTTAAAAATAAATTAAGATGGATAAAAAGTATATATGGAGTAGTGAGGAGGTTAAAAACATATTTGAAAAAATAAGTTATTTAGTGGGAAACTTTTTATTAGGGGTTAACCACCCAAAAATCAGTAAAGTATCAAGTTTGGTACTGTTAACCAGCTGAAAAAAGCCAAATTATCACTGTCAAGTGAAAAATAAAGCTGGATTCTCACTATTGACTTTTCTGGAGTCAACCAAAAAATTAAAATCACAATGTGTTTTATATAAAACTTGCTTAATTTAAAGACAGGTTGAAAAGTTAACCCAAAAGCAAGGCAGTTTATATGTGCAAAAAATCAAAACATATATTAAAAAAGAAAATGAGCAGAAAGGTTTTTATTAGTGATAAGATTTTTCAGGGGGAGCTGGGAGTGAGTTATTTACCAAAGTGAGTGTTAAAATGTTAAGAAGCTCTCTGCACTAGTTAACTTGATAAGGCATCATCTTGGTGGGTGTCAACCAGCACCCATAGTGTTACACTTACTAATTCAGGCTTAAATCTGAGCCTTGGATTTCTTAAATGCAAAACTGTTTGGGTGGTGAGTAGATGGCGTCAAACACAAGGAGGCCAATTTTTTGTTTTATATAAATTACATATGAAATCTATTAATAAATTAGGCTTAATTTATGTGGCATCAATTTATATAGCAATCTAGAATAGACATAATGTAAAACAAGGGGGGTGACTGATTAATGTGTATACCACTAAATCCAGTATATTGGTGCTTTGGAGCCTAATTAAAAGCTATAGACACTAATTATATAATATATAATAGTAAAAATTAGATAAGTGCAAATGTGTTTTTATTAAAAAAATTAGTTTTTGACTTAAAAAGGGTCAAATCAATTACTTTTACTTTTAGAGTGTTGATCACTGGTGGGTTTGATTTTATTAGTAAATTTACATATAAGCTACCTCTTAAATTGGTCTGTGAACCAACAGAATTATTAAACAGAGTTGAATTCCAGTGTTTTTAATCTCAATTTTTGGTTTCAAATTCCTGGATTTCTAGTAAAATTTAGCTTAACTTTTTTAAGTGTCAAGTATATACTTCTTAGAAGTATAATAAACAAGATAAAGGGGAAAATTAAGAAGAGAATAATACTTTATTGGATATGAGTTTAGAGTATTATATAGCATCATGAGAAGCCAAATGTTGTTCATGTATGTCATGGTAGTCATGAGGCTTGTCTAAGTAGTGTTCTTCTTAGGACTCAAAATGTTTGATCCCTGTGGTAGATGGGTGATTGATAAGAGTGCTACCAAATTAATGAGTATCAAAAGAATCATTCAGGAAGTTACTTGTGGAATTACTTTCCTGAGAGGGAGTAATCAAAGATGTTGCAACATAAGCAAAAAACACTAATGGATTCATATATCTGGTAGTCAATTTCACCACAGTTGCTCTTCTGGATATAGATCAATAAGTTGTATGGCTATATTTTACTATAGAAAGGTACAATTTATGAAAAAAGTATCATCTTTTGCTCTTAACAGATATGAATTGAAAGAAGGAAAGGATTCAGAATATAGCTCATTGTTGGATGACTGATATCAAGGTTGGCCTGGCTGCCCATATTTTTCCAAGTTAGCTCACACACTAAGTAGAGACTGAAGTAGCATTAGGGCATAGCAACACAGTGTCAGGGACCCACTTCAGGGGGATCAAGCCCCCAATCTGGTGGGCCAAGGCCCTTATGTTAAGTCCTGCAATGACTAAACCAATGGGCACTGTGATCATGGCAAGGTGGCCCAAGTAGGCAAATCTACCCACCAAGGAGCTGAACCAACCCAATAGGTAATATCCTACCAAGTATGTCAACAGGTAGAGAGATACATTGGGTCTAACCAGCAAGGGTTCAACCAGAAGAGGAGGAGTGGTAGTGTAACCATAATGGAACTTTCTTCCCTAGTAACCTGAGGGATACTTGAACCACCCATTGGCCAGGGACTCCTTCTGGTGGGCATCATTGGGGGAGGAGCTGTGCCAGTCAGTGGTAGGAGTAGGGTTTTCAAGACCTAATACAACTGTAAGCAGAAGGACTAGAAACCAGGACAGGAAGGAAATTCCTTTCATGGTTTCAAAAAAAGGTGGGAGCAGAAGATGGTGTATGCAAGTGTAGAATAGAAAAGATCTTTATTGTTGGAACAAGTAAGAAGAATAAAAATAGCTCACTTAAATACCTCAAAAAGAGAGGCTGGAACATTTAAGAGGCTATTGTAATAGGAGGAGATTGACCAAGTAATTTCCTGAAACTAATGGTTAAAACTAATACCTGTAGCATATGGGCAGTCAATTGAGCCTGAATATTATGTACAAGATTATAGACAAAAGAGAGGAAACAAACACCAGCCACAAGATCAGAGTAATTTAAGCGGTGTATAGGCTTAAACTTAAAGTAAAGTGAGTTCAGAGCCGTATATGCCACTAGTGCCAGTAAATTTGAGAGCAGCAACAAGGTTAGAGGCAGCCAATCATCTGTCAAGCGATAAGTGACGTGTATAGTGTTGTTATTAATACTTGTGGAGGCAAACCCAAAGTTGAAAACCAAAGTCAAATGAATAAAACCTTTATAAATAGGTAATCCAAACTGAGCTTTGGACTTAGAACTAACTGTTGATTTCATTTTAGTGTTCCAGGTTTGATCCCTGTCCCTGTCCAGGTTTGACCCAGTCAATAGTTTATCACCTAATTTGTTGGCTTCTGGGAGATGTGAAGATTGAAAAATCGGATTTTTGAAAATACCAGATAAATGATTGTAGTCAGGGAAGAATTCCCTGACACACAGGGCCCAATCTTGGGGGGTGGTTTGTGATGGAAGCATGCTTGACAACTTTCAAAGCACCTGTATTTGTTCTTGACACACTGTTAGAATTTCCCTCAACCTGAGAGGAGTAGCTAGTTACCTGGGCCACGCCCCAGGGCTTGCTAGCCAGCAGATGACTACTAGCTGATGGGGTGATTGTTTCACTTAATCAGAGCTACTATAATACAATGTGCTCAGAGCCTTTTATCTTAGAGTGTTTGGCCTGGAATCCCAATTCTTGGTGGCCTCTTCTAGATGTGTTTCAGATGATAGCCCTCCTGTTCTAAAACATAATCAAAGTTTAGAATAGTAATTATTATGAGAAGTATATTTGGATGTCAGTTGAGGTAAAATAATTAATTTTGAAATAGCCACAGGTTCCATTCATTAATCAGGAACAGGGATCTTGTTAATGCAGGATAGATTTGGTCATTGATTTATTGATCTTGCGGTCTGGTTGCCTGCATTTTTTGCAGAAACCATTCTGAGGCCTTGTAGCTGCACCTTAAAATTATTGGTAGAATATTTTAATTAGCTAATATCCCCAATTCCGACACCTATATATTTTTAATTAAAAACTTTAATTTATTTAGATATTGAAAATCTTTTTGGTGCAACAGGTAAGTTTCAGGATAATTTTCATGGTGGTTGTATATGAAATATAATATATTTTGTTAATTTATATGTAAACCCTGAGATGGTTTAAATTGTGCTTATATGAAGTATAATTGATAAATATTTTATTTTCTAATATTTGTATTCTTTATATTGTTTTTTTAGTATCATTAGAACTTTAATTTTTTGAGAATAAAAAATATCTTCATATTAAAGAGTATTTTTACACAGTGAAATATGAAATAATTGCTTCTATCTCCTTATTATAATTAATCAATGTATGTTTTATTGTATTTTTGAACTCTCTGGTGTCATTTTAGGGTATCATACATGTATTGGTTTTTTACTATATTAAGGATATCCAGGGTGATAAGTACAATTAATTAAAAAATTCGACACCCAGAAGACGACATTATAAAAACGAAATTATCACTTTACTAGTATTGAATTGGGCAATGTTACCAATATAATGGTGTTAAAGCTCGTATTTAAAGTGTGCTGTCTTTATTGGATGTACTTTTGATAATTACGGCATAACGATAAGCTGACAAAAGCCCATATTGAAACAGTAAATTCCACATGATCTATTTTAATAAGGGTATTCTTAGTGCTAAGCTTTTTTAAAAAAGAGTCGATCCAGTTAGCTCTGTTTTTTGTTTATCGATCCACCGTTACTGTTCCTGAACGAACAGTACCATTCCAAAGTAGAACGGTTGAATAAAATTCCATTGTAGGGATTTGGACTTTCTTAGACGATAAGTGTGAATTGATGCCAAATATCAATAGACAGTTTGGAATGGGTTAAACAAGTAAATATTTTGGCCAAGGCTGAAGGTTTATCCCACAGGGGGCGTTTGTTTTAAAATCGCTTGGCGCCTATTCCATCCATCCTCCACTCTAGAACGCCCATGTGATCTTACATGTTGATTTGGTTTGCAGGCGTAATTGATGGAATTTAATAGATTGCATAAATCCAGTCCCTTGAATAGGCATATTTGGCTAAGGAGGAAGTTCAAATAATGAAATGTTGGTGCGGTTTAAGGTAAAGCAGGGATAAAACTACATCCATTCGGTTGTTTGTAAACGTACACTACTTGAAGCATAGGTTTAGGGTTGTGTGACTTAGTAAATTGCTAGTTTCGGATTTGCATGCCAAGGTACAAGTATTTAAGCAGCTGACATCGTCAATCAGTATCAACATGTATTCAAAAATCCTCTTTAGCATCGTCACAATCGCTCAGTGCCTCGTCGTCTCCGCGACCCCCATCGGGAACGCCATGCCCATCCAAACTGCAGGCGAGGCAAGTGACTTCTCTATCAAGTGGACTGAGCGCCGTCTTCCCTGATAACCTCATTTCCAAAAATTCACATTATCTATTTCTTGTTTGCAGAAATAAATCTTTTTTAAATACCCTGAAATCATTTATCTCTTACGCTATTCTGCACATGGTACCACGAGATAAGCAAGCTTCTGTTGTCTTAGAATCAGCTGATCAAATTATATGAACCCTGTACATATTTCATTAGAGTAATTTGACAGCTTGCACCAAATTATCCAAGAGTATTAGCTTAATTGATATGCATGTGAACCAAGGTGCATTTTTTCACAGACTTATAAACAAATTATCCATTTTGAACACATTTTTTTAAAAAATACGCACATAGTTGATTTTTAATGTTAGACTGGAGGTAAATCACATTGAGTAACTTCAATTAATCAACTTCCCCCTTTTGGATAAACTAGTATGAAAATTATAAAAAAGGGAAACTGTAGCATAACATATGCATCCTGTTTTTTATTGAGCCAATTCACTTCTCCAATAAATAACATTGACAACATTAACCAAACTTAAACCAGTACAGTGGTTTTAAAAGCTATGGCGACAACCAAAATACCTCAGATTTAAATGAACTGATTTCAGATGTAAACAAAACCCAAGCCACACGAGATTCAGGATTCAAATAATTTAAATATTTTTGGTTAATAAATGAACTGTCAAACAAAAACAAAATTTCACTAGCCCATTATAAAAACTTATATCAAATATCAAGCACATAGTTTAAAACACAAAAAAATGAACTGACACAACAAGTGAAATGGATGGATGCTGTTCTGGAGTATATTATAATCCAATCAGGATTAATACAGGCACCAACAGAAGGACTAAAATGAAACAAAACTTGAGCAATCTAGAAACAAGATTACACAAGCACAAAACAAAATGAACTCACAAGATGTGTAGTGTGAACAGCCTAGAATAGAAAAATAACAGTTTAGCAGCCAATCAACAGCTATCTGATTTAGGAACAGAGGCATTCTATTCATTTTCATGGCTTTTAATTTGTGTAAAATGGTTTTGAGAACTTTCAAAATATGGACTCAAGATTATAATAAAAATAAATTATAAAATTATAAACTTCTACTTTTAGTGGGTTTATCCTAGATTTTGTTTAAAGATGTTTTTTACTAGCAACAAAATTTTCAACAGCACCAGCAGCCAAGCCAGCTTCAATAGAGACAAGGCTCAGGGCATGGAGGCACTCATTTACACCCTAGCCTTTGGGAAAGGTAACAAGGAAGCTGACCTGTAATTGACCCCCGTCCCATATGGCTTTGACTTGTTCAATAGTCACTTTGCCTCTAGCTCTGCCCCTGCTCCCATACCCACCCCTGCACAAGCTGCCTGTCAGCCAACCAATCAGGATGGCAACCTTGATTTTTAACAAATGCTGCAACCACCCAACCTGCCCCCTACAGCCAATCAGGCTTCAGCTCCCCTGGCCCAGAACCCCAAGCAACAAATCATCACCACCCAAATTCTTCAGGAAATTGTGGCACTGAATCTACAGGGTCTGTCCTGGGAACAGATTGCTAGCCAATTGCAATTTACCCAGGCTACTGCCATGCAGGAATTCAACAACCTGATGAACAGGGGAAATCTGATTGGGACAGCCAAGAAGCCCAAGAAGACCCCTGAGTCCCAAATCAGCGAGGCGTACCCAATAATGCTTGACCTCCTTCAGCGGGACCCCAAGCTTTCCCTGACCCAGGTCCAGAAGCAACTTTTGTACCATGACATTTGGGTGTCTGAGCGCATAGTGCAGCTCCAGATGCATAGAAAGGTGGCTTCAATCAGGGTTCTTACAAATGTTGCTGGCAACCAAAGGAATGGCGCTGAGGATTCCCCGTAGGATCCCACCATTGAATCCACCCTGGTCTGATGCTTGACTAGTCTAACAGATGACATCATCTTCATTTCCTAATACAAGCTATCAATAGCTTTTGATGATTTTGACAAGCAAGGAAGAGCCGCCACCCAAAAATGAAGGAAGAAGGTCAAGAAGGGGACGTTCATTGGTGCATTTCTGGCTGTTTCAGCCAAGGGGTTTGTCTACTATTAGAAAACCCTATATTTCACTAATGGCTACAAGTACAGCCAAAAAATTGGTGAATTGCTTGACTCCTGGGATAGCTCAAATTCCACTCACCAGGTTTTCTTGAGCCACCAGATGGAGGGTAGCTCCACCGCCCTTAAGGCCATCCAAGGACGCGTGCACCAGGCCTCCATGTTCCCAATTGGCCATGCAGACATCCATCTGGAAATGGTTGTGTTCTTTAATATTGGAGATACACTCCAGGAGCGCTGCCCTAAGGCTTTTAATGATATTTATTGTGGGGTCCTTGACCACAAGTCTCTCTTTGGTCACCAGATGGTGGCAGACTTGTTTTCCCAAATAGTTTTCCATGTGAATATAGGCAACTAATCACAGAAAGACAAGAGCCTCCCACCCTGTGCCACAGCCACCTATGTAAAGACCCAACAATTGGGGAGTAATTTAGCAAAATAAGATACCAAGTTGGTGACTTGAAAACCTGTGAGTGCCATCACAATTGGATATACTGTCATTGTTGTAAATTGCGCAATTAATGCTATTTTGATATGGCCTTTGAATATTGATAGCTGCAAAGATTTGGCTGGGTTTGCTTTCAATTTTGGATATTCCTTGCCTTTTGTAAATGGGTCTGGTCCAATATCCACCCATTCTGGATTATCATACCTGTCTATGAATGATCCTGGTATGACCTCATCCCAACGTGACCCCCTCAGCCACTCTGTCTTTCAATGAGTGATTACCATCCCTTGTCTACTATTTAAAGTAGAATCATTTCTCCTAATAAAGACAAGTTTATTCACATTTGCGCTGGCTTTAATAATCTTCAAGCTTTTACCTGTCCTTTTTGCCAAAAGTACTTGCTCTTCTTGTTTTCCAGGAAATTAAGGTATGTGCCCTTAATTTTGCCCTGAAGGCTAACCCAAGGCTAGCTTCAAACCTCAAATCTTTTGTTATAAAGATTTCCCACTGTGTCCTCCTGGATGTTGTCCCCAGGAGCTAAACACAACAAAAGGTGCTCACTACAGGGGCTGCAAGCCCCTTGGTTACCCCGTTCCCACGTGCATTCTCTGGTCCTTCTCCCTTTGTTTCTGAAGTGCCCAAACAACCTAAAGTTTCTAGTCCCCCTCTAGAAGAAGACATCACTGATGCCCCCCTCAACTCATATGGTATTGGTTCTGTCTCCTGGGCTCGCATGGGCCCCCTTCCAGCTTTCTCTCTCAATTACACGCAAGCTTGTGCTGCTGCCCTCTCCCTTCTCCATTCTGGCACTGTGGCAATGCACACTATCCCTGGCCTCCGTCCTGGGTACGCTTTTGAAGACCTGTACTTATTTCTTTTGGACTTTGGTCTCCCCCCTGCGCTGATGGAATCCATGGATACAATTGGCATGTCAGTCAACCAGTTCATCCAACCTTCCCTAGTTCACCATCAACTTCTCTTAGGATCCCAGAATCAACTATTAAATGCTGTAGCCACTGCCGTCTCAAATAACCATGCTCAGAATATGGCCTATCAAGAATGGTCCCACAGTCTCTTTGCATGTATTTCCAACAACCAGCATAATTCACTGGCATCACAGAAGTACTTAACCTCCTCCCTGAACTCCCTTTGTTCCTTGCTCCCTGGATACATCAAGGTCCAACTATGCAAATTAGATGAACATCAGGCAGTGTGGAATGAGCAAATTGAGGCCTTTCTACTAAACCATTGCCAGAATTTTGAGACCCTGGTTAGTGAACTCAATCAATTCAGGGAGCATGTCAACTCACAAATTGAATTGGTAGGAGCTCATGTTGATACTTGGGGCCGCCATCTGCAGCATCAACACGGTCTAGATAAGGCTGCACTAGGCAACACTCTATACCAGGTGCAAAATTATGTGGATGATAGGGTAGTGTCTATTGAGGTGACTCCTCCTACTCCTCCTTCCAAGGCCCCATCTGATTTTGAAACCAAGGTATGGGAGGCAATTGCTGAACTCAAGGCTATCACTTGACGTCAAGCTTCTGTTCAGAACCCCCCTCCAGTTGAACCAATGCCTGACCCTTGTATTGCCTCCCTCACTGATCAGGTGGCTACCTTGCAAGGTGAAATTGAGTACTTAAGACAGCACCTCTCTAATTCTGAGGATTTGCCATCTGAATCTGAAGATGAAGAGGAAGGTGAAGCTGTTAATTCTCCCACTCATGGCAATCATGGTTGTTGCCTTGGTTTGGAAGGTCAACCCCGGGTCAACTGCGCACCTGCACTAGATCAGCTTGCAGAAGTGACAAATGATGTAGCTGATAAGCAAAACACATTGGAAAGAGAGGTCCAAAACCTCTCCTGCCTTACTGAGACCCTAAATGGACAAGTCAGCCCCTTGGTTGCTCAGACCACTTCTCTGGCTACTCGTGTCAATGGGATTGCTGGCACCTTGGCAGTACAACAAATCACAATTGTCAAATTTGGAGCTGCTGCCGCCACTGCCAGGGATATTAGTGGACAGAACAGCTTTACCTTGGACACCCTAGAGGAAAGCCTTCAACTCCTCTGGGCTAGAAAACCTGCTGCTAAATCCAAGTTTGAAGGCAACCCTCATATTAACGTACTCAACCCTGGTAAAAACAGTCAGTCCTTGTCCTTGTCCATTGACCTGAACTAAAAACCAACCTTCAAGCAGATATTTGATCCAAAAACTCTAACATTGCCGCCTTTCTAATCATTTAAAAAACTGCAATGTGTAGGGCTACTGACAAACTTAAAAAGGAACATATCCTCACCTGTCTCCATCCTACTTGCCAAGAAGTAGTAGTCCCCAAGCTCCCATCCATTGTCACTTGAGAGGACATGAAGCACCTCCTTATTGAGAAGTTCAGAGGAGATCTCATCTTGGAAGTCAAGAAGGATGCATCTATGCACATTGCCTTCAAGCCCAAGGAAACCCTGGCCGAGTTTGTGGATTGTTTTTACATTGAAGGCCAGCAGTTAATCACTAGTCTACAGTTAACTCCCCGGGAAGCCTACACGGCTTGTTCAAATGCTTTGAAGGTGAACCAGCTTCTATGCCTACACTTTAAGGCACACAAGGCTTTGCTCACTTATATGAAGAGCATTGGCACGCTCTTGCAAGACATGCATTTGACCCATGGAGGTACAGTGGTACATGAAAATAAAGCCAGTAATGCTGGGACTACCTCTTGTATGCCGCGTATTATGACCCTGGGTGCTGGTGGACAGGCTAAGAGGCAAGGTTATCATAACTGTGGCCAAATTGGGCACCACTCACGTACTTGCATCAATCCCTGAGTGGAAGGTTGTGACCCTAAGGAACAGGCAAGAAAAGAGAGTTCAGCTTAGAGATGGAGACGCTCTCTGCTACCAATCTCCCCCGTCTCCCCCTGATCCTCCATCTGATGAGGAAGCTCCCTCTTCCTCTGGCCCAACTATGCTTCATCTATTTCACAATCTCTCCAGCAATTCAGAGCCTGAAGATTCTGATAGTTATGGCTATTCCGTCTTGGCTGTTCCAGAGACTATCCCTGTCCCATACAAGCTTTGCTCTGGGAAGACCACCACCACTTCCTGAGTACCTACAAGTGAAGCTAAATCCATGGTGGCTTGCCCTTAACTAGCTCAAGCCCATCAACCTCCTGTCTTGGTTGATTCTTCTGAGGAAGCAGCCAAGCTAGCCAAAGATCTCTTCTAAAATGTAACTTTGTCTCTCCTGCTACAGATTGTATATAAAGAGATTCCTGTGTTACGGTGCATGCTAGCTGAATGGTAAAAGGAGCTAGAGACTGCGCAAGATGTGTTGGCAGTCTTGCCCCCTTTGGGAAAGATACAACCCGTGTGGGAGTATCAATACAAAAGGTTAAAATCAAAGCCATCTTGGACACGGGTTCTCCAGTCAACTTAGTGTCTTCAAAACTGATGAAGAAACTTAAGTTGGCCCCTGACCTCAACTACACTCAGTTGTATGGCATAGCTGGCATGGCACAAACACAGACCATTGGTGCCTACTCTGCTCTACCCATGAGGTTTGGGAAACTCCTAATTGCTTCCCCCACTGTAGTCCTTGATAAAAAAATCTATGACCTCTTGGTTGGTACTCAATTCCTCTGAGAATATAACAGGATTGTAAACTTACAAGATGGATACCTTTTGCTCTTAGGATATGAGGTTCCTTTGATTTTTGAGGAACCTCCGCGCCTCCCAGGAAAACGTCTTAAAACTTGCATGCTTAAATACCCTACGGGTATCTTCTCTCTTAAGTATAGGACTCACTCTTCCAACATGTGTACCCCCTCCTCCTTCCTGCCCTGCGGAAAAAAGGGTACCCCTATTAGCACCAGCAGCTATCAAAATTCCCCTGGGCTCTCAAGTGGTGATTAATTCCCAGATTTCTTATGAGCTACCTGAAAAGTTGTTCTTGGAACTCTACTCACCTGAATACCTAAGCCATAAAGAGCCCCACCTAAGTCCTGGGATTCTAGATCAAACTCAAAAAGAGCCCGTACAATTACTGCTTGCCAACCTGACAGCCCTGCCCATGCAGGTGACCTGAGGCCAGGTTATAGGGCATGATCATATATTGGGAGCAGAACAAGTGGCCTCCCTCTACCCTTTTGGAACTTTTAGTGATTTCAATCTACCTGAAGACAATCCTCAAGTTCTCTCCTTGTTCACCGCTGCTGATTTCCCCCAACTGTCTCCTGTTCAACAAAAAGACGTGTTAGACCTGCTCAATCAGTTATACAGCATCTTTGCCTCTGGACCTACAGATTATGTCCTGGCTAAGGGAGTCATCCATAAGATTGATACTGGGGATGCACCCCCTTTTTCTGCCAAACCATACCGCCGTAGTAGGGTGGAGGATGCTCAAGTGTCTAAAGAGCTCAAACAACTACTAGACCTGGGCTACTGGCTCCTTCCCAAAGTCCCGGGCTTCCCTGTTACTGATACTCAAGAAAAAGGATGGAGGACATCACATTGTAATGGACTATTGCCGCCTGAACTCTCTCACTAAGAAAGACTTGTACCCCTTGCCCAGAATTGACAATGCTCTCAGACAGTTGGGTGGTTCCAAGTTTTTCTCAGCCATAGATCTAGCCTCTGGATACTGGCAAGTTAACTTATCTCCTGAAGATAGAGAAAAGGCTGCGCTTATCACTTCAGAAGGCCTTTTTGAACCCACTTGTATGCCCCAAGGACTCTGCAATGCCCCTGCTACATTTCAATGGGCTATGGACTCCATCCTACCAGATCTAAAGCTCTCTTGTGTCCTCGTGTACCTTGATGACATCACCATATTTAGTGCTACCTTTACCAATCACTTGGAACACCTCAAGGCTGTCTTCATCAAGATTCGCAAAGCTGGCTTGAAACTCAAACCCTCCAAGTGCTCCTTCTTTAAGGAACGTCTTGAATTCTTAGGTCATGAGGTCACCCAAACTGGAATTTGCCCCATGAATAACAAGGTGGAAGCCATCAACAAGATGCTACCTCTCACAAATCTTTGAGAGGTTCAAGTATTTCTTGGCATGATGGGCTACTACCAACAGTTCATACCTGATTTTGCTGAACTGAGTGAACCCCTTGTCCAGTTACTTTGCAACATCCCCTTTGAATGGACAGATAGCCAAAAACAAGCATTCAAAGCTTTGAATGCCAAGCTCAAAGAGTCTCCTATCTTGGTCTATCCTGATTATTATAAAGAATTCATCTTTTATACTGACACTAGCGGAGTAGCTGTGGGTGCTATCTTTGCCCAGCTTGACAATGAAGGCGTGGATCAACCTGTAGCCTACTCTTTGCGGGTCCTCAATAAGCACAAGAAGAACTACAGCATCCCTGAGAAGAAATGCTTGGCAGCGCTGCACGCAGTGAAACAGTTTTGGCATTAAATTTATGGGACCCACTTCACGGTGGTCACAGATTACTCCTCCCTCAAATGGCTGCAGCAGCTAAAGGAGCCTGAAGGTCAATTAACTTATTGGGCTCTGCATCTACAAGGATATGATTTCACTGTGATACATCATTCTGGGGCCAACATCAGAATGCTGATGGCTTGTCAAGGATGCAAAATTCTAGCTATCCACCCTGCTGACGCTGATTGCCTATACAAATTAATAGGGTATCCTGACTCTTGGACCACTGAGCCAGAAGACATTTGCTTGGCGCTACAGACCCTATCCAAGGACACTTTAATTCATGATAGACAGCTCTTCAAAAAGGTTAACAATGCCTACCTATCCTATGTTTGCCCTAGCATGAGGATAGCCATTATCCTCCAAGCTCACATTGACACTGGACATGGAGGCATAGCAAAGACTCATGACTGGTTGTAAAAAAACTTCTATTGGGAAAACATGCCCATCCTGATCCCTGATGTTCTTGCCTCCTGTCATTCCTGTCAGCTCCAACACCCTTGCCCGTCCCAACACCAGTTCAAGTTCATCCCTCCAAAGCATGCCTTCCACACAGTGAGTATTGATGCTGTTGGGCCCTTCCCTTGGTCTAGGTTGGGATGTTGGTTTATCTTAGTTGCCGTAGACCATTTTAGCAAATTGGTTGAAGCCAGAGCAACAAAAGATATAACTGCCAAGACTACGGCTACTTTTTTGCTGCAAGACATCTTATATTGACATGGCTGCCCTCAAGTCCTGCTTTCTGACAATAGCACCAACTTTAATGCTTGCCTCATCACTTCTATTGTCGAGGCTATGGGGACCCACCAATTGTTCTCCATGCCATATAACCCCTCAACCAATGGAACTGTTGATTGAGCAAACTCCATCCTTGTGTCCATAATGAGGAAGCTCACGCTCTCTGATCCTGTCAATTGGGATATGTTCCTCCCTGCTGCCCTCTTTGCTTACCAACTCAGTAGACACCAAATAACTGGTCAGTCCCCTTTTGCCATGCTGTATGGGCGTGAAGCCGCCACCCCCTCAATTCTGAGACCCCCCTTGATCAAAGTTGATGCGTCTGCAAATCCTGAGGCCCATGTTAAAGACGTAACCAATCATATCATCAACATCCAAGCACAGCTTATTCCACTGATTACAAGGTCAAGACTCTGGAACTCTCCCCATTCAATGCTACTAGAGCCCCCCTCCCTGAGTATCAAATAGGCAATCTAGTTCTCTACTACCAGAATAATACAGGTGGTAGAACTTATAAGCTGGATTCCCTCTGGGTTGGGCCCTGTGAGGTCACCTTTAAGAAGGGCGTTGAGTAAACTGTGAAACTACTGTCTTCTGGACGTCCTTTTGCCTGTGTTCACTCCAAATTTCTCCACAAATATCAACTCCCTGTGTCCAATCTTGAGGGGGGAGATGCCTTAAATTGCACAATTAATGCTATTTTGATATGGCCTTTGAATATTGATAGCTTCAAAGATTTGGCTGGGTTTGCTTTCAATTTTGAATATTCCTTGTTTTCCATAAATGGTTCTGGGCCAATATCCACCCATTCTGGAACACCAAACATTCCCTTGTCTGATCCTGGTATGACCTCATCCCAACGTGACCCCCTCAGCCACTCTGTCTTTCTAACCAGTGATCACTGTCCCTTGTCTACTATTTAAAGTAGAATCATTTCATCTAATAAATACATTTTTATCCACATTTGCATTGGCTTTAATAATCTTCAAGCTTTTTCCTGTACTTTTTGCCAAAAGGACTTTCTTGTCTTGTTTTCCAGGAAATTAAGGTACATGCCCTTAATTTTGCCCTGAAGGCTAACCCAAGGCTAGCTTTGAACCTCAAATCTTTTGTTATAAAGATTTCCCGCTGTGTTCTCCTGGATGTTGTCCCCAGGAGCCAAATATGACAGTCATCATCAATCAAAATACCTTGGTGTGTAAGTTATAACGTCCAAAATTACTGGCAAAATATGTGAGTACATAGTATATACAGGTGTATATGACTACAGACTGGGTGGAGTGGGGCAATAACAGCATGGGCCAGGAGTACCGCTTGGAGGAGTCAAGCTGCATCAGCTCCTTGTAATAGTACTTGCCAGATGGATTGTTGAATGGCCCATGCTGTTGAGTGGATTGGTGGCCCCCAATCCCTAGGCATGCTGTGAGGACAGCTGAGAAGATTAGGTAATTCATCTCCTGATCCTGAGAAAGAGCAGACAAAGCTTATTGTCTTGTATAAATTCTTGAAGGTAAAGTCTTTAAATTGATTTATGTGATACTATTAAGGGGTAATTTCACTCAATGATAGCACAAACTACCATCAAGTGATTGAGATTTATTATATACTATCATCCTTAGTGGGGAATGAATAGTACAAAGCATTAGATAGGGAACCCCAAACACTTGGTGTTGTCTGGAATTCCTATTTGGGATTGGGATGGGAGTGGTTTGGTAGGCAATGAATTGTTATCCTTGGAATTTTATGGAATTGAAGCATCTTCTGGCACTTTTATGCATTCAAATTCAACCTTTGCAGTTGATGAATTAATTGTAGTGCTGGGCTGCTTGTCAACCCCCTCCAAATTTGGTAGATTCCAAATTTGGGCAGCAGTTCCCCCCATTTTTGGACTTAGGGAAATTGCCTTGTTTGGATTCCTAATTGGGCAATTTCCCCATCTGGCTGGGGTGGAAAGCCCTGCTGTGGGGGGTGCGCTGTCCCCCGCTGGCTGGCTGGCTGGTGGGGCCAGACAGCTGGCGGCCAGCCTCACGGCCTGCAGCCGGGGTATAAAACCCAGAATTTAAAACATTTAAATTTTTAAATTCCTTTTTGTCTGCTGGTTGTTTTATGGCAGTTTCCCCAATCAGGGGGAACTGGTGCAATTTTTTGTCTTGCCTTTTGAGCTCAATTGTGCAAAAAATATTGTCTTGACAAAGGTTGTTATCAGGAATATTCCTGACACCTACCAGCCAATCAAGGGAATGATAGACAATGAATATGACAAGAGGTATATGGCAGCCATCAAGCAAAATCCTCCTACCCCTTCCCCCGCCATCACTACCCCCACCTGCCAGCCCCACCCACTCAATCACAGACCCCCCAGGCCAGCACTGGTTCTACGTCTTCCTCCCCACACTATTCTGCCTACTAGGCATCACTCTTCCCCGTCCCCCAATAAACCCCCTGTCACCAAACATTTTCTATTTATATTATCTTTTACTGAACTTCAATTTTTCATTTTCTCTTTGTTTATAGATAGTTTTATTCTTTATGTTCAACTAATTTCTATAAAATTATATACTTACTATGCTGTTTATCTAGATCCAGAACACAGTTATTTTTAGTACCTTAACACAGCCTCTTGTGAAAATAAAAACAAAAATTTGGTGATCAGCTAAATACAAATTAGAAAATTATTGGTTAATTGTTTTAGATAAATTTGTTGCTGATCCAAATTTAAAACCTTAATGATAAATTCTAAGTCAATCAGGAGCCAAGTGAAAAAGTGATTACTGTGACATAAAGGGTCATTTGATAATTTCCTTGGTGCATGTGCACTAATTAATATGATTGACTGGTTGATTTGCCACAGCAGCAATGTTTCACAATAGCAAATCAACCAGCCAATCACATTAATTAGTGCACATGCACCAAGGAAATTATCAATTGACCCTTCATGTCACAATAATCACTTTCTCACTTGGCTCCTGATTGACTTAGAATTTATCATTAAGGTTTTGAATTTGGATCAGAATTAACTTTATCTAAAACAATTAACCTATAATTTTCTAATTCAAATTTAGCTGATCACCAAAATGTTGTTAATACTTTCACAAGGAGCTGTATTTTAGTGGTAAAAATAATATGGTGATTATGGAAGCAATCTTGACACAAAGCAAACAACATATATTGAGATGAGAGTAAAACATATACACAACAAGTAAAAAAATGGGATATTGGAGTTATGTGAAAACAAACAGGGGTAAACAAAGAGGCAATAGTATCAGAATAATACAGATTTTACTGGGGTGAAAGCTATAAAAACATATGAGAAGAAGAGTAGAAAAACAATGAGAGAATTGGAGAAACTGCTAAAAGACCTTGATTCTGCAATTGCAGAGATCAAAGAAATCAACTGCAAGGTTAAAGCAAAGGTGAATTCTGCCATCCTCAAAGGGGATAAAATAGACAAGGTGTCTGCAAAGGCATTAATGACAAAAAACCAACATCCATGGGAAGACAATTGAGCGCCTACTCAACATTCAGAAGACAGTAGTTGATGGCCTGCAATTTAAGTCATACAATCTTTCTGCGCCGTCAATCTGGGTTGACAACCCTGAGATATATGTACATTTCAAGCAAGCAAAGC
Organism: Entomophthora muscae; assembly: GCA_014839935.2. Classification (NCBI taxonomy): domain Eukaryota; kingdom Fungi; phylum Entomophthoromycota; class Entomophthoromycetes; order Entomophthorales; family Entomophthoraceae; genus Entomophthora; species Entomophthora muscae. Next base: position 152,073 of record QTSX02007222.1, read on the forward strand.
ATGCCAGGGCAGAGGATACTGAATTTCTAGAGTGATTGCTTGCACTGAGAATAGCTAAGCCTGAAGAAGCTGCCGGCAAGTAATGAACAAGAGAAGGTAATCTAAAAAGAAAATTAAAATAAAATAAAAAATTCTTACCAGTTTTTTTAGAGAATATTGATGGAAAATCTGCCAGGTCCTGGTCCCCTTTGTCCCCACCACATTCTACGCCAACTACAACAATCATGTGGCAAGGCAGCTGTTTCTATCCCCACTGTCTTGCAGGAGCTGGAGGACAGCATCCATGGGTTCTTTCTTATGTTGTGGGAGGCATTGGATGAGATTATGCATGCCAAAGGGGCATCTGAGTGGGCAGTTACTGCCTACAAATATGCCCAACTGGTCTGCCTGGACCCAGTATCCCTCAGTGGAGTTTACTGTGTAAGCTCCATTGAGCTTGTTTGGGACGTCCTGGAGATGCTCATATTCAAGAACATACAGAAGATGAGTAGGGCCCATGCGGCTGCTTCCCCTTGGAGCATACACTCTCTTATCTGTTGGAAAACTTCAGGCATGTGGTGTCAAATTGGCTGTTGCAGACGCAACAGCCGTCAAGAAGACCAAAATCCTCCTTGCCATCTTTTTGGCTGGCCTGTAGTGCTGACAAGACGGGGGTCCCTGCAGCCATAAAGCTGATCTTCTCAAAGACAGCATGAAAAGAAAATTAGTGCTGTCTATAACAAATTGTGAGAATTTACGGAAGCCTTTGCTGGGCAAAGGCTTTATCTGCTTGTTTACCTGGGGTTCCTGTTTTACTTTGGAATAAGGGCTAACGTTGAGAACCTTGACGGGGTCCTCTTAGGGATTGACAAGGCCAGGCTCTCCCTGGACAGGAAAAAGGTCTCCCCAGTTACAACTTGGTAAACCATGTGATCCAAGACGCCCTGGTCCTGGCTAGAATCTATGGGTCTGCAGCCCCACCTAAAAAGCTACTACTAAACTCTCACCTTATAATCCTCCCTTTTACCAGCTGCCAGAAACATTTTGATCAGGGTGTATCCACTGTCTACGGTGTGGCAGTGGAGGTTATGTGCCACCTCCATTGCCAGGTGAGTACATACCAAAGAACCCATTACAGGTGCCCTTAAAACTCTCTTTTTCAATAAATATATTTAAAATTTATATTATTTTTTATTATAAATAATTTTTTTAATTCTTATTTTAGAAAACAATATTGCAAAAGAAATCCCAGAGAAGGTTTTCATAAAAGCTGTCAGGATACCAAGAGTACTGTGGAGCTCCAGTAGGTGAGGGAGGATTCAAAGCAGGTACTGGCATGGCCTACCAGATGATGGGACCTAACTTTACCAGGTAGGAAAGGGCCTTCCCAGCCACAGTCCAAGGTTTAGAAGCTGACAAGGCAGAGTCAATCAATCCTGTGAGCACCAGATAAAGCACTCCCAGGAATTGACTACTCTGGCAGTGGCATCAGAAGTGGGTGGGGTTGAGATGGTTGGTTTGGGTGTTGGGGGGTGGTTCCATGGGGACCAGGTAGGCACAGGATTGTTTTACTTCCCTTTGAAGATCAAAAGTTTAGATGCTGATTGCTTTGCCATCACAGACAATTTGTTAGGGTTCCTTAGGTGCGTCTGGGCGGGTGTACCACTGCAAGTCTTCCAAGGACCAGGGTTTGTGATCAGGATTTGGGGGATACTCAGTGAAATTCACAGGGCCAAATGGAGTGTTGGGTGGATGGTAGTAGTCAAAGGCTTTAGGTTTGTCAACTGAAGTCTGGCTATCTATCCCAATAGATGGGTACTGACGCTTGGGTGTATGCAGATGGAAGAGTATCAAAATTATATATGGAAACAGATTGGTGAACCAAATGTTCATAACAACTTTATTTGGTAAGGATGACAATACAGAACTTTTTCAGGCGTTTCTGATTTATATACTTACTTGCATGCAAGTGCCTCTGGGCATCCTTCTGGTGCTATCTGTGTGGCAAGGTTTAACATCTCATGTTCTGCTGTTTGGTTGGCTGATTCATGGTCATTTTTGGGGGTTTAAGGAACAGTTGTTTGGCTTTTTGGTAGTCCATCTTGGCTTGGCTGGTCATTGGTTCTGGAAGGTTTGGCTTCTGGGGTTATAGGGAATTTCCCAATTTGATCACCTTTTTTGGACTGGTTTGACAGGCTTTCTTGAGGCCAAGGAACTTGATTAAAAGGGGTCCCCAATTGGGGACACCAAATTACTTAATGGAAGGTGGGCTTGAACTGGGTTTACTGGGCAGCTAAAACTAGCCTGCCTAGGCCCAGCCAAACCCACCAAGGCTTGAGAATAGCTTTTGGGGCCCAGAAGGGCCCCTGCAGCTACCACCAGGGCAGGAGTAGTTCCTGCACCTAGATTTGCTTCAAAAAGCAAAAATCCAGGTGCAGGCGAATCTCCCCCACCTGCTAGCCCTGCCTGGTGGCTAGGAGCGGGTTCAATTACCGCCTGGGGCTTTGAAATTGTTACTTTTGTAACACTATCCCCTTCTAAACCAGACTTGGCTTTCTTCTTCTCCCAATAATGGCAAACAGCATCAGCTGCGTTGGTAAGATGGTCAGCTGGTTCCCAGGTGCTTTCCTTGGGTAGGTATCCTAGCCACTTGATGTAGTACTGTGGCTTGCAGTAGTGGGTATGGTTGCCGTGTATATACTCTTCTTTATGTTCAAGGGATCTCCCTACCAGGATGGGCGGAGGGACAGTCTTCAATTTCTGGTGTGGAAGGGAAGTTCTGTCCTTTTTAAACAGCAAGGATCTGTGGAATACGTCATGTATTTTCCAGGTGTTGGGTAACTTCAGACGGTAAGCTACCTTGCCTACTTGACCTGTGATCTGGTAGGGGCCGCTTCTTTGGTGAGCTAACTTGCGGCATGGGGCATTTAGGGGTATGTTCCTTGAGTCTAGATAGACCTTGTCCCCAATCTCTAGTGGCTTTCCAGGTGTTTGCTTTTTGTCAGAAAAGGGTTTGTAGGTCTGTACTGCGCAGGTTAGGTTTCAGGAGCAGGTCATCTCGGTTTTTTGGATGTGTTCCATCCAGGTTCTACCTGCTTTTTTAGACCCCTGGTTTCCAATCTTGGGGTCCCAAGTGGGGTCAAATCTGTAGTTGGCTTTGAAGGGAGATATCCTGGTGGACACATGATCTTTGCTATTGTACATGTACTGGGCTGTGGATAACATGTCTGTCCAGTTGTCTTTATTGTGTTTGAGTAGCATCAGAGGTACTGTTCCAAAATCTGGTTTACCCATTCAGTTTGGCTGTTGGTCTGGGGGTGATACAAGGTGGACACACATATTTTGATTTCTAGGACTTTCATCACTTGCGCTCAATAATGAGATGTGAAATGTGGTCCTTGGTCGGTCACTATTTCTTCTGGGGCTCTGTGTTGGATGAGTATTTGGTCATGAAAGTGACAAAAAGTTTCAGCAGCTGTGCAATGGGTAGTGATGGGGATGAAGTAGGCCATTTTGATGAAACAGTCAACCATCACTAGAATTGTGTTTTAGTCTTTGGAGGGTGAAAGTTCAACTATGTAATCCATGGATACCAATTTCCAGGAGCCTGAAGGGATGTCTAGGGGAAAGAGGAGGCCTTCTGGTTTAGAGCGTCTTGATTTAGTGCGCCCGCATGCCTCACAGCCTTCAATTTAGTTGATAACATCTGTGTCTATCTTGGGCCACAGGTAATTCCTTTTGATACTTTAAAGGGTTTTGTGGCAGCCTAGGTGGCCAGCTAGTTCTGAGTTGTGATAGTCCTTTAGGACAGAAATTCAAGTCAATCCTTCCGGTACATAGATTCTTCCTTAGAACAGTAGGGTGGTTCCTTTTAGTGAGTAACCTCTTTTGTACAGGGGGCTGTCTAGCTGTGTTGAGAGTTCTGAAACCATGGTCTTGGCAGCATGGTCCTTTGCCTGGGCTTCTAATATATCAGATTTCTTAGCAACAACTTTCATGTAGTTTAGCTGTATTCTTTCACTGGTTTTATCCAACAGATTATGGGTGTTGTGATCTCTCAAACCGGTGGAGGACAGCATCAGGTTGGCTCTTCTACTTAGGGCATCTGGGACAATGTTTACTTTTCTAGGTTTATAGTCAATTTCTAGTACGTAGTCCGCCAATTCTAGAGCCAATCTCACTTGTTGTTGGTTAAGCTGACATGGTCTGAAGAAGTAAACCAGGTTTTTGTGATCTGTTAGGACCTTTACTGGGTGCTCAGCGCCGCATAGGTATCTGCACCAGTGCTTCAAGGTCTTCATTATAGCTAGCATTTCCTTATTGCATATAGAATAATTTCCTTTAGCAGGAATAATCTTTTTTGAGTAATATGCTACAGGATGTAGCATACTATCACCTCCTTCCTGAAGAAGCACCCCTCCCAGGGAAAAATAGGAAGCATCAGTTTCCAGGATTAACAGCTTTGTGTGGTCAGGCATGGCTAATACAGTCACAGAGGTAAAGGCCAACTTAAGGGCTTCAAAGGCAACAACCCAGTCATGGGTCCGCTCAAACTTGACTTTGTCCAAGCAAAGGCAGGTCAGGGGTAGAGTAATCTGAGAATTTTTTTATGAAATCTCTACAGTAGTTTGCTAGCCCCAAGAAACTCCTAACGTCTTTCCAACAGGTGGGGGTGGGCCAAGCTGTGACCACGTCTACTTTATCTTGGGCTATGACAAATCCAACAGTTTGTACTACTTAGCCCAAGAATTCTACCTCAGGTTAAAAGAACTCACACTTCTTGAGTTTGACGTGGAGATTGGCCGCTGCTAGTTTCTCCAATATGAGGTCCAGGTTGTGGAGGTGGTCTTCATGTGTTTTGCTATATATCAGGATGCCGTCAAAGTATGCCAAACATAATTGGTCAAGGTATTATCCAAGGACTGAGTTAATTATCCTCTGGAAAGTGCTAGAGGCTTTTCATAGCCCAAAAGGCATGACCAGGTATTCATAGAGTCCATATTGAAGTTTTGAAAGCCGTTTTGTATTCATTGCCTTCTTTGATTTGGATTTGGTTAAAAGCGTCTCTGAGGTCAATCTTAAAGTATACTTGTGCCCCAGTCAAGACGTCACATAGGTCCTTGGCATTAGGTATGGGGTATCAGTTTTTACTGTGATTTTTTTCAGCTTCTGTTAGTTTACACAAGGTCTCATTCCCTCATCTTTCTTCCCAACAAACAGTAAAGAAGAAGAGCATGGGGTCTTTGAGACTTAGATAAATTCTTTCTTGGTCATATCTTCAATGTACGCTTTCAAGGCCACTTGTTCTTTGTGGTTACAACTATAGATAGGTCTGTGGCTGGGTTGTGTATCAGGGAGTAAGTCAATGGTGTGGCTGTAGATAGAGTGCTCAGGTAGTTAAGTTACCGCCTCTTTACTGAAGACACTGGCCTATTTCTTGAGGGCTTAGGGCAGCTTCCCTGAGCAAGGGTCCAATTGCATGGTCATGAGTTTGGTGGGGGGTACTATGTGTGGGCTCAAATGATTGGGTACAGTGTCAGGGTTAGGTCCCTTTCCAAAGGTTAAAGTTTGGTCACAATAGTTCAGGATTGCACTATGCTTGTCAGCCCAGGAGTCTCCAAGTATCAATGGGTGTGGTAATCCTTCCAACAAGATAACAGATGAGGGGTAAGTGTTTTTCCCAATCTTCAGCTCAAGATGTTGGTTACATTCTTGGCCAATGTCAGTTGATCTGTTTTTCATATTGACTTGAAAATTAAGTATCCAAGGGGGTGAGTCCTAGCTTGAATGCCAATGCGGGGTCAATGAAACTTTCATCAGCACCTGTGTCTGAGAAAGCCTTTTTGTAAAATACTTTATCTCCTACTTCTAGGGTCACTATGATATACTTATAAGACTGGGAGGTAGTGTTTAATTGGGAAAGGGAGCCTGAAGTTTGGTTTCTTCTGGGACAGGCCCTGGCCTGGTGCCCTGCTTTATGGCAGTGGAAACACAGCCTGTCTTTGTAATGTTGTTGCAACTCCTTGGGTGTCATGGCTGGTCTGGCCACTTTGGGGCTTCTGACCACTCAGGGTCCATGGGGGGAAGCACTGTGGGTTCCTTGGTTTAAGCTCAGTCCTCAGCAGAGCATAATCAGTTCTTATGATCAAATTGTGGGTGGTGGTGCTTGAGGAAGTCCTTTAACCCTAGGTTCACGCCTTTTCTGAATAGGATGGCAGCCAATTTGTTGTCCAGCATAGAAAAAGTCTGTAGTTTGGTGAACTCTTCTACATAGGTCTGAAGTGGGCAGCTGTTTTGCTTGAATTCTAATAGGGTCATGAAGGCAAAGTGACAAGTATTCTATCCTCTCCTGTGGCCATTAGTTCAGCCTCAAATTGAGCATAGTCTAAGCAAAACTCTACGTTGTTGGCGGTGGCCTTGCCAAACCAGTCTAGGGCATCCCCTGTTAGCATGAATGCTACTCCCAAGACTTTAGCTGTGTTGTTAGAATAGGCGGCAGCATTGACTAGGAAGTGCAGTTGCAGTACCAGCATGGCTCTTCTAGCTTCCTCTAGGCTGAGCTTGCCCATCTGGGGAATGGTTACATTGGAGGTGGCATGGTTCACAATAGCGTTCTGTACTTGGGAGAAGGTTGTTGTAGTCAGGTGTTTGCTCTATGGAGCATCCTTAGAATCATCCAAGGCCTGGTTTGTTCTCTTCCATATAGAGGAGATTTGGTATTATAGCCACAAATAACAGTAATAAATGATAATCATAAAAACAAACATATAAGTAGCCCCAAGTGCTAATAACATCTTGGGGCCCAGGCTACTGAGTTTGGGGTGGATTGTCATAATGTCAGGATACCAAGAGTACTGTAGAGCTCCAGTAGGTGAGGGGGGAGTCAAAGTAGGTACTAGCATGGTCCACCAGATGATGGGACCTAACTTTACCAGGTAGGAAAGGGCCTTCCCAGCCACAGCCCAAGGTTCAGCAGCTGGCAAGGCAGAGTAAATCAATCCTGTGAGCGCCAGGTAAAGCACTCCCAGGAATTGACTACTCTGGCAGTGGCATCAGAAGTGGGTGGGGTTGAGATGGTTGGTTTGGGTGTTGGGGGTGATTCTATGGGGACCAGACAGGCCACAGGATTGTTTTACTTCCCTTTGAAGATCAAAAGTTTAGATGCTGATTGCTTTGCCATCACAGACAATTTGTTAGGGTTCCTTAGGTGCGTCTGGGCGGGTGTACCACTGCAAGTCTTCCAAGGACCAGGGTTTGTGAACAGGATTTGGGGGATACTCAGTGAAATTCACAGGGCCAAATGGAGCGTTGGGTGAATGGTAGGAGTCAAAGGCTTTAGGTGTGTCAACTGAAGTCTGGCTATCTATCCCAGTGGATGGGTACTGACGCTTGGGTGTATGCAGATGGAAGAGTATCAAAATTATATATGGAAACAGATTGGTGAACCAAAGGTTCATAAAAACTTTATTTGGTAAGGATGACAAAACAGAACTTTTTCAGGTGCTTCTGATTTATATAATTACTCACATGCAAGTGCCTCTGGGCATTCTTCTGGTGCTATCTGTGTGGCAAGGTTTGACATATCAGGTTCTGCTGTTTGGCTGGCTTCTTCATGGTCATTTTTGGGGGTTTCAGGAAAAGTTGCTTGGCTTTTTGGTAGTCCATCTTGGCTTGGCTGGTCATTGGTTCTGAAAAGTTTGGCTTATGGGTTTATGGGGGTTTTCCCAAATTAATCACCTTTTTTGGACTGGTCTGAAAGGCTTTCTTGAGGCCAAGGAACTTGATTAAAAAAGGGGTCCCCAATTGGGGACTCCAAATTACTTAATGGAGGGTGGGCTTGAACTATCTTTACTGGGCAGCTAAAATTAGCCTGCCTAGGCCCAGCCAAACCCACCAAGGCTTGAGAATAGCTTTTGGGGCCCATAAAAGATCCCACAGCTACCACCAAGGCAGGAGTGGTTCCTGCACCTGGATTTGCTTTGAAAAGCAAAAATCCAGATGCGGGCAAATCTCCCCTGCCCACTAGCCCCACCTGGGGTTTTGAAATTGTTACTTTTGTAACAAAAGTATAATAATATATGTTAATAAAATATACTTCTAATTTGTAAATTTTACATTTAAATTTTTCCAATTCCATTTTTATATTTATTTGACAAAAGTGGTATAAATCTATTTGCGTAATCCAGTATCAAGTGTTTGGGATTACTTCAGATGACATAATAAAATAATATATAATAAAATAAATAAATTACTTACATCTATTGATGGTCCTTCTGAATGTGATTGCGGGCTTGGAAGCTTCTAAATATAAAACACTAATTAAATAATCTTAAATAGTAAATTAGAGAAAATTAAAAATTGGACACACTAAGCCTTTAATTGATTGGCTTTTTGGCAAGGCACACAGGGATGAACAAATCAGCGTAGCCATAGAATTTGGCTATGGTCTCAGCTGGGAGGGTGTGGATCCTGGTCTGCAGTAAAATCAAAGAGCTCCTTGGTCCCAGTTGGGGTCCCTTGCTTGACAACTTACTTGAGCCACCCAAAAACGTTTTCAATGGGATTTGTAAGGGCAAATAGCCAGGGAGGAAAAGAAGGTGCAAATTTGCTGTGGCCAAAAGCTGGGGGCCCACTGCAATCTTGGTGTCAATCATTGGGAATTCTTTGAGAATATTGGTCACCTTGTGGAGATCAATGTTGTCCAACATAATGATGTTGGTGAAGCCCAGGCTTCTGCGCCGCATGTGCTCCTGGACTAATCAGAGGAATGACAAGAAGGTACAGCTGTTGTAAGAACAAAATATCATTTGATACAGCTTGATCCACTTTGGACTAAGGAGAGTCACCATTAAATAGACTGTGGCGCAGACTGCAGCACACCAGCTACCTATCATTTAAGCCTTTGGGGACATAACTATACTCATTGTGCATTGATGAAGCAAATCCTGAATTTGTCAATATAGTAAAATTTGACTGTTCCCTTGGCTTTGAGGGCAGTGTACGCCTCTATGTATTTTTACGGACATCAATGTTGGAAGGACTGTTTCTATTGTAGGGGGCTACCCAAAGTTTTATCAAGGAAAATTGCATCCCATTTAACAGATGGTAGTAAAAGGAAATTGAGGCCTCAGCCCCAAAAATAGATTTAATCATTGACTGTATATTTGCCAGTTTGAAATGGCAATCCTGAGTCATCCACAGGCAGATTGCCCATTTGTGCTCCTTGGTGAGCATGATGGACACACAAAGAGATTTCCCTGCATCAAGTACATGGCAAGTATTGATGAATCTGTTGAAGGTCTTCAAGGCATACTTGGGATCCACCCCAACAAGAGCTGCAGCCGCCTTGTAGTTGCCAGATTCCCTCATAAGCCTGAGCAGGATGATGCACTTGATGTCAGGAATGTGCTTCTGAGAAGGCTTTGCGGAAGTTGTTGAATCTAGATCCTGATTGGTAACAGGCTTGCAAGGCATGGGCACCTTGTTGTAGAAGGCTGCAACCTTCTTTAGAACCAGTTGTCTCTCTGTAGTTCTATAGAACTTGGGCTCTTTGTTGTCTTCTTGGTTGCCATCACTGAAGTAAGGCTCATAGATAGTATCAATTACAGGCTTAACTTTCTCCAGCATGGCTGACAGGACCAACTATTGGTGGTACACAACGTTGAACACATATGAAGTAAGTTCTATCTCCTTGTTTCTAACTGTTTTGGTAGTGGTAACCTTGGTGGGCTTCAGGTTCAGATTGGGGACCCAAGGGTTGATGCTCTGTACCCTAGCAGCTTGTGCTCCTTAAACCAGCTGTGTCAGTGCAGTGTCACTATCAAACTCTTCTCTCCTATCTCCTTCCTGAGTAGGTACTTGGGTTGCACTAACTATGTTCTTTGACCCATGGGGCAACCACAACTGCAGCGCACAATGGGTGCATTGTCACTCTGTTGTTGTGTACCTTCTATTTTAAAATTTAATAAAATACTAAATAAAACTTAATTAAGTCACTCCTTAATTTTAATTTTTGCTTTTATCTGAATATGGATATTTGGTTAATATCTTTCCCACTCCATAACCCAATTATAGATTTCTTCTTTCTTATTTAGTTGTCTTTGGTTTTACAATACCCATTTTAGAACACCTAAAAAAATTCCACTCATTTTCCCAGATTTTACTGCCAGATTAAGCACCCAACACATTTTTTTTAAATTTATGTTTCAGATTGTGTGCCCTATTTTAGATACCTTGGTATCATTCTTGATTACAGTCCACTGCACACAACATTTGAGTGTTTTTGTTTACATAGTGAAAGTCTATTATGTTTTGTTTCTGGATTAAGTTTTGATTCAACACGCTTGGGTGTATTTTGTCACCACTTCACATAGTAAACATATGTACACCAAAAGTCAACTCACACCATTTTGTTTGTGAACCAATGTATTTTGGATTGTATTTTGAATAGTCTTGCTTGGTGCATGAGAAATTTGTTGCTGTGTTGACCCATTTCCCCCATTAACGCCAAAACTCCCTGTTAACAGAGTGTATATTTTAGCCTGATAGTTGAATTTTGTTCAAATATGAAATAGGTTTTATAAATCTGAGGTATTTTTGGTTGTTGTCATAGCTTCTAAAACTACTATACAAAGTGGATTTGGTTATATCTAAGTTCTCACCAATCAACAAAATCCACACATTGAGCTATCACCTCTCAGACTTACTAATTAACTCCTCTTCCTCCCACCATACTCTCCATTTAATAATCCAATCAAGGATGTTTGAAATAGATGAATTAAGTTAGCCAAAGTCCTCACACAGGATAAAAAAGATCTTTTCAATATTCTAGAAGTTGGGCAATTCTCAATGTCACCTGAAGTGATGATGGATTTTAAAAGCACTCTGATTCCTTCATCCCAAAGCCCTTGTTTCTGAGCTAATCAAATAAAAGAGGCTTCTGGATTTGATTTTTTGATTCATTTATTTTATTTTTAATGTGACTTAAAACATAGTCTTTAATGTTATAATGACTTAACTTTTAATATGTATTACAAATGTTTGAAAAATTCAGATTATGGTTAGCTATATTTAAACTTATTAAAAGCTTAGCAAATGTTTCTATCCTGATGCAGAAAATATTGTATAAGACACAGTGCTAACAATTAATACAAGATAGATATAAAAATAAAACTATCTAAATTTTATTTAATTAAAGTCAAGCCCTTTATTGATGAAGCACATGGCAATGTTTAAGCCACAGATTTGAACCCATATATCATGGGTAGATCCATAATTATTTAGTGCCACCCAATATCAAATCCAATAGTTTCTGCCTATTTTTTATCATAATTATGATCTTTAACACATGTTAATATCAGCTTCAGCTATTTAGAAGATCATATTCAAAAGGAAACAAATTCAATTATAAACAATTAGTTGTTTGGAAAATATAATTTAGTAAATATAGCTGTTTTGATGAAAATTGAGTTTGCTTTATTTAAATGCTTAGTATTAGAAAGTTCAACTTGCTATATATAATTAAACTAACTGTAGTGCAGGGTGAAACTTGCAAATATTAATATATTGAGACTGCTTCCTTATCTGGAAAATTATAAGGAGAACTTCTGCCCTTTTTTGAATTTATATTTCAAGATTCACCCACCAAATACTATAGGAGCATTTCTGATTAGACACTAATTGACACACCTAGGGCTAGCTGCAGATGTGTCAGAGAGTAAACCATCAAAAAAAAATTCATTGAGGCAATTGGTGATCAATTGATGCATCTACGGCTAGCTGCAGATGCTCCAATTGGCAACCCATCAGAGTATATTTCTCATATGATGATTGTCAACTCATTGATCTTTCTCATTATGTATTTTGGTATAGTGATTTTCTGCCCTTTTGAAAAGCATAAACCCTCTAGAAGAACATCTTGAAACCATGTTCTATACCTGATTCTCCAGAGACAGCCCTACTTTTGCTGCAACCACCTGAGCCCAAGATCACAGGTTTAGATGTTCACATCCCACCCAATCTGAGCCCTTTCTCTCTGAATATTCTCCAAAATGTTTCAGCCCGTCAATAAATAGCTTCATGCCTGTTAGTCCAGACCTCAGTCAGGACAGCTCACCCTTTCTTTTCCCCTCCTCCACTTTCAGCTATAAAAAGCCCCCAGATAACTCCAAAAAAGACATCATTTTTACTAAAAAAACACAACTCCAGACTCATATTTCTTAGATTACTTGCAAAGCCCAGATATAGAGGTTCTGTTCTGTAATAAGATACCAGTACAGTTGTTTTCTCACAGTTGCTAATCATCTACATCAACTTTACCCCCACAACCCTTGAGCACCACACTAACCAACTTTATAAACATATAGCTTTAGATGTGTAGTTTTTTATGCTAAAGTGGTTTTAAAAGCTATGGCAACAACCAAAAGTACCTCAGATTTAAAAAAAGATTTCAGATTTAAACAAAATCTAACTATCAGGTTAAAATATACACTCTGTAACAGGGATTTTTGGCGTTAATGGGCAAAATGGGTCAACACAGCAAAGAAGTGCTCACACACAAAGCAAAAATATTCAAAATACAATCCAAAATACATTGGTTCATAAAAAATGGTGTGAGTTGACTTTTGGTGTACATATGTTTACTATGTGAATTGGTGAAAAAATACACCAAAGCGTGGTATGTTAAATCTAACCCCAAAACCAAAACACAATAGCAACTCACTATGTAAACAAAATCACTCAAATGTTGTGTGCAATGAATTGTACTCAATAATTATACCAAGGTATCTAAAATAGAACACACAATATGAAACACAAATTAAAAATAATTGTGTTGGGTGCTTAATCTGGTAGTAAAATCTGGGAAAATGAGTGGAAATTTTTAGGTGTTCTAAAATGGGTGTTGTAAAACCAAAGACAACTAAATAAGAAATAAAAATCTATAATTGGATATGGGGTGGAAAAAATATTAATCAAATATCCATATTCAGATAATAGAAAAAATTAAAAATAGGGAATAAAATAATTAAGTTTTATTTAGTATGTTATTAAATTGTAAAATAGAAGGTACAAAACAACAGAGTGACAATGCACCCATTGTGCGCCGCAGTTGCAGTTGCCCCCACAGGTCAAACAACATAGTTAGTGCAACCTAATTGCCTACTCAGGAAGGGGATGAGAGAGAAGAGCTAAATAGTAACACTGCACTGACACAGTCAGTTCAAGGAGCACAAGCTTCTAGGGTACAGAGCATCAACCCTTGGGTCCCCAATCTGACCCTGAAGCACACCAAGGTTACCCCTACCAAAACGGTTAGAAACAAGGAGATAGAACTAACTTTGTATGTGTTCAACGTTGTGTACTGCCAAGAGGTGGTCCTGTCAGCCATGCTGGAGAAGTTTAAGCCTGTGTTTGACACTATCTATGAGCCTTACTTCAGTGATGGCAACCAAGAAGACAACAAAGAGCCCAAGTTCTATAGAACTACAGAGAGACAGCTGGTTCTAAAGAAGGTTGCAGCCTTCTATACCAAGGTGCCTATGCTTTCAAGCCAGTCTCCAATCAGTATCTAGATTCACCAACTCCCGCAAAGCTGCTCAAAAGTGCATCTCTGATATCAAACACACCATCTTAATCAAGCTAATGCAGGAATCTGGTGATTACAAGGCAGCCACAGCTTTTGTTGGGGTGGATCTCAAGTACACCTTCAACACATTCAACACCTTCATCAATACTAGCTGAGTCTTTGCCGCAGAAAAATCCTTGCGCATTTCCACCATACTCACCAAGGAGCACAAATGTGCAATCTACCAGTGAATAACCCAAGATTGCCATCTTGAACTGGCAAATATAAAGGCCATGGTCAATTTCCTTTTACTACCATCTGGTAAAGGGAATGCAGTTTTCATGGAAAAAACTTTGGGTATATTCCCTACAATAGAAACATTACTTCCAACATTGACATCCAGAAAAAATACACAGAGGCGTACACTGCCCTCAAAGCCAAGGAGACAGTCAAATTTTACTATATTGACAAATTAAAATTTGGCTCGTCTATGCACAATGCACATGGGTATGTACCCAAAGGCTCAAATGCCAGGGTAGCTTGAGGTGCTGCAGTCTGCGCCACAGCATATTTAATGGTGGCTCTCCTTGGTCCAAAGGGGGTCAATGTCATGGCCTATACCAGAGTCTAACTGGACTCCCACAGGGGAGGCAGGCCGGGCCTGGAAGGCCATTTACACAATAGGCGCAATACAGACCAGGTAGTTGACAGCAGTGGCTAGGGGGTGCCAACTCCCAGTATGGGGCACAACCTGGTTGGCCAGCCTCAATACTGTGATATATACAAGCCCCAACTTACCAAAGTCTTGGGCAGGAGGTGCGTTGGGAGGAGCAATAGGAATCTCTTTCATAGCAGGTGGAAGATTCAGATGGTGGGGGTGGAAATACTCCAAGTCAAGAAAGCAGGGTGGGATGACTGGAGTAGCAGGAGTGTAACCAGGAGGATATGGATATGCAAGTTTATAATGTGTTATGGATTCCCAAATAGATACAGAAAGAATAATTAAATTTGAGCAAAAATAGACAATCTCTGCAATAAGATAATGATTTATGGGCATAAAATTTCTTTATTAAAAAGTCAACAGTGAGGAGGCTTCTCCCCCTCACTACTTATACTTACTGGGGAACCTGTTGGTTTTTTTCCACCAGAGAACTGAAGACATCAATTTGAGTTGAATTTACAATTTTCACTGGAATTTGCTTACTTGGGCAGGGGGGTGAGTGCTCATTGGTTTCTATAGCATGAACCTTTCTTGAACTGCAGCATGCCATGTGCCACAGTATTTAAAGTTACTGCAAGCAATTAAGCTCCCAATTGCGCTCCAGATGTACCATTTCCTGATAGGTGAGTGGCCCAAATCTGATATTAGGATTGAAACCAGTGATTTGAAGCTTGTGTGCCTCTCAAATCCCAGGCCATTTTCTAGTTGAAAGGGGGTTTTCTAGCCTTGGAAGATGCTTTATACGGGTTCTCACGCTGTGGGGTTTCTCAACTCTATGGAGGCCAGCTGACTGTCCAGGGCAATCTGGGCCCTGACAATATTGGTGACATTTAGACCCAGCTAGAAGACATTCAAGAATCCTGTTACCAATGGGCTGGAAATGCTGCGTCTAGAGTCAACCAGACCCAAGACAACATGGAGGCCATGAAAAATGACCTTGGCCTTCTTCATCACAACCTTACACAGACATGGGAAAACTTGAATGTTGTAGGGACCAACAGCAACACAACCTACTATAAGCTAGAAGCACTCTGGTTAGACCAAGTTGAGTTCAAGACATAGACAGAAGCCAATCAGAGTAAACACATGGGTCTCATTTAACAACTTACAACCCAGCTCAAGCGCATCCAACAGGAGTTGACTACCCTAACTCAGAAGTAGGAAGCCCATGCCTCTACTTACTATAAATAACTTGCTACTCCAAGGGAGAAAGATACCAGCCTCCAGCTATTGATTTCAAACATGACCAATTAATTTGTCTAAATAAATTTAGGGGGATCAGGCGGTACAAAACCAAGTCCCACCTCTGCCTCTGCATTATAAGAAGTAGTGTGCTCTGTTCTCAAGATGGTAGAAACAACTAAGTCTTTTTCCAGCACTCACCTGGCTGGAGAAACATATTGAAGTTTTCCCCAGGCCACACAAGGAGTTCTTCCCATATTAACCCCCTTCCCATCTATCTCAGATATCTTGACCCCAGGTCTAACCTCAGTACCAACTGTTGCCACTCAACTGCCTGGAGAGCACCTCCCTAATACACCACCACATGCCCAAGCTAACAAACCGCGGTTAGACCCTGCAACTGCACACTGGGAGACGCCTTCCAACCCTGGACACCCATACCCTCAAAAGTACCTGTAGTGGCTCCCCCCTTCTGGGTCCCTAGCCCCAATCCTCACTCTCAAACAAGTGCCAATCCTCAGCCATACCCGCAGGAGGGGCCTTTCTTTTAGTCAAATTACCCCATGGGACTTACACCCCTCCTGGTTCTTTGTTTCCTCCTTTTGGTTATCTCAGAGCTTTCTCTGGAGGGTCTCCCGGTCCACCAGGACCATCACCTGGACGCCCTTCAGGGCCGCCAGGACCGCCCTATGGGCCTCCAGGTGGTGGTCCTGGTGGACCGGGAGACCCTCCTGGGACGCTTGTCCAAACTCCGGCCCTAGTCTCAAGCTGAACACAAAGTTCAAACCAGGAGGCCCTATTAACATCCATGTGCTCCTAAAAAGGTTTGAACTAATGACTAGGGACAGTCCCAAGCCAGTTGCCCACGCTAAATTACTCAACAGCCTGGATGAAACTGCCTTCTCCATAGTGGTTGCCTCTCTTAGTGGAGAGGAGGGGTCTTACAAGGAAGTTAAAAACATCCTTGAAGATACCTATGGGTCCCCCAAACAGCTAGAGGACAAGAAAGCCAATTTCTTGACTATCTCTCTGAAGAAAGATGAGTTTCTTCCAGAATTTGGTAGATTATAAATATTTGAGGCACAAACCTTAATGTCTATCAACTCCCTGACTCCCTGAGAAGCAGCAACAGATCTTCTCCATGCAATCCGCCCCTTCCCACACTTGTCTGTCTTCCACCCACAGCTGTTGACACCTACGTCAACCCAAGCAGTGCTTTGCATAGCCGCCTCCCTCCAACAACATATCTTATGCCAGGACCCACGCCCTGTGTATTCATTCTGCTGGGTAATGAACATGGTGGAGGAATATGAAGAGGACAATGACCAAGTTCTCTATGTGGAAAGATGACCCATGGAAGAACAAGAATGCTTTAAGTTTGGACAGAAATGACACTTTATAAGGAACTGCCCACACCGCCAACTAGACATAAAGGAAGAGCCCGCTGATACAAAACCCAGTGTACACGCCTTGCCCAACACATTGCAAGAGGATAGTACCTTGGAAGGGCCAAAAAACTACTAAGCAGAGCACACAGGACCAGTGTGTCTCCGCCTAGTAAAAAGGTCCCTCCCAATCTCCATAGCTCTGACTCTCTAATAATGGCCGTGGCTGACCATACAGGTGCAAAAGCCTCATACTAAAAAGAAGTACCCCCTCACAAAATAACCCCCTTGAAGACTGACCCTGCCCTGCCTTACATCATTCAGGCCCAGAACCTCCAGAAAACCCACAACACTGTCAGCAACATAACCAAAGCTCTTTATAAAACTATGATCAATACTCCATTGGGGGACATTGTCCATATCCTCCCAACCCTAAGAAAAGCAATTAAGGAAATAGATAAAGGGCCCCCACTTGTCTGCCAAGTATAGGGAGTAAATAGCCTCTCAGTTGGGTCAAGTACATGGGTCTAAACCAAAGTATTTGGTATCCAAATTTGTGCTGTCTTGGATAGTGGCGCCCCCTCCCTAATTATGTCCTCCCAATTTGCCTGTAAGCTCTGTTCCCTGCCAGAAATTGAGTGCAGCAGAACCTTTGGTACAGCAGGCAACAATCCTTCCAGATCTAAAGGGGCATACTTGTTGTTTTCTTTGAAGTTTGGGGATACTGTGGTCACCTGCCCGGCCATAGTCCTGGAAGCCAAGAACTATGATGTATTGATTAGTTCCTCTTTTATGGACCAGTTTGGGACCACCATAAACCACAAGACTGGTATGTTTCACCTCCTGGGCCAGGAATTCCCACTCATGACACCTGATGGGCGACCTAGAGTCCCTCCTGAAGGCATGAACCCTAGAGGGTGCATCCTGCTTGCCTGCCCCTCTGGGATGATCAAGATCTCCTATGAAACCACAACAACCCAGATAAGCAAACTACCAAAAACAGTTATATACAACAACCCTATCCTGATTCATTCTAAGGACAGTTTAAGTATCCCCCCAAATCCCAAGTCATTATAGGAACAGGTATCAAGCTTCACATACAAAGGGGTTGCACAGTGAAATATCAGCACTAGGTTTTCTGCGTCCTGGGCTGCCCACTGTCCCAAATCACCTCATCACAGAGAAACCTACTGAAAAAATCACTATCCTGATAGCCAAACCTCACTCCTCCACCCTTGAAATAGGTTTCAACTCCAGGATAGCCTTCTTAGCAATTGACTCCAATAAATCTATTTCTTCTGCCTATACATTGGATTAAAATATGAACTGGGATTAGCAAACCCTAGTCACAACCTAATAGCACCTATCATACAAGACAAAAAATTTGGGACATAGTCCTGCAACAGAAGAAACAGTTTCTGGAACTCATTAAGAATTACAAGCATCTTTTTGCCAACTCTGATGCCAAGCTGGGCTGTGCTAATAACTGCTTCCATAAAGTCAACACAGGGGAAGTGCAGCCCCTATTCCAAATTTTGTACCATTGTTATCCCATGGCTAATTGAATAATCCAGTAATAAGTGGATAAAATATTGGAAGAAAGGCTTTCAGTACCATCAATATAGTCCTTGGGCCAGTTCTTTGCTCCTGGTAAAGAAGAAAAATGGAACCAATTGGGTGGTAATCAACTACAGGAAGCTGAACACCATCTCTAAGAAAGATAGGTACCCCATCCCCCAAATCAATGACACCCTAGACAAGCTGAGAGGCGCGCAGTTCTTCTCAGCCATGGATCTTGTAGCAGGCTATTGCCAGATACCTATGGAAGTCAAAAACCAGGAGAAATTTGCCATTGTGACTGCTGATGGTCTGTACCAACCAACCTGGATGCCGCAAGGATTGGCCAACACCCCGGCCACTTTTCAAAGGCTAATAGACACCACCTTTTGCAACCTAAAGTCCATCTGTGTCATTGTATATTTAGACAACATAAAAACGTACTCAAAAAGCTCCAAAGATCATTTTAGAGACTTAGAGCAGGTCTTTATTAGGCTAGACAAGATAGGGATGAAACTTGGGCCAAAGAAGTGTCAATTCTTTAAGAAAAACCTTGAGTTCCTAGGTCATGTAATCAACAAGAAAGGAATTTCTCCTATCCCAGCCAAGGTAAAAGCTATTTCTAAACTTACTGCCCCCAAAACTGTCAAGGACCTGCAATGTTTCCTTGGTATGGTTGGCTACTATTGCTGCTTCATAGAGGCATTTGTCAACCTGGCCCAAATCCTCTTCTGACCTATAAAAAAAGATGTAGAATTTGTATGGGACCACAATTGCCAAATTGATTTTAAGGCGCTCAAGCAAGCCTTAGTAGAATCTCCAGTCCTGGTGTATCCTGACTTCTCCAAAGAGTTCATTTTGTATACAGATGCCATTTTAGTAGCAGTAGGAGTGGTCCTTGAGCAACTGGATGATGAAGGTCCTAATCACCCTGTTGGATATTTCTCCAGAACCCTGAATGTCCACAAGCAAAACTACTCAGTAAGCAAACAAGAATGTCTAGAAGACCTATATGGTATCAAAGATTGTTGTCCCTACCTATATGGGTCCCACTTCAAATTTGTGACTAATCACTCTTCCCTGAAGTGGCTAGCTAACCTAAAAGATCCTGAAGGGAGATTGTCTTGTTGGGCAGTGAGATTACAGGCATACAATTACAAACTTATACACTGTCTTGGATCAAAGCAAGTCAATGGATTTTCTAGACTTCCACTAGTAGCAATCCTTGCCCTAGAAGGAGATACCATGTTTGACCTCGTCCCTTTTCCCTTCAAGTGGGATAGTATCTCACCTGAGGCCCAGAAAACTCTAGTCAAACTTGCTCATAACACTACAATTAGAGAAGCCTGTTTATATAAGAAAGTCAGGGGACATAAGCTGCCATACATTTGCCCCTCTCAATGGCTATTCATACTACAACAATTCCATAACCTAGCCACCAGGCATGCAGGCAAAAAACGTATGATGACAACACTCACATCTCACTGTTATTGGGGAGGTATGTACACTGACATATTGGAATTTTGTTGAAATTACATGACTTGCTCCAAGTATTGGCCCCTAACCAAGACCACTAGCTACAGACTGTACCACCTACCCACATGTTTCACACTGTTAGCATTGATGTGGTAGGACCAGTAGGCCCAAATAAGACTAGTTTTGGAAACCAATACCTTATTGTAGCCATTGACTATTTTAGCAAATGGGTTGAGGCCAAAGCTATTCCTTCCCCTACATTCAAGCAAACTGCCTGTTTTGTTATGTCACATATGATTGCCAATCATGGCTGCCCACACACCATCTTGACAGACAATGTAACTAATTTTACCAGCAAGCTTCTAGTTAAATTAAACAAGGCTATGGGAATCAAGGATGCAAAATTCACTCTGTATCACCCAGAAACAAATGGCTCTGTTGAACAAGTTAACAGCACCCTCAAGACTATCCTAAAAAAGCTCATGCTAGATTTGGGCTCATCTTGGGATATCTTAGTCCCCCTGGCACTCATGGCTTACCAGGTAACTAATCATACTGCTACTGGAAGCTCCCCCTTTCAGATATTTTATGAATAACAACCTTCCCTACCTGGGCTCCTATCAATTGGATACAGTTAGATCCCCAAACAATTTTCAGAGAGCCCTCACCAAGGGTTAATAACTCTGCACCACAAACCATATAGCACTATGGGAACAATTTGGCATGCTGTGTTTGCTTGCAACATAAAACATCATCCCAAGCTAGCCTCTTTTGAGATTGTCCAACACATACTTGTCTCCAGGTCTTGGACTTCCAGACGTCCTCACAAGATCATCCCAATATTTTCAGGTCCATTTGTGGTAATTAAGAAAAGTATCTTTGATTTATATATAGTTTGAAATATTGCCTCTGGTTGAACTTATCAGAGAGTACACAAAAAGTTCATGAAAGCAACCCCTGCAGTTGACAAGGAACCTCCTCATCCCTTGTCAATCTCTGCTTACATGGGCAACCCTCAGTAAGGCCATGCAGCTTTACAAAAGCTCTGCTGGCCTCTCTATTATCTCTTCTATATAGGGCAGTAGAGGAAACATTACTTAGGAATATAGAAAATTGATGAAGCAAGGTATCCTACTACCCCTTCATAAGATCAGTCTGAAGAGACCAATTGTTGGTATAGCCTGCATAAATAAAAAAGGGATTTATCCAAAAAATTATTTTTTATTATTATGGTAAAAGCACAAGAGTTTATTCCTGGAGTTGATGAGGGGCCATGAACCCCATATAATGGTTAGTGACCTTGGCGGCCATAAAGAAAGAAAACATATAATTGTTGTTGTATGTCAGGGAACCAACCCTGACTGGCCGGCTGCTAGTGTTTGCGAACTGGCGGGTCCTGGACTGGGTGGACAGGGCCCACCAAAGGATTGGTGCTAACTTAATGAGTTAGGACATTGACTTACCCACCCACAACCACGGACCAGCGGCGGAACCAATAGTATCTATTATTCCTGTGAGAGTAATGTATACAATTCCAAAAAGCTTGTTGGTATGGTCCAGTGGGAGTTCAGCGGCGGAGGCAGGCATTGGTTTGGGGGTGACAGGTGGTTCCATGTTCATTTGGTAGGCAGGAAGAAAGTTTTATTTATCTCTGAACAGGCGTGGTTGGTAACATACCAAGGGCCTTCTTGGTTGTATCTGGTTAACTCTGTAGTTCTGGCCAAGGAATCCCGGGCTAGTATGTTGCTGGTGATGTAGTCATTGTACTCAGGCTTTAAGGGGTACTCTTTGAAATAAACAGGACTAAAGGGAGCACCAGGCAGGCGGTAGGTAGCTGGAGGGCTGGCAGGGGGGTCAGACAATCTTGGGGTTAACTGGAAGATGGCAAGAATAAAATATGGCAATAGTTGGGGAAACCAATATCTCATAACCTTTATTTAAAAATGACAATGGAGGTTGATCTTGGCCCGGCAGGTATTTATACCACACTGCCAGGCTTCACTACCTGGTTGGGTTTTCTGGGCTTGGGAAGGTTGGCATCGGGGGTCTCAGATGGCAGTGTGGTGCTTGGAACTGGCGGTTTGCCACTGGCCACTTCAGGATGAGAAGACTTTGAATCCTTCTGTTTGTTGATTTGGGTATTGAGTGCCTCCTTGGGTTCAGTGCCTCCCCCGGGACTTTGGGGGGAGTTTGGAATAACTCTCATGGAGAAACTTGCGTATTTCACCAAGCAAACTGCCGGTGTCAGGCGTTGGCACCTTGGGGAAATTCTTGGCATCTTGCACTGGCAGTTTTCTTGCAGAATCCTGCAGGATGAGTAAGGATTTGGGTCCTGGCGGTCTGGTAACAACTTTATTGATCAGTAGTGAGTTATTGGGTTCCCAGCCCATGGGTCTGGCGGTCTGCAAAGGGTTTTGCCCAGGGTTTGACTCTGGTTCTGTATTTTGAGATTTAGGAGCATCCAAGTTGTCATTCCTGACATCATCCCCTTATTTCCCCAAAAGTCCCCCTTTCAGGGCCTTCTTCCCAAGGTATTGTTGGATGGCCTGATTGGCATTGGTTAGGTTGCTCAAGGGTTCCCAGGTGCTTTTTTCTGGGGGTAGCCTAACCACTTGACATAGTACTGGGGGGTCTTGTAGTGGACTCAGTTGCCGTGGATGTATTCAACTTCATACTCATTTGAGTGGTCCTTCTGGATTGGCAGGGGGCTAGACTTGATCTTCTAGTGGGGAAGGGAGTTTCTGTCTTTTTTGAACAGCAAGGCGCGGTGGAACACATTATGAATCTTCCACGTGGGGGGTAGGTCTAACTTGACGGCAACTTCTCTAATGATCTTGGTGATCTTGTGTGGCCTGCTTCTTCTGTGAGCTAATTTTCTGCAAGGCACATGCAGGGGCACGTTACAGGAGTCCAAATAGACCTTGTCTCTAACTTGAAGGGGTTTACCAGGGGTCTGTTTTTCTATCAGTAAAGGCCTTGTATGTCTGTACTGCTTGGTTCATTTTTGCTAAGCATATAGTTTGGGTGTTGTGGATCTGTTAGATCCAGGCGCGTCCAGAAGGGTTGGTTTCCTTGTTTCCAATGCTAGGGTCCCATGAGGGGTCAAACCCGTAGTTGGCTTTGAAAGGGGACATTCCAGTAGATGCATGGTCTTTGCTGTTGTAGGTGTACTGTGCCATGGGTAGCATCTCAGCCCAGTTATCTTGGTTGGCATTGGCGTAGCATTGTAGGTATTGTTCAAGTATTTGGTTCACTCATTAAGTCAGGCCGTCAGTCTATGGGTGGTAGGAGGTTGATACACAGTGCTTTACTCCCAAGTCCTTCATCACCTGAGTCCAGTAGTTGGAGGTGAATTGTGGTCCTCTATCAGTGATAATTTTTGCCAGAGTGCCATGTTGAGTTAGGATGCGGTTGTGGAAATGTCTAGCTGTCTCTGCGCAGTGCAGTGGGTGGTGGTAGGGACAAAATAGAACATTTTAGTGAATCTTCTACCATGACTAGGATTGCATTAAAAAAATTAGAAGGGGGCAATTCCACAATATAATCCATTAAAACGGACTGCCAGGGTCCTGCTGGTATGTCTAGTGGTCTTAGCAAGCCTTCAGGTTTGGATCTACGGGGTTTGTTCCTTCCACATGTCTCACAGCCTTTGATATAGGCGGCCACGTCTTTGTCCAGTTGGGGCCAAGCATAATTTTTCTTGATTCCTCAAATTGTCTTGAGTCTGCCAGGGTGGCCGGCCATCTCTGAGTTGTGATAGTCTATGAGTACTTTGGTCCTTGTTTCACCTTCTGGTACATAGATTTGGTTGTGTAATAGCAGGGTGTTTCCTTTCAATGAGAATCCCTTATTGTAATGGTGGCTATCTGGGTCTGAGGTCAAGTTAGCAATGATTTCCGCTGAATACTTGTCTAATTTCTGCAACTCAATTATGTCAGGCTTACAGGCTATGATCTTCATGTACATCAGTTGGAAGCCTAGTCTGGTGGGGTCAAGGAGTACGTGGGTGTTGTGGTCCTTGGTCTCAGCTGTGGTGGGAATCTGTCAGGAATCACTTCCCTGACAACAGTTATCCAATAGTTGAAGACCTATTCCAACTTCCAAATTTGGATGATCTAGGTTACTGCAACTCAATTAATTGTCAATTAATTGTTCTTATGCCTCACAGTGATGCAAATGCAAGTAAAACCTGCAAGGAACTCAGTGCTATCATGCATCTAAAATTAGCCTACATCATGATTCCTGCCACTGCATGTGAGGCATTACATCTGGGTTTCAAACTCATCAAGTCTGTACCCCAAATTTTACCCCCCTAGTATAAAAACTCACATCCCAATCCCAAGTTAATTGTTTGATTAACATTTATTTCTACAATAAAGCAATCTTGCCCTATTATTCATTTGAGCGTTTAATAGTACTCCTAGTCCAGATGATTGGAATCCCTTATTTGTGGTCTGTAGTCACCATCTGGCTCTCCTTATTCCTGCCTTATATCCTGTCTCAGGGGCCAGCTACCTTGTGCTTTCCTGGCCCTTGCCCAACCCCTACTCTAAAGCTTGAAGATCTATCTCCTGTTGTAGAGAGTAATGGACCCTTGTTTGATTCCACAACTGTATTCTCCTCTATAAAGAAGGTCCCTTACAGAATCATATCTTCTCTTCTGCTCAGTGAGTCAGGTACTATGTTGACTTTTATGGGTTTTTAGTCAATTTTCAGGGTGTAGTTAGCCAGCTCTAGAGCCCATCTGGCCTGCCTCTGGTTCAACTGTCTGGGTTTAAAGAAGTAGACCAAGTTCTTGTGGTCAGTTAGGACTTTTATTGGGAATTCAGCTCCACAAAGATACTGGCGCCAGTGTTTCAAGGTCTTCACATTGCAAGCATCTCCTTGTAATAGATTGGATAGTTTCCTTCAGCATGTAGCATCTTATTGGAGTAATATGCTACAGGATGTAGCATACTATCCCCCCTTCCTGAAGAAGGACCCCACCTACCGCAAAGTTGGTCATGTTGGTTTACAGTACAAATGGATTGGATAGGTCAGGAATTACCAGGATGGATGAAGAGGTGAATGTGAGTTTTAGGGCCTCAAATGCTGATTTGCACTAGTCAGTCCAAGCAAAGGTGACCTTGTCAGAGCAAAGGCGGGTCAGGGGAAAAGTAATGTGAGAAATTTTTTGGATGAAATCCCTGCAATAATTTACCAGGCCCAAAAACTTCTCACATCCTTTCTGCATTTGGATACCAGCCAAGCTGTTATTGCTTCTACTTTGTCCTGTGCCATAGCAAAACCGCCAGTCTTCACCACATATCCCAGGATTTTGACCTCAGTCTGAAAGAATTCACATTTCTTAAGTTTGGTGTGTAGGTTGGCTTGGGAGAGTTTTTTTTAGTATCAGGTCCAGGTGTTTGAGGTGCTCTTTGTGTGACTTGCTGTAGATGAGGATATTGTCCAAGTATGCGACACAAAATTGGTTGAGGTATTCACCTAGGACAGTGTCAATCATCTTTTGGAAGATGCTGGGGGCGTTGCAGAGGCCAAAGGGCATTACAAGGTACTCATACAGCCCATATTGGGTTTTGAAGGCTGTTTGTATTTGTCTCCATCCTTGATTTGTATTTGATTGAACACATCTCTAAGGTCAATTTTTGAGTACACCTGAGCTCCAGTCAGTACATCATAGAGGTTGTTGGTGTTGGGGATGGGATAGCGGTTCTTCACTGTAATGTTGTTTGGTTTCTGGTAGTTTACGCATGGACACATCCCACCATCTTTTTTTACTACAAACAGCATAGGTGACAAGCAGGGGGCTTTTGACACTTAGATGAAACCCTTTTTTGTCATATCCTCCAGGTATGCTTTCAAGGCTACTTGTTTGCTGTGATTGCAGCTGTAGATGAGGCTGTGGTGAGGTTGGGCTCCAGGTAACAGGTCTATGGTGTAATTGTAAATTGAATGGCTGGGTAGTTTTGTGGCTTCTTCTTAACTAAACACATGGTCTCATTTCTGTAAGGAAGTAGGTAGTATCCTGACGCTAAGTTCTATCTTTATGGTTAAGAGTTTGTTGGTAGGGGTTTGGCCATGGCTCATGCAAAAGGGGATAGTGTCACAAGATTCAGGCCGGCCCAGTGTGGCAGTTTGTTTGCAATAGTTCAGGATCAGGCCATGTTTGCCAGACCAGGAGTTGCCCAGTATAAGGGGGTGGGGTAGTCCTGGCAAGAGGATCAGGGATAACAATAAAAATTATGTCCAATTGTCAACAGAAGTTCTTGTTCACACTCATAGCCGGTGTCCAAAGAGCTGTTTTCTATGACTACTTGTAGGCTACGCTCTGAGGCTGTCAAGCCTAGTTCCTTTGCCAGGCTGGCGTCAATGAAGCTTTTATTGGCAACAGCACCCATTTCAACACTAAAAATGTCAACAGTGGCCATGTTGACACTATAGTAAAGTAACAACCAGGTTTTACTTAATGTTGTTTCCTGGATGTTGACACTTTTTTAATTAGCAAAACACTTTACCCTGATCATTTTTAAAATAAAAAATATTTTAAAATACATTATTATACTAAAATGACCCCAGAGAGTTCAAAAATGCAATGAAAAATACCATAAGTAATAAGAATAAGGAGATATAAGCAAGTATTTTTTAATTTACTATGTAATTTACACTATTTTATTATAAAATTATTTTATTCCCATAAAAATTAAAATTACAATGACAAAAAATAAAAATATTTTATATATCATACTAACTAAAAAATATAAGAAAATTCTAAATCTAATTTATTAAACTTTTTATAAGCATAACTGAAAATATCTTATAGCTTAAAGATAAATTAACAAAATATAAGATATTTCTTACAAAACCACATTGAAACTGTATCTGAAACTTACCATTTATACTTAAAAAGATTATTACTATCTAAAATAATTAAAAAATTAAAAGTTTAAAAGTAAAAATATATAGGCAAAGCAAAGAAAAGTTTATTTGGCTAATTAAAGCCACCAGAAAGAGCAGTGGTAACATCTTCAAGGTACTTCTTTATCTCTGCCACCTTGTACTTCTTCTTCAATGCCTTCTGCACTTCCTCCTGGTAGTCTTGCTGCTTGGACTTCCTCTTCTTGGGGGCCACCCGGTTGGCCAGGCCGCGGAACTTGGAGACAGTCCAGGCCTGCTCCTCTTGTAGCCTGGAGAAGAACTTGTTATATTTGGGGTTGGTCCCAAACTTCACCTTCAGGTGCTTATGCCAAACCTCAAGGCTAGAGGTGGTCTTCATCTCCCCCTTGAAGCAGGCGCCTTGAAAGTTCCAAGGGGCAGTTGCCCCGCTCTTACCTCTCTGTGCTGTCATCTTCTTGCCCACCCATTGCTGCTCAAAGTACTCCAGGTAGCCTTTGAAGATGGTGGAGTGCTTCTTGATATAAGCATCCTCCAGGAGGGCCTCAAAGCCAAGCCCAGTATGCTCCGGGCGCACAAAAGCCAAGGCAGCAAACTGGGTCTGGGCAAAGCGGCACTTCCCCTTAACATTGTTAAGATACTTGTCAAAAAGGTCTTTCTCACTCTTGAGATTCTTGGCAAGGGCCTGCCTAAAATGGAAGAAGCAGCCCTGGACTTCTCCATCAAAGGTGGCCTGGAAGGCTCTGAACTGAGCCTGCTTGAAGTCCATTATGATAAACTTTGGCCCAAGTGAGCGTGCATGAGCTAGCTGCTCAGCAGCTATGGTTTCCTCATCCTTCTCAGCTGAGGAGGGATTTGCCCTTGCGGTGTGTGTGGGAGGGGGGAGCTGGTTGGCGGGAAGGGAGCTCAAAGCATCCCAGACAATCTTGAAGGCTCTGGCATAGACCTCTGTCTTGGCACCAGGTAGGAGAAAGAACACAAGGGGAATGACCTGGTCATTAAACTGCCCATGCAGGACCCAAAGCTGCTTGAAGATAGAGAGGCAAGTAGCAAATGTGCTGTCACACAGCCAGGTGGTAGCAGTGTTCAGCTGCTCCAGGTTTTGGGTTGTGGCATAGGCTAAAATCCTATCCTCCACTTTCTGCCCATTGCCATGGAGCAGGAACATCTCACCATCCTCTGTCTTCTTGAGGGCATCTGTGAGGATAAGGTCCTTGATGCTGGTGGCACTCTTGGCCAGGGGATTGGAGGCTTGACGCCTATCACTCACAGACTTGACCAACTGGGTGTGAGTAGGGACCCTCTTGAGGTTGGTAGGGGACAGGTACTTGCAAGCAAGCACAGCCAGCTGGGTGGCAGAAAGGTCTTTGGAGGTGGGCATAATCTGCACCAGATACCACTTCAGGAGGCTGGAGATGGTAGTCTTGGGCATGATGCAGGTATGCTTGCCCTTGATTGTTTGGACCAGGTCCCAGAGCTCAGTGTTGAGCTGCACTGGGCAGGAGCGGTCCTTGCAGGTGTAATGCCGGCTCTTAAAGCCCCGGCTGGCATTGTTGCAGCTGAAGATATACCCATTGTCCACCATGGCTGACCCACCCTTTGCACTCATGATTGGGAAGTATTTGGGCATGGAAGAGGGAACCTTGAATTTGCCATCACCATTGCAGATGTTGTGGGCTACAAGTGGGTCCCAAGGGCTAGCAGGAGCATGGCAGAAGCCAGGGAAGTAATTGGGGTGGGGCTTTGAATCATCCCCTGATGAACTAGAAGGGAGAGAGTTTGGCAGAGGCAGGGAAGCAGAAGGGGCTTGCCGTGGTGCTCCTCATGTGCAGGAGACTTTTCTTAGGGAGGGGTCTTTTTGCCCTGCCGCTTCTTCTTGGTTGGCTCCTCATCAGAAGCCAAGTTGTAGAAACTGTGCTCTGTAAGAGAGCCATCAGTTTCCTCTCCCCCAGTGGAGTGAGCAGGGCTTTTCTCAGGAGAAGGCTCAGAGGAGGGCTTTGGAGATGGCTTGGGGGATGGTTTGGGGGTGGCCTTCTTTGACAAGACAGGCTTTTTCTTGGTAGACTTGGTTGGTTTAGAGGGACGCTTGGTACCCTTTGGCTGTTTGGAAGTGTTCTTGTCCTAAAATAGTAAGTAAAATGGGTTAGAATAAAGCAATGTATTTAAAAAACAAAAAAAAACAGCTTAAAAAGCATAATATACAAAAAGTAAATCTTAGATGGCTTTTCTTGGCATTTAAAAGTTAAAAAATACTTATATAGTTTTTATTTTATTAAAGTAATAAATAACAAGATAAAAGTTAAAAGAAATATGTGAAAGTATTATATTTAGATATAGATTTTGTTTTAAATATTAAAAAATATGAAAGAGCAAAGTCAAAAATACAACATATCAAAAAATGAGAAGTTTTTATTATATAAAACATAAAGTTTTATATATGAGAACTGAAAAGTGTCAACATTATGAGTGACAATTAGTAAAAAAAGCTGAATTCTCACTGTCAATTACAAAAATTGTAGACATTATTTTTGGCGACATTGTCACTGTTGACATTTTTTTTGAAAAGTTACTATGAAAAAACATAGTACACTTAATTAAATTTATGTGGGCTAGCAAAAAATTAACTGTTTTCTGTGTGTTTTTGTTCAAATATAAAAATTAAAAAAAGCATATAAAATAAGTTAAAAAAGTATCAGGGTTCTTTATTTCTTTACTAAAAATTATATTTTGGAGGTGGTAATATGATATTTTACTATTGCACTTATATGAAGTTGTTAAGAAGTTGTATTCAAGTATTGAAAAGGGTAAAGTATTGACAACGTCACTTATAACATTCTTTATATGAGGTGGCATATTAATCTAGGCTTAATTGCGCCACTCTAATTTGCTTAACTCCACCCCAGGGGATGATCACAAGCAAATAAACGACATTTAAAAGTGTTGACATTATTTTTAATAATAAATTCTATAGTAACTTACATAGTAAGTCACACTTAAATTATTATATCCCTGTTAGCCACTAATCCACTTAATATATCAAAGCCAGAATAAGTGCCACATATATTTATAACATGAACCTTTCAACAATCAAATGTATGCACACTGTCTGTTTCAATATAATAATTCAATAAAAAATAATTTTAAATGTGCACTTTTTTTACTCTAGATGCTTCAGTTTTGTTATTAAAAATAAGTTTGGCTTAAAAAGTGTCAACATTGACACTTTTGCGTTGTGAAAACAAATAAAAAATAAACTAATTTTTATTAGTAAAAGTAAAGGAAAGATCAGGTTAAGTTGAGTTTTTTTGTTAAGCTTAGTATTAAATTGTGTCAAGATGGCCACAATTTTGTTGTGTTTTCTGGGTTTGCACCCCTGAACGCTTTTAAAAAAATTAAGCTAGAGCAACTAGCAAAAACATAGGAGATTTAGAGTTTTGAGTTGACAGTGGCCATGTCGACAAAGCGTTGATAAGGCCACTGTTGACATTTTTATGTCAACATGAGAGCTGTTGCCCTTTCATTAGCTCCTGTATCAATAAAAGCTTTAATCTGGTGCTTGTTTCCCAATAGTTCTATGGTCTCTTGGATGAATTTGTAAGACTGGGAAGAAGTGTTTATTTGCGCCAGTGTAATTGGGGCAGTGTTCTTCTTAGGACAGGCTCTGGTCAAGTGGCCTGCCTCATGGCAGTGAAAACAGAGTCATTTGCAGTAGTGTTGTTGGAGCTCTTCAGGTCTCATTCCTGTTCTGTTGGGGGTTGGTGCTTGGGTTTGGCGGGTCTGGGAGGGGCCAGCGTTCTCTTGGTTCATGCTATAGCCCTTGCACAGGGGACCAGGTCTTCCAAGCCAAGGGTGGGTGGGTGGTGCTTGAATAAGTCCTTCATGGCTGGGTTTACTCCCTTTTGGAAGATGATGGCTGACAATTTGTCCTCAAGTTGAGTGCAGGTCTTTAGTTTAAGGAAATTGATAATGTAAGCCTGAATGGGTTGGGAGCCTTGGCAGATTTCTAGCAAGGAGTTCAGGGCGTAGTATCTGGTGTCTCAATCCTTCCCAGTTTCCATTAACTCAGCCTCAAACTTGGAATAGTTCAAACAGAATTCTACATCTTCTGCTGTGGCTTTGCCAAACCAGTCTAGAGCGTCTCCAGAGAGCATGGAAGCAACCCCCAGTACCTTCTTGGTGTCACTGGCGTAGGAGGGGGTGTTGTTCTGGAAATGCAAGCAGAGGACTGGCATGGCGTGTCTGGCTTTCTCAAGTGTGAGCTTCCCCATCTGGGGCATCTCAACCTTGGTGAGGGATTGGTTCACAATTACATTTTGCACTTGGAAGGAGGGCTTGTTGGTATTGGTGGTGGTGTTGGTTCTTTTCAGGTTATTTGGGTTTACATTCTTCCATGTGGAAGAGATCAGGTTCATGGTTGTCTTATAGGTGTAATAAGTGATTATCAATAACAAAAGCATACAAGATGACCCAAGAAATAACAACATCTTGGGGCTCAGGGTACCAGGTTTAAAAAAGATCACCATAATGTCAGGGACCCAGTCTCAGGTGGCTGGCCTGCTGTTTCCGGGGGTAACTTGGACCAGGGTTTTTGCGGGCAGGGCCCACCACAAGAGAGGAGCTAACTTTAGAAGGTAGGAAGCAGACTTCCCCGCCCAAGACCACGGGCCAGCGGCCAGTACAATGGTGTGCACCACCCCTGTGAGGGTGATGTACACTATTCCAAAAAGCTTGCTGATATGGCTGGTTGGAAGGTCAGGTGAAGAGGCTGGCATCAGTTTAGGTGTTACAGGCGGTTCTATATAGATATTGTAGGCAGGAAGATAATTGAATTTTCCTCTAAATAGTTTTGGGGTGGAGAATATCCACGGGCCTTGGCGGTTGTATCTGACAGCGTATTGGATGCGGGCTAGCGGGTCAAGTTTGAGGATTTTCTCTGGTTTATAATCCTTATATTTGGGCTTCAAGGTATAATCAGTGAAGTGAACGGGCCCAAAGGGTGCACCAGATGGACAGAAAATTGCAGGTGGTGGGGCAGGAGGGCTGGGAGATCTTGAACTGAATTGATAGACAACAAATACAAAATATGGTAATAAATGTAAGAGCCAAATTAAAATAACCTCTATTTAAAAATAGCAATAAGGTTCAAGCGCAGAATCTATAGGCATATATAGCATTCCACCTCCAAACTTAGTATTTTCCATTAGGGCTTTTTTAAAATATCAGGAAAAGTGTGGGCGGGCAGCTAGAGGGTCCAGGTGTGGGAGCGGCAAAATGGCACCTCGGCTGGGTGTTCTCTCATTGGTCAGAACGTCCAATTTGGTCACTTAATTTTCTTGATTCTTTGCTGTGGTTGGGATTGGGCCCAAAGCCAGGGTTTATCTTTTGCAGTAGGGTTTGATTGGTTACTTGAGAGGACTTCAAACTCATGAAATTCACAGAGGCGCCATCTCTGCTTCCGTTAGGCAATTTGAGAGGCTCCTCTTTGGGCGCCACAATGGTTGAGCTGGTGCAGGTATTCTGGCTTCAGGACTTAGCAGGAGCCTCAGCTTTCAAGGGCTTGATCCCAAAAAAACACAGGCAAGGGGGCCCTTGGTCCATGGGCCCAGCGGCCCGCAGGGATGTAGGTTCAGGGTTTGAATCCCACCCTTGGGCCCGGGTTTCCCGGGGTAATGAATTGTCAATCCTGACAATATTGAACAAGTCAAATCCATATGGGTTGAGGGTCAGGTATAGGTTGGCTTCCTTGTTACCTGCCTCAAAGGCTTGGGTATAAAAGGGTGCCTCCACACCCTGAGCCTTGCCTCCATTGAAGCTGGCTTGGCTGCTGGTGCTGTCAAAGATATTGCTATTGAAAACCATTGTAAAAAACCTAAGATAAAATCACTAAGAGTAGAAGTTTAAAATTTAATGATTTATTTTTATTTTAATCTCAAGTCCATATTTGAAAGGTTCTCAAAACCATTCCATACAAATCTGGAGCCATTAAAATGAATAGAATGCCTCTGTTCCTAAATTAGATAGCTGTTGATTGGCTGCTAAACTGTTATTTTTCTATGTTAGGCTGCTCATACTACACATCTTGTGTGAGTTCATTTTGTTTTGTGCTTGTGTGATCTTGCTTCTAGATTGCTCAAATTTTGTTTCATTTTAGTCCTTCTGCCAGTGCCTCATATGAATCCTGATTGGATTATAATATACTCCAGAACAGCATCCATTCATCTCACTTGTTGTGTCAGTTCATTTTTTGTGGTTTAAACAGCACCGCTTTATATTTAATATAATTTTGTATAAAGGGCTAGTGAAATGTTGTTTTTTGTTTGAAAGTTCATTTATTAAACAAAATATTTAAATTATTTGAATCCTTAATCTTGTGCAGCTTGGATTTTGTTCAAATCTGGAATCATTTTGTTTAAATCTGAGGTATTTTTGGTTGCCTCCATAGCTTTTAAAGCTACTGTATTCTATTTTTTAATTCAGTTTAACAATTATTTTATATTTTTATAATTAAATCTAAAAATAAAGTACAAAAAAGGAAACTTATTATAGGAAATTTAAATAAAAGTGATATGCAAATGCAATTTATTTTGGGCAATTTCACCCTATCATGCTTTTTTTGCAATTGCTTCTAGATGAGACCATGTACCCTTCTGGACATGGTGGGTTATTCTTGAGAAAATTGCTAGCAGGGTGGCACTCATCACCCCTGTGGTGGCAGAGCTTCTTATAAATAGTAACAAGTAGAGTAAATCAATGAAGAGTTTCTTTTATGTAAGTAAATAATAGTCAAAAAAATAAGCTAATACAAAACAGTCATAGAGGACATGCTTCACATCTTGTAGCCCTATGAAGTACTATGTTTTCTAGTGCTAGGCAGCAGACATTGAGTGGTGCTGGGATGGCCTCCATTTTTCTTAACGTTTGCTTCATTATGAAATGTATGAATATTAATAGATACACCACAATATGTATCCTTTGGCTTGTATATAAATTTTGAAATAAGCACAAACTTTTGTAGGTTGTATCATAATATCTACAATTACTTCCTCTCAGTGAAGTAATTCCTCAAGTGATTTCCTGATTAATCATTAAGTTGGTGGCACTCTTATCATTTGCCCATCTATTACAGGAATCAAACCTTTTTAGTCCTAAATGAAACATTATCTAGACAAGCCTCATGACTACCATGATGTACATGAATAGTATGTGGCTTACCATGATACTATATTATCCTATATTCATATCCAATAATGTATCATTTTCTTCTTGAATTTCCCCTTTATCTTGTTTCATATACTTCCAAAAGTATATAGTCAACATTATAAAATTATTTTAGAATGATTTACTTTTAAACTGACTTTTAATATTTAAAAATGAGGCATTTAGATAAAAAAAATAGATTTTATCAACTTATATAAAAAATCTTCTTCAAGATTAGAATTGGGCCTATTATTGACTTAAAATCAGTACTTGCAGAATTCCTAAAAGTTAAAGTATGAACAGAGTAATTTCCAGCTGTTTGACAATTCAGATACCCCATATATCTGTACAATCTATGTAGGATATAATAGTGTTGATTATATACTTATGAGAAATATAATAAACAAGATAAAGGGGAAAATTAAGAAGAGAATGATACTTTATTGGATATGAATATAGGATAATATAGTATCCTGGGAAGCCACATGCTGTTCATGTACATCATGGTAGTCATGGGGCTTATCAAGTGGTTGTTCCTCTTAAGTCATGAGGCTTGTCCAAGTTGTGTTCCGCTTAGGATTTGAAATGTTTGATCCCTGTAATAGATGGTTGAATGATAGTAGTGCCACTGACTTAATGATTAGTTGAGAAATCATTTGGCAAGTCGCTTGGGGGATTAATTTCCTGAGAGGGAGTAATCAAAGATGCTGCACAATAGAAAAAATATCACTTTTAATAAGCAATTTAATTAAAAAAAGACTTTTAAAAACACTTTTCTGACAAGAGCACTATTTAAAACTTTTCTCTTGATGATATTTAAAAATACTAGACTAATCTCGTGTTGTCAGAAAAAACATTATCAGGAAACCCATGTTGCCAGAATTAAAGGTTGGGCCACCTAGTATGCCTTTGTGATATAGATTTTATACTGAAATTTGCTTTTGATGAGATACTTATTATAATATATTATTCTTTAATCCGTAATTTTCCCTTTGCCATTCTTCCTAAATATTAGGTACCCACCTTGCTTCCGACACCATTATTCCTAGGAACCTATTTTCGACAGTATGACATCATTCGTGAATTTTAAAAATAAATTTATTAACGATATACAGAATGATGACATACTGTCGGAAAAAGGATCCTAGGAATAATGGTGTCGAAAAAAGTGGGTACCAAATAATAGTGTTACTCCAACCAAGGAAATACGAAATTTGAAATATTTAGTTATCAACGTAGCTAATTATATGCTTCGATAAAAGCTAAATAAAATTTAGAATAATATACTTGAAACTAGATTTTTATACATTAAGGCACACGCTATAATCTAGTACTGCTTCAGAACATTTTAAAATGTTGATTTTATAAACTGATGGTTTTAATTCACGAAAATAGAGAATACCATCAATGCTCGACCTTTGGTATTAACTGGAATGGGGCATTAGGGAAGACGACGCTCAGGCCATCTAATTGTGAAGTCGCTGGCTTCAGCTATGACATTATTGGTAGGGACAACAGCGGCGGAGGCGAGGCACTGAGTAATGGCAGCGATGATTAAGAGGATTTTGTAAAACATTTGATGCCTTTTGACAACAAATTGATTAGTTTAAATAGTGTTTTTCTCGAGGCAGGTATTGAGAAGTAGTGGTGATTTACAGGGATACCACCTCAAAGCTAAATCAGAGAATGTGGAGTTAAGAGAAGTAATCGATTGCTTGTGTACCCCTGTTCCAAGCACCATGGAGATCTTTACCAAATACATTTTCTACTCTACAAACGAATTAATTTACTTCATGTTACTCTTTTAAAATAATTTAAACATAATTTTTCTTAAAAATGACGTTTAAATTGCTTTAATTAAAATAAGTCTCCAAGCCATATATTTATTTATATATCGGAGGTAGCAGGAATTAAAGATGATTTGTTTAGAAAACATCTGCAGCAGGTCTACCCGCCATTTCCCTGGTCTGTCCAAAGAAGTAAACTGAACCTATTTTCTCCTTTAGCTGTTTTAGACTAAATTAAACCAGTACGTCGTAAACTGTTTCATAATTAAGTAATAATGATCCAAGTGTTACAAACTAATATCAAACAATTGATCTTTTACTTCAGCAAAAAGATATTTCGATCTCAAAGATGAACCATAAAAACAACCTGAGATCATGACAATGCTTTAATGGGCGTGACTTCAAAGAAAGACATGTATCCTTGCCCGAAAATAAAATAAAGTCAATTTAGACTTCAAATTCTTAAATGAGCTAAATCGAAAAAGGGTTTATTTCAGTCCTCGTTTCAAATAGTTACGCAAGAAGATATGATATTACCCATTTTAAATGAATTATAAGGTCCACAACAAATTTATTGCCGTTATTTTTTTAAGATATCGTATGTGTTTAGACTCTTTTACTCTTCCTTATTATAAAGCTTAAGTTCACAACACAGCTTTACTATTAGTCTAAAAAATCTAGCCTATACATTTAGGAGCCGAAATAACCAGCCACTTTTCGAGTTAATTTTTTTCAAAGATTATTAAATTTTTATATAAAAGCTCCTTTGCATAGTTGGTAACATTCGTTTTATTTACTAAGTTTTTAATACATAACTTAAATTAATCTTATTGTTTCTTATCCAGTATTATATTTAAGAATTATATACTGTGATTTAGAACATGTTGGACAAATGTGGGATTTATAAATCAAACAACCAAGTCTCAAATTGTAAACGTTATTTGGCTTTTTTCTTATTTTTGGCATTTTATTTAAATGAACCAAACTGCGGAATCTCACAGACACTTTGCCAGTTTTAAACTGTGGCTCTAGTTTCAAACAGACAAAATACTGTTTGGAATCAGATATGAATCATCTAAAGCACCAACCATAATTTACTATATTTTTTGAAATTGCAGGATTGCCAATCTCCAAAGACCCTATTTCAAACTGTAAATAAAGGCTACTGGTAAACTTAAATATATTTATGTTATCTAAAATCTGAATTGAATGCTGCAAATCTAGAGCCTGTAGGGAAAAATGTGGTATTGTCAAGCCTTCAACCAATTAAAAATCAAAAATGTGATTTATCTTTTTTCTTGAGTAAATTGATTTATTTGCATTTTTTAGGTAAACCAAACAGATGATCTCATAGACACTTTGCAAATTTCAAGTCATGGCTACATATACCTGATGGACAAAATGGATTGACTGGCATCGGAAATGAGTTGTTCAAATCATTTTTTCTTTCATCCTGTTTACAGTAGATTTCACAGCTATGGTACTAAGAAAAAACTCAGATTTATAAAATGGACAAGTATTTAAAAAATCCAAATATCAGTGTAACATATAACTTTTGTTAACAGGGATTTTAGGTGTTAATGGGTAAATGGCTCAACATAGTAACATAAAACTCAAACCAAAAGCAAAAAAATTGAGTCATAGTAAAAAATTCATGGAATCACAATAAATGGTTTGATTTATCTGTTGGTGTACACATGGTTACTATGTGAATCAGTGACAAAGTACACTCAGGCACAGTGAGTCAAAAATCAATACAAAAACAAAATACTATAGTAACTCAACCAGTAAAAAAAACTAGTTTTTGTGTGAAATGTGCTGTAAACAAGAATGAATCCTGTCAATAATTAGAAATATTTAGGTTTTCAATTGGTCTAGTAAATGATAGAACTCTAAAGTTAAAAAATTAAAGCAAAGGCTTTCATGTGAGTCAATGTGTGAACTCTTTATCTAAATACATATCAATATCAATATCTGAACCTTCTGGATCCTTACCAGCCTCTTGTCACTTGGAGTATCTACATAAGTCTACTAGATAGAACCTCTGGGTATAAATTTGAATGCTCTTTTCCCAATATAATACGTTCATTTTGCTCATTAATTTTGATATTGAATCTTCAGCGCTCATCTTCCATTTTTAGAAAGAATCTATTGCTCATACTCAGATCTAACAGGCTTAAAGCCAGAAGTCCAAGTCTTATGTATTTAAAACTTTTGCCCAAGTTCTTCATTATACCAAATAACAAAGTGTAAGTTGACAATACCTAGCTATATAGATACGTCATATGATATGAAACATAATTGTTTAAAAGCATTGTTCTGGGTGTTTAAATTTGATGTGAAATCTGTAGAACATAGACTTAAATTAATCCAGTGATCCTAAAATAGGCTTTGCAAAACTAAAAACAACTCATTAAGAAATATAAAATCTGTAAACAGGTATTTAGTGGGGTAAACTCTAATTAAATAACCATATTCATATAAAAATAAAACCCACAGTGTAACTTATTTGAGTCTTATTTAGTATTTTATTACACTATAAAATGTAACAAACATAACAAAAAGAGTGGCCATGCAGCTGGTGTGCGCTGTGGTTGGGGGTGTTCCCGCAGATTGAAAAATGGAGTTAGTGCAGCACAAGTGCCAACTTAGGAAGGAGATAGGACAGGAGAGAATATAAGTGAGGTTGTACTTACACAACCAGTTTAAGTTTCACAGGGATTGAGGTCTCAGAGCATAAATCCAAGATTCCAAAGCTATTCATAAAGTACGCCAAAGTTGTTATGTCTAAAAGAGTTAGAAACAAGGAAGTTGAGCTCACTTCTTTAGTATTTGACCCTGTTTACTATCAAGTGTCAGTCCCAACAGCCATGATAAAGAAGGTTAAGCCAGTGCTTGACACAAGCTATGAGTCCTATATAAACAACAGTGACCAATATGATGGCAAAGAACCTGTATTTTATAGAACTGTGGAGGGACAACTGTTGTTAAAGAAGGTTGCAGCCTTCTACAACAAGGTATCTATAACTTGAGTTTCAGTCACAAATCAGGAAACTGATTCAACTTTACCCAAAAAGGTGCCCTGGAAGGCTTTTCTCAACATAAAGTTCATTATTCTTCTCAAGCTGATACAGTAAGCTGGTGACTTCAAGCAGGCTGCAGCTATTGTTTGATTTGATCTAAAATTTGCCAACAAACTATCAAAACAGTATCTCAACACTGGTTAAACTCTCCAAATTAAGAACCCAAGCACCTGTCAACTCTGCTCACCAAGTAGTACAAATGGGCTATCTATCAGTGGATTAAGTGAGACTGTCATCTTGAACTGGAAAATATAGAGTCTATGATCAAGTTAACTTTAAGGATTGAGGCTTTAGTTTTATTTTTCTACTGTGTAATTAGATGGCCGCAGATCTCATAAAAACCTAGGGCATCCCCCTAAAACTGTACTAGCCCTGCTAAAATCAAGACCTGGTAAAAATATGCAGAGGCTTATACTGCTATCAAGGACAAAGGACAATCAAATTCTATTATATTAAAATATCAGTATGTGTTGTCTATGCATGATTTATATGGCTATGTCTCCAGATATTCCAAAGACAGAGTCCTTGGTATGTTAAGTCTGTTCTACAGACTACTTTATGATGGCTCTCCTTGGTCCAAAAGGGATTGAGATGAATCAAATGATTAAGGGATCCCATAAAATCATGACCTTCTTATCATTTCTCTGATTAGTGCAAGAGCATCTAAGTTCTCTAAGCTAGGGTTCACTAATTTTATTTAACTGGATAATTTTGGGCTCCACAAGGTGACATATATCCTCAGAAAATTTTCAATGATTGAAACAGGTGTGGCAATTAGCCCACAGCAATTGGCCACAGTACCTATGCTCCTATTATTTATTCCTGAACATTCATCATTCCTAAACCCAATTGAGGGATAAATTCCTTAGATTGAAGTTCCTAAGATTGAAAAGTGCAGAAATCAAAAATGGGACCCCAAAACAGTGCAAAAATTGAAACACTATGCAGTGTGCAAAATTGAAAACATCAAAGATCAAAGCACAAAAAACATTTTCCTGAGGTTAACTTTGAATCCAAATAAGTATAATTCTTAATATAAAAGCATATAATTAGTTTTAAACGCTATGGTAACAAGAAAAAAATACTTTGGATTTAAACAAAAATAACTCAGATGTAAAAAAATTAAAAATAAATAAATTTATATTAATTTACAATAGATTTATTTATTTTTAATTTTGTTTACATCTGAGTTATTTTTGTTTAAATCCAAAGTATTTTCAATTGTTGCCATAGATTTTAAAACCACTGTATTTTAAACTTTTTCTAGACCAAAAACTCCAAGGAGTTCATTTCTGCAATAAAAACTGTATGATAGATGAAGAAAAAGTGTTTAAAAATGCTGTTTTTTAAAGAAAGTTTATTTTAGTTTCAAAAGCAAAATTAGACTAGAATTTATATGTAACTGTATTCAATTAAATATAAAATATAAAAGTAAACAAAAAACTGCTTTTTAAACTATAGTTTTAATAAAAATATTTGATTTCATTTTCAGCTTATGTAAAGCTATAAAAAATACTTCAGTATAAGCAAAATAAAATATTTTTCCTACAAACTACAAGCATATGATTTTAGGGATTTTATTTTATTAGTATTCCTATTTCAATGATAAAAAATAGATGCTCACCATCAAAACAATATAAAGTACAGTGACTTCTTATTAAATCTATACTATACAATGTTATAATTAATAAAAGATATAGGCTTATATCTTATGTCAAGTATATAGTTCTTAGAAGTATAATAAACAAGATAAAGGGGAAAATTAAGAAGAGAATGATTCTTTATTTGATATGAGTTTTGAGTATTATATAGTATCATTTGAAGCCATATACTGTCCATGTATGTCATGGCAGTCACAAGGCTTGTCCAAGTAATATTCTGCTTAGGATTGAATGGTTTGATCCCATAATAGATTGGCAGTTAATAAAAGTGCCATCAATTTAATAATTGATCAGGGAATCACTTGGGGGAATTATTTATCCAAGAGGGAGTAATCAAAAATGTTGTAACATCTCTCTCTGGGGTGCTGGAAGGTGGAAATTCAGGATTTTCTTGAGAGTTTCAGGGATTTGGGCTTGTTATTGATCCAGTTTTGTGTTGGAGACAGGGAGTTGGGAGTTATGTTGTGCTGTTCTTGCTTTACATAGGCAGAGGCAATTGTGGTTCATGCACTTGATTTCTATTTAAGCGCTAACACCTTTGATGAGTTAAGTATTGTTGGGCTTGACTTCCATGACAATGCCTGGTCCTTGTAACCCTGGTTCCAACTTGTGCATATTGTGATTAACAAACCAGATCTTGTTTTTAACTTAGAAGCTATCCTGTTGTAATGGGATTGCTTATCTCTTGGTTTTTTTGTTCCATGTCTTAATGCTCTTTTCTAGTACACTTCACATCAGGGATATTGTTATCTGGTACTTTCTTAGGCAGAGATAACCGTGGTCCAAGATTAGTACTGACAATGTCATATTTGTGCCCATAGACGGGTTCATATGGGCTTTTGCCTGTGTTGTAAATTAATTGTGTTCTACATACCATAAGTGCTGTTGAAAGCATGTCAGTCCAAAGCTTTGAGCTGTTGGCAGACATTTTAATGAGAGCTTCCACAAGGAAACCATTTAATTTTTCAACTCTCCTAATTGCTTGTGGGTGATAG
Source organism: Entomophthora muscae (assembly GCA_014839935.2). NCBI lineage: Eukaryota > Fungi > Entomophthoromycota > Entomophthoromycetes > Entomophthorales > Entomophthoraceae > Entomophthora > Entomophthora muscae. The sequence continues at coordinate 193,551 of QTSX02007222.1, forward strand.
GGGCTTGTGATGGTATGTTTTATTCCATTTTTAGAGAGGTAGAAATTAGTGTTAGTGGTATTAAGTTTGGTCCCTCTGTCCATGATTAGGAGTTCAGTTTTCCCAAACTTAGCTATGATTTCCTTGCCAATAAACTGCCTTATATTTTTTCCCTTGTGTTCTTTTGTGGGTTGTGCTACAGGCCATCTAGTTACATAGTCAATAGCTGTGATAATGTACTTGTTGCCTTTTTTAGTGCCAGACATTGATCCTGAAATATCCAGGGCCTACACTTTGAATGATTGTGTGATTGACACCAATATTACTGACTTGAGGGGTGCTTTGGAGTGGGTGTACTTTTCACATACTTTGCATTGATCCAAAACTTCCTTGATGCTGTTGAGCATGTTGGGCCACCAGTAGCGTGTCTTGATGTATTCATGCAAGTTCTTTCTACAGGCGTATTCCAGATCTCTGTGGTATCAAAGGATTGTGTCAATCTTTTGTGTTAAAAGGACGTAGGGTAAAGTATTGCCACTTGGTAATATGTGGTATTGCATACCATATACATTTTTAAACAGATTTTTGTTCTTGAGGACTTTCTCTTGGATTTCAATTGGTTTACCAGGTGGGAACCCCTCTTGGAGATTTCACATTATTAACATGGATTGATTTGGGTCTTCATCAGTGCATAGTAGGTGTTTATGGTATAGTCTTGATAGGACATCTGCAATAAGCATTTCCTTGCCTGTTTTGTACTCAATTATCATTAGATACCTTTGTATAAGGCTCATTAATTCATATTGTTACTAGATAGGTAATGTTGAGTTTTAAATAATACCAGTGGCTTGTGGTTAGTTAGCACTTTGAATATTTGTGTACCTTTCATATAAAAGCACCACTCCATTAAGCAATGAACAATGGCTATCAGATCATTGTAATGTATTGGATATCTTTGCTCCCCGTAAGACAGCTTTATTGATTCATATGCTATAAAGAGGAATTCTTTTTCTGAAGTTTGAATTTGGAGTACTCCTTCTATTGCATAGTCAGAGGCACTGGGCTGTAATTTGTATACTCCTTCACAATTAGGGTATTGTAAGATAGGTGTGGTAACCATTCACTCTTCTAATATGCTGAAGTGTTGTTCTCTCAATGGTGTCCATAAATAATTTGTTGTTTTGCCAGTGATTGCAAATAAGAGAGTAGTTAAGGCTTCCCAGTCAGGGATAAATTAACTGACATAGGCAACCATTCCCAAGAATGTACAAAGTTTACTTTTATTGTGCGGTGTCAGCATATTATCAGGGTAGGTTTCATAATGCCAGGAATTATTTTCCAAAGTCAAAAAGCTCAAAAGCAAGAAAGCCTTTAACCAAATTATCTGATTTTAAAGATTTAAATTAAAAAGCTGATAAAAAATGTGTTACTGCCGCTCCAGTTTGACATTTGTATTCAATTCCCCCTTTCAAGCTGATGCTGATAAATTGCCGTAATCTGAGAGTCACTTGATACCACCTTATTTATTATAACGGTTGTAAGAAGTTTTTCACACAAGGATTCTTTTCAAAAAAGACCAGGTACTCACTAGACAATGCATAAAGAATACAAACCAAGGATCCAGGTGGTATTGCTTAGTAAAATTTTGATATATCTGAAAAAATTTCATTGTTCAACTCTTAAAAGTTAAGTCCTCCCTAAAATTTTACTCAAATAAAATCAAATATTCTCCTGGTCTACCTTTATTTTATCATACATCTTGTAGTTGGCCTGCTGTACTACATCCCCTAAAGTTTGATTCTCAGTCAAATTATTACCGGAAGATTGGGTCCCGCCTTGGCACTTTGTTGTTGTCTCCTCCCAATGTTAATCCAATCCCATCAAATCTTGGAGTGTTCCCTACTGTATCTGAAGCTGAGAAACTTGCTTCATCTCAATGTCCAGAATTATATGCTAAACACACCTTGATTTTCTCCCAGGCAATTTATCTAGGACTTTTTTTTGGTTAGGGTTAATCATTTTGTTTAATCCTAGTGTATCTTTTGAAAATTTTACCAAACAGTATTTGAAGCTTTGTTGGTGGTTAATCATCAACTCTGTGAATTTGGGTGGTGATTCCCCACAACATGGAGACTGCTTCTTACTATAAAATTATTTCTGTCACACATATTAGTTATGGCTTTTATTTTCTTTGGGTTGGTTTCAACCCCGTTTTTGCTGATAATATGGTCTAAGTATGAAAGTTCAGTTGAAAAGAAGGTGCATTTGGAGGGTTTAGTAATTAGTTGATTATCTTGAAGGGTACAGAGCACCAGGCGGGACGTCTTTCTAATGTTGTTCCTTAGTGGAGCTGTATATGATTATGTCATCAAGTTAAAATATAGCCCTTTTTCTGATGTGATTTTTTAATACTTCATTTATAAAGGTCACAAAGGTATTTATGGCATTTTTGTGTGCAAAAATTGAGGACAACACATTCAAAAAAGCCATAATTAATTTTGAACACTGTCTTAGGTATGTCCTTTGGCTTAATTAGATTTTATTATGCCTGCTGTTAAATATATTTTTGTGAAGAACTGCAACCCCCAGGGTGTTAAATAGGTTGTCAATCAGGGGCAAGGAATACTTGTTCTTAATTGTGACCTTGTTGAGCGCCCTGTAGTCTGTGAATAGGCAGAGTTATCCATCTTTCTTTTCCACAAAAAAGACAGCCATACCAAAAGAAGATTTAGAAGGTTGTATGAGTCCTTTTTCAAGTGCTTTGTCCAGATAGGCCTTTAGCGCATTGTCCTCTTGTGGTGTTAGGCGGTAGTTAGGTTGTTCTTTTGGCACATTCCTTTGAGATTGATTTTGTGTTAAATACCTCTGTCAGGTGGTAGACCTGGAAGTTTTTCTTGGAAGACAGAAGGGAATTCTTTGATTAGCTGTTGTTGAACTGGGTATTGCTCAAGTGAGACTTCCAACTTTTTGAAATGTATGATCTAATACATGCAGGTGTTCAAGTCAATATTGCTAGGTATTTTTTCTTCTTTGGTTTCCGTGATTTTTAAAAACAAATGGTCTCTCAGAGGTGTCAAAGTGGGTTGGGTACATGTGATGGTGTACTTCTCCTTGCTGTATAGTGAGGATAGCGCTATACCAGTCAATATGAAGTTTGGTCTTTCTCATCTTGTCCAGACCAAGTACCACATTGTATTTGGTGATTAGTATGATTGGGCCTCTAAGAGTAGTCTGTATGTCCCCTATTTGTGCCTGGAAAAGTTTGCCTCTCTGGTGACTGGTGTGCTTCTGTTATCTGCCATGACAGCTTTCTTGTTGTTACTTTTGAACATGGGTAGTTTCATGTAATTGGTGAATTGTTTGTTGACAAGGAATTGGTTGGATCAAGTGTCAATAGTGCTGCGCCCTGATATCTGTAAAAGCAGAAAGATAAACAAGATGTTTATTTCCAGTTTATATGGAAACAGTATAGGATTGCTGAGGGATACTTGGATCATAGTAATGAAGTCCACGTCCTAGTCCCTGTACAAGTCTTGTATAGTGGGGAAGGGCGTCTTGCCCAAGTACTCCCTTGATCTTTTCCCTCTTTAGTTGCATTATCAGTACTTATCTGTTTAACTTGAGTAGTATAATTCTTCCTTGAGGGTGAGGGTTATTAGCTCGGTTGTTTTGCTTGTTAGGTTGAGGGTCCTTCTTTGCTGTGAGACTCTCTTTTTGTTTGTTGGTTATGTTCAGGTTGTCAGAGTTATTAAACCCTGATATTAATGTTTTATTGATTTTTCTTTGATGGTATCACATTTTGAGTGCAAAATCCTTTAATTCTCTTTCTCTTCTCAAAATGGGTCTCACTCCAAATTGGGTAAAGGACTCATTTACGTTCTGACTAGTAAAATGAGTGATCCTCTGTCTACTTATGAGAGTGGCCAGTGATCTAACTGTCCTTCTGCAGTTTTGTGGTAGACTACTTCCCTATAAGAATCTAAAAGATCCATCTAATAAAATTAAGATCTGTCTACACTCAATCTTTGGGTTTGTTTTTGTACTTTGGCGCCATCCCTAGTCTAGTCTAGAGGAAATTTCTGATAATTATTTAGCCCAGGGCCTTAAGGTAAATTTTCCATTCATCTCAGAAGACTAAAATGTGGCTTAGTACAAACCCAATCCTACTGTTAGGATTTCCTGTTGTGTCTCTTGGACGTGCCCAAGTACACAACAAAAATGGTGCCCACTACAGGGGCTGTAATCCTTTTGGTTACTCCCTTTGAAACTACCTTATTTGGTTCCTTATCTCTGCCAATTCAGGTCCCATCTTTGCCTGAAGTTTCCAGCCCTCTAATGGAAGAAGATGTTACCAACCTGCCTATCACTCCTACCATCCTGAACTTGTCTAATGACCCCTGTCTTGTTGCCTATCAGCTGGGAACCCCTGATTTGGACCAAATCATGTCAGTGGCCCTTGGATTAGCCTGCAATGGAGCTGTCCCTAACCTACAAGACCAGTTCAAGTCTATAGAATATTACAAGAATATAGTTGCCCCTGTATTTCACACTACCTCTTTTCAGCATCTGACTCTGCTACTTTCTTAATATTTTCTTTTGTCCAACCTGCCTTGGTTCATCATCAGATGGTACTGGGGCTCCACATCCAAAAGATTCACATCCTTTTTGCTGCTGTTTACAACCGTTGGGAACAGTTCTCCATCTATCAACAGTGGGTATACTCTCTGTTCTCCCTAGTATCCAATAATCAGAGAGATTTGATACCTCCCAGGCTCAATTAACAGAAGCTATAAAGAACCTGGGCTCTTTTGTCCCTGATTATGTTTGCAAACGCCTCCACAAGTTCCACAGACTACAGCAATCCTGACAGGCCCAGGTCAACTCTGCCCTTAACACTCACTGTACTGACAAGAGCAGTTAGTAGTACAACTAAATGAGTTCTTGTCCATACTGCCAAGCAACTACAATGCTTGGCTGAGGTTGCCTAAAAAGTATGCAATACATGCAGGTTTAATTGATACAAGAAAAGGCTGCTGCAATTACTATTATCCAAATATTACAAGCTTATGTGGATACGTTAAGCCAATCTGCCACTGGTGGTTGCCCGTCTGAAGATCTGATGAGAAAAGAGAAGGAAATATGGGATGCTATCCATGAGTTGTGCACTACCAAAAGAAGCCAAGCACCTCTGGAAGCTACATCTCAATCAAACTTCAGGTGGACGTACTTACTACTCAGGTGGCCACACTCTAACAAGAAATCTTGGAGTTACAAGCAGTTGTCACTGAGTCTACAAGTTTACCAGGACTTTCTGAGGATGAATGCTGTTACCTGAGGATGCCTGGACAGCCTTGTATTCATAGCACTAGAGAATTTATTGCTCTGGCTAATAGAGTTGATGATATGAAACAGGTCCATGATACCCTTGACACATATCTTCAGGAGATGAATGAGCTGATTGACTCTGCCAATGAGTGTATCCCCCTTGTCTGTCTGTTGTATCATTCTTGACCTCCCAACTAGATTAACTCTCAACTGTGGTAACTAATCAAGGACACCAATTGTATACTGCCAAACAGTAGACAGGACACGCTGCTGAAACTATACCTGCAACACCACTTCTTTAGTTGATCTAGAGGAGAGTGTCCGCCAGTTGTGGACCAGACAGCCTCCCACAGAATCTGAAACTGAGTTATCTCCTTGCATTAATTTAGAAGATAGTAATAATGGTAGACCAACTCCTGAGACTCACTTCAAGTCTACCTTCATTCAAGTCTTTGACCCAAAGACGTCCACAATTGCCACATTCCTTGCCATATATGAGACTGCCATGTGTAGAGCCTCTGATGAGATTAAAAAGGAACATATTCTTACCTGTCTTCATCCTATGTGCCAAGAAGTTGTGGTCCACAAACTCCCATCTAATTTCACTTGGGAAAACATGAAGCGCCTCCTTATTGAAGAATTTAGAGGAGATCTCAGCTTGGAGGTCAAGAAAGATGCATTTATGCACATTGTCTTTAAGCCCAAGGAAACCCTGGCCAAGTTTTCTGATTGCTTCTATATTGAGGGGTAACAGTTAATCACTAGTCAACAGTTAACTCCCCAAGAAGCTTACATGGCATATTTGAATGTCTTGAAGGTAAACCATCTTCTATGCCTACACTTTAAGACACACAAGGCTTCACTTACTTCCATGAAGAGTATTAAGACTCTCTTTCAAGACATGCATTTGATCCATGGGAGTACTGTGGTTTGTGAAAATAAAGCCATTGATGCCAGGACCACCTCTTGTACACCACACACTATGACTCTGGGTTCAAGTGGACAGACTAAGAGACAAGGATGTCATAACTGTGTTCAAATAGGGCACCACTCACGTACCTGTACTAATCCCCAGATAGAAGGTTGTGACCCTAAGGAACAGGCAAGAAAAGAGAGGTCAGCTTAGAAGCAGAGACGCTCTCTGCTGAACCATCTCCCCCGTCTCCTCCTGATCCTCCTTCTAACAAGGAATCTCCCCCTTCCTCTGGCCCAACTATTCTTCACCTATTCCATGATCTCTCCAGTGATTCTGAACCTGAAGATTCTGATAGTGAAGAATCTGATAATTATGGCTACTCTGTTCTGACTGTTCTGGAAACTGTGTCTGTCCCTTACAAGCTGCGCTCAGGGAAAACCACCACTACTTCTTGTGCACCTTCAAGTGAAGCAAAGGCCATAGTAGCTTGCCCTTACCTAGCCCAGGCCCATCAATCCTCCCGTCTTGGTAGACTCTTCTGAAGAAGCTGCCAAGCTAGCCAAAGCTCTCTTTCAAAATGCAACAGTATCTCTCCCACTGCAGACTGTGTATAGGGATATTCCTGCCTTAAAATGCATGTTAGCTAAATGGGAAAAAGAGCTAGAGGCTGCGCAGGATGTGTTGGCTGTCTTTCCCCCTTTGGGAAAGATACAACCTGTGTGGAAGTATTAATCCAAAGGATTAAAATCAAAGCTATCCTGGACACAGGTTCTCCAGTCAATGTAGTATCTTCAAAACTAATGAAGAAACTTAAGCTGGCTTCTGCCCTCAACTACACTCAGTTGTATGGCATAGCTGGCATGGAACAAACTTGAGCCATTGATGCCTACTCTGCTCTACCCATGAGGTTTGGGAAACTTCTCATTTCTTCCCCGGCTTTTGTCCTTGAGAACAAAAGCTATGACCTCTTGGTTGATACACAATTCCTCCAAGGGTATAACAGGATTGTGAACTTACAAGATGGATATCTTTCACTCTTAGGGTATGAGGTCCCTTTGATTTTTGAGGAACCTCTGCACCTCCCAGGGAAACATCTTAAAACTTGCGTGCTTGAGTACCCTACAGGTATCTTCTCTCTCAAGTATAGGACTCACTCCTCCAACATGCACACCCCTCCTCTTTCCTTTCCAGCAGAAGAGGGGGTACCTCTTCTTGCCCCAGCGGCTATCACCATTCCTCCGGGCTCCCAAGTGGTGATTAATTCTCAGATTTCTTACAAACTACTGGAAAAGTTGTTCGTGGAACTCTACTCACTTGAATCCCTAAGCTGTAAAGAACCTTGACTGTGTTCAGGGATCCTAGATCAACCCACAAAGAGCCTGTACAATTACTGCTTGCTAACCTGACAGCCCTGCCCATGCTGGTGACCTGAGTTCATGTTATAGGGCATGGTTGTATACTGGGGCAGAACAAGTGGCCTCCCTCTACCCCTTTGGAACTTTTAGTGATTTCAATCTACCTGAAGACAATCCTCAAGTTCTCTCCTTGTTCACCGCTGCTGACTTCCCCCAATTGTCTCCCATCCAACAAAAAGACGTGTTGGACCTGCTCAATTAGTTTAGCGACATCTTTGCCTCTGGACCTACGGACTATGGCCTGGCTAAAGGAGTCATTCATCAGATTGATACTGGGGATGCACCTCCTTTTTGTGCCAAACCATACTGCCGTAGTAGGGTAGAGGATTCCCAGGTATCTAAGGAGCTTAAACAACTCCTAGATGCTGGACTCTTGGCTCCATATCAATGTCTTTAGGCCTCACCTTTACTCATCCCCAAGAAAAAGAACGGAGGACATTGCATTGTGATGGACTACCACTGCCTGAACTCGCTCACTAAGAAAGACTTGTACCCCTTGCCTAGAATTGATGATGCTCTCAGACAGCTGGGGGGTTCCAAGTTTTTTTTGGCTATGAATCTAGCTTCTGGATACTGGCATGTTGAATTATCACCAGAAGATTGAGAAAAAGCTGCTCTCATTAACTCTGAGGGACTCTATGAACCTACTCAAATTCCCCAAGGACTCTGCAACAACCTGGCTACGTTTCAAAGGGCTATAGATTCCATCCTACGAGATCTAAAGCTCTCTTGTGTCCTTGTGTACCTTGATGACATCATCATATTCAGCTCTACCTTTACCAACCACTTAGAACACCTCAAGGCTGTCTTCATCAAGATTTACAAAGCTGGCTTGAAACTCAAACCCTCCAAATGCTCCTTCTTTAAAGAGCAACTCAAATTCCTAGGTAATGAGGTCACCCAAACTGGAATCTGCCCCATGAATAATAAGGTGGAAGCCATTGACAAGATGCTACCTCCCACAAATCTTCAGAAGGTCCAATTATTTCTTGGTATGAAGGGTTACTAAAAAAAGTTCATGCCCAATTTTTCTGAATTGAGTGACCCCCTTGTCTAGCTCCTTTGCAACGTCTCATTTGAGTGGACTGACAGTCAGCAGCAAGCATTCAAAGCGCTGAAGGCCAAGCTCAAAGAGGCTCCTATCTTGGTCTACCCTGATTATGATAAAGAGTTTATCTTATATACTGACACAAGCAGAGTAGCTGTGGGTTCCATCTTAGCCCAGCTTGACAAAAAAGGCGTGGATCAACCTGTAGCCTATTCTTCATAGGTCCTCAATAAACACAAGAAGAACTATAGCATCACCAAGAAGGAATGCCTAGCAGTGTTGCATGCAGTGAAACAATTCAGGCCCTAAATTTACAGAACCCACTTCAATATGGTCACTGATCACTTCTCCCTTAAATGGCTGCAGCAACTAAAGGAGCCTGAAGGTCAATTAACTTATTGGTCCCTGTGCTTGCAAGGATACAACTTCACTGTGGTACATTTTCCTGGGGCCCAACATCAGAACATTGATGGTTTGTCAAGGATGCCTATACTAGTTATCCACCCTGCAGACGCTGATTGCCTATACAAGTTAATAGGGTATCCTGACTCCTGGACCACTGAACCAGAAGACATCTGATTGGCTCTACAGACCCTATCCAAAGACACTGTGATTTGAGATAGACAACTCTTCAAGAAAGTCAATAACACCTACCTACCCTACATTTGTCCTAGAATGAGGATAGTCATTATCCTCCAAGCTCACATTGATACTGGACATGGAGGAATAGCAAAAACTCACAACTGGCTATGCAAGAACTTCTACTAGGAAAAATGCGCCTTTTAATTCCTGATGTCCTTGCCTCCTGTCATTTGTGCCAGCTCTAACGCCATTGCCCTTCCCAGCATCAATTAAAACTCATCCCCCCTAAACATTCCTTCCACACTGTGAGTATTGATGCTGTTGGGCCTCTCCCTTGTTCTAGGTCTGGGTGTCAATTTATCTCAGTGGCTGTAGATCATTTTAGAAAATGGGTTGAAGCCAGAGCTACAAAAAAATATAACTGCCAATACCACTGCTAATTTCTTACTGCAAGATATCTTCTACCAACATGGCTGCCCTCAAGTCCTGCTTTCTGACAATGGGATCAACTTTAATGCTCTCCTCATCATGTCTATTGTAGAAGCTATGGGTACCCACCAATCTTTCTCCGCGCCGTATAACCCATTGACTAATGGAACTGTTAAATGAGCCAATTCCTCCCTGGTGTCCATAATGAGGAAACTCACACTCTCTGATGCCGTCAATTGGGATATGTTCCTTCCTGCTGCTCTCTTTGCTTATTGACTCAGCAAGGACTTAGTGACTGACCAATCTTCTTTTTTCATGCTGTATGGGCGTGAATCCACAACCCCCTCAATCTTAGGACCCCCTTTGATCAAAGTTGATGTGTCTGCCAATCCTGAGGGACAACCTCCAGAATTAACTCATACATAATGGAACATCCTCCATCTCAACAATTTCAGAAATTGTTTTTGCTTTATCTTTTATAATTTCAATTAAAAGCTCAAAATAAAAATCAAACATTGTTTCTATTATCAAAGTCAATTATTTAATCAAGAAAAAAATAATCTTTAATATTAAAAATAAGAAAACTATTTTTGAGAATTTTTAACATAGAGGATGTTCCATTCTGTATGAGTTAATTATGGAGGTTGCCATCCTGAGGCCCATGTCAAAGACTTAACTAATTGTATCATTGACATCCAAGCAACGGCCTATTCCACTGCCTACAAGGTCAAGGCTTTAGAGATATCCTTGTCCAATGCTTCTAGAGCCCCCTCCCTGAGTATCAAGTGGGCAACCTGGTTCTCTACTATCAGAATTTTACGGAAGGTAGAGCCCATAAGCTAGACTCTCTCTGGGTTGGGCCTTGTAAAGTCACCTTTAAGAAGGGTGTCAAATATACTGTGAAACTGCTGTCCTCTGGACATCCTTTTTCCTGAGTCCATTCCAAATTCCTCTGCAAATATCAGATCCCTGTGTTCAATCTTGAGGGGGGATATGTCAGAAATTGCCCTACTAATGATATTTTGATATGGCCTTCAAATAATGATATATGATGATTTGGTTGGTTTTGCTTTCAAGTTTGGGAATTCCTTGCCTTCCGTAAATGGGTCTGTACCAATAGCCACCCATTCCGGAATACCGTACCTGCCCTTGTCCAATCCTGGTATGACTTCACCTCAATGTGACCCCCTCTGCCACTCTGTCTATCTAATGAGTGATCATTGACCCTTGTCTACTATTTAAGTAGAATCATTTCTCCTAATAATGACAAGTTTATCCACATTTGTGTTGGCTTTAATATTTTTCAAGCCTTTTACTTTCCTTTTTGCCAAAAAGAAGTCCTCATCTTGTATTCCAGGAAATTAAAGTACATGCCCTTAATTTTTCCCTGAAGGCTAACCCAAGACTAGCTTTGAACCTCAAATCTTTTGTTATAAAGATTTCCCGCCGTGTCCTCCTGGATGTTGTCCCCAGGAGCTAAACACAACAAACAGGGGCACCAGGTTCAGCCCCAGCGCCTTGGCCTTGGTTGTTGGAAAACCTAACAGCTTGACAAGGGTAGATCAAGGAACATTACAGTCCACAGTTCCTGGGGAAACCCCCTTGTTTACTACTCCCTCCCTGAGCCAGTGGCGTGCCAAAGCCCAAGACATTAAACATAAGCAAATTGAGGGGTGGAAAAAGCACCTTGAGGCAAGATACACTGTAGGTGACCCTGTCTATGCTCTCAACCCCAATTCAGCAAAATTAGAACCTAACCACATGTTACCCTTTAATATAGCTGTGATATATGACAACCACACCTACCAACTTGAAAATGCCCAAGGAAACACCAAGGAGCTTTGTCACAATTATGTGTAACCCTGCTGTGCCATCTCCACACAAAAGTTGTTTGTGTAGACCTTCCTAGATCTTTTGCAAACTCCAATCCTGGTGTCTGACAACAAGCAGGGGATGTTGCAACTGAGTTTTCATCCTTGTCTTCCAATGTATCTCACAATACACAGGGGGCACTCAATGAGCCGCCCCTTAACGTATCTAACAACATGGACCAATCTGATGGCAATATCAAACTGCGGACACTTTCTCCTAATTAGGAGTGCTACTAATTTGATATGCAGATCCCCACACAAGTTATTCCTTGGCTTCAAACCTTACATGGAACTTCCAACTATGCCACCCCCTTGTGGCTTTCCCCATACAGTATATTAATCACAATATCCTATAATAAACAATACCTTATTCTTATTCATTCCTGTCTTTCTATTGGACTGTTGTCTTCCCCAATCAAATACTGAACTCTAATTGGTTCAGTTACAACACATTCTAATTTTCCAAGCCAACCATATCTTTGAAAACCTCTTTTTTTAAAAAATGTATTTTAATTTTAATGATAACTGTAAAGTGACTATGCTCTATTTTCATCAGCAATTCAATCCTCATAAAATGGGTTAACCATCCAATCATATTAAAGTATACTAAAAACTGCAGCTTCTCTTCCTAGATTAATCCACACATCCTGTAGTTGGGTAATATTTGTAGCTAATCCACTGTTATATGGTTGAATGAGGTTGTTCACTCTTATTAAAATCAAGTTAATAAATAAAAATATATTAAAGTTTGAGTGGCTTATATTTCAGTTTAACATGTTTTAGACCACATATCAACTGAATACAACCTGAGTACTTTTAAAGATGTATGTAAAGGATTAAATGTAAGCATGAGCCAAATTGAGCTTTTAGCTTGGGCATTGACTTAAAATTAAATTATTGACAGAGAAATTCAGTCAAATCCCTTACAGCTTGAGCCCACTAAAGGTGAAATTACAATCAGACAGGCACTCACTTTTTTAATCTATATAAAAGTGAGTCTGTCTGTCTATCTTTCTGTATATGTAATGTCACCTTGAGAGGGCTCAAGCTGTAAGGGATTCAACTGAATAATTTTTCTGTAATTTTATTTTAAAAGTTGATTGTTAAGCCAAAAGCTTAATTTGGATCATCCTTACATTCAATCTCTTAAATGCATCTTTGAAAGTACACAGATTGAATTCAGAGGAGTGTGGTCTAAATCATGTTAAACTGAGATATAAACTACATAAAGCTTAATAAATTTGGATTCAGTTACTTGAATTTTAAATTAGTGACTAACTCTATTCAATCTTATCAAAGTAGCTTATCTGTATAGATTACTTGAGTCTATAATGGATGGATTGAAATTAGAAAGAAGGAAGCAATTGTTTAAGATCCTTTTATATGATTTTATGCTTAAACTCTGCTGAGGATTGAATCAACTGATGAAAAGAGAGTTTGATCAGTTTAAATATGTTAAATTGAAAAAGATACTTAAATTTTAATTTAAGTACAGGATGATTGGCTGGGACATTTTTAAATTCCTATCATTCAAGTGAAATAAAAGAATATATCACTTGGATGCATCACCTGATCCAAGTAGCTCCATATTGTTTCAGAGTAAACCTTGCTTGCCACAGCTTCATCCCAAAAGAACATCAGTGGAGTAAAAATACTATGATAAAATTATGATTCAATATAATGATTTTCATGAAATTCAGAGGACGTAGATCAATTTTAGATGATTCCAATCAAAATTGTACCAAACATGATAGCTCTAACTGCTCTAGATGCTGAGATATATAGTTAAGTGCTGGAATCGGGTTCACGTCATAATTGAAGGCTTGGACTTGATTTGATAATACCTAAATTTACTTTTAATTCATACTAAAAAACTAAAATCAATGTATCTCAGTGAATACTAAGCCAACTTTGATGTCTAATAGCTTATTTTAAAGCTGTAGATCAGCTCTATATTGTAAAGGGATTTGAAAATCAAATACAAAAAGCAAAATAATTAGTTTAGCCTTACTAAGCTTAATAGTAATACTACACTTATTTAGGTTTAGTTTTTATTTTTTACTTGAAATATACAATTTGATTTTACTTTTAAATAAATATAATTGAAATTAACTTTTAATAAAGCAATTAAATACAATTTAATTAGACATTTTATAAGTAATCCAAGCCTAAAAATACAATGATATTTTTTAATTAATTTATTAAATTTAACTTTAATTCTGTCCTTGGACAGGGAAGCCACCTAGTATATATTAATCATGAGAAGTCACATACAGTCCATGTACACCATGGTGGTCACAAAGCTTGTCAAAGTAATGTTCTACTTAGGACTCAAAAGGTTTGATCCTTGTAATATATGGGCAGTTGATATAAGTGCCACCAACTTAATGATTAGTTGGAAAGTTGAATAGGGAATTATTTTCCCAAGAGGGATTAATCAAAGATGCTGCAATAATACTGTGGATCTTTATTGTTGTCTTGTCTTCACCAACACTCACACAAGGCACATAAGTGATATTCAGAATAGAATTAACACTCTCTATAAGACTGGTAAGAATACCACTTTGGCAGTATACAGAGTCATATACAAAGGAACCCTCTCAGTGGTGGTGCTGTTTACTGTTCAGGTGATGGTGACCTTGGTGGCCTTCCTAGACAGCTTTGATACTCATGGGTTAATACTAGTCACTCTTTCAGTCTAGGTGCCTTGGTATGTTCTTGATTTGTGTGGCTTGATTTATACCACCTAACTCATAACAACCCCCATTGTTCACCTCCTAGACTGCAGGCACTCTGTTCTTTGACCCACAAGGGTGTCCAGGTCTGTGGTGTACTCCTCCAAATCCTTGGCTCTGTTGTTGTGATAATTTCATTTTGGTATAAAAATAGAATGAAATTAAATAAGTTTATCTATATTAATGATTAGTTGATTTGTTTTGATATTTGATGATTTTGTTGTTTGTGTCTCAAGTGACAAACTCCTGTCAACTATGATAATCAAAAGGCCTCAACTATGGGAGTCAAACCCTGGCATCTTGCAGGCCGCCAGCCCACAGGGCCAGCCGCCTGGCTGCCCGCAGTTTTTGGGGTTTGAATCAGAATCAGAATTGACTTTGGAGAATCTCCTGAAGTTTGATGAGCCAAGTTTGCCTACAATGATGCCTCCTACGCTAGGGGTTCCTGTTAACCCAACCAATCAACAGACCGGGTTAGCCACAGACCCCAGAATAACCCGGGCCACATTGGAAGAAGAAACAAAGATACCTTTCATGAAAAGCGGGCCACCCAGAGATGACCCGTCCTGTGACCTGGTTAAAGAATTGGAGTGCTTTAGTTGCAAGTCAGCCAATGAAATAACCCCCGCAATTGTTGCCACCAAGGACTGGGAGGACCAAGTAGATGGGGAAACCCAGGCCATGAAAATCTTTGAAAGTTTTGTCATGACAGATGGGCATACTTATACCCTGGGCTGCCAGGAAGATGCCCATTGCCATCCTTACAATAAAGTGACATGATCCTTTGGTTCAACCAGATCATACCATACTTGTTATTAGTTTTATTTCATCTTTAGTCTACTCCTTGCGGCCCTGTTCCCCATGCTCACATAGCCCGAGAAACCGCGGACCAACCACCCAAACTTTACCGTCCACCAGGAGCTCCCTTTGGCCCAGTACATTTTACCGAGTACCCACCCAACCCGGCATATTTGGAGTTTACTCTGGAGGAGATCCTTATCCACAACCCAGATGCTAGAACTAGAGAGACTGAAACCGTGTACAGAGAAGGCGTCAAAATCACCATACCTCCTCTGCTATTCCAAGACAAGTATAATTTCCTGCCCACATATTTAGTTCCAATGACGCTGCCCCACACCCTGGGCCCAACCGCCCGCAAGATTCTGTTGCCACTGATGAATCCACCTCCACCTAAATATTTGGGGTGATGTATATCACCCTCACTGGGTTGATTGATTCCATGGTGCCTACAAGCGGACCTTGGGCAATACTTGGAAAATTGTTATCTTATATTGTAAAGTTAGCCCCAATCCTGTGGTGGGCTCTCCCTGCTGGGCCCGCGGGCCATCTGCCCGCAAGTTCTCAGGAACCCCCCTCAGGTTGGATCCCTGACAGTTTGTTACAGTTGCTATTAGGGTTTGTTGTTGGATTGAGTTTTTAACTTCTGTGACTAAGTACAATGTGTTCTTAAAAAGAATAGTAAACATAGTAGCCTTTTCTTTTAATGAAACTCATTTGTTCTAGTGCTTGTTATATTTGTTGTTGAATCATCATAAATTTGTTTCCAGTTTACATAGGTTGTTGTGTGACAGGACATTTTTGCCAAATAGCACGCATTTTTTGTGGGATTAGCTTCTATTTATATCTAAAAAGTTGAAATTTGTTGTGTGACTGAACCCATGCATTCTGAACTGAACTATTTTTGTTTATGTCAACAGGTTTGAAAACTACTTTATGACCTTGAAGGATGGTATACTGTAAATTCAGAACCTGAACGTAAAAACGCGGGATTGTCAAATCCTTGGTCCAAATTTTGAATCACTTTTGCGGGATAGCCTTTTTAATTAAATTGATTTTTTTGAGTATTTATTTGAATATTTGAAAGTGCGGGAACTCATAGACACTTTGCAACATTCAAGTTGAACTGCATATTTCCTATGGACAAAATGAATTAACTGGAATCAGATTTGAAGCGTTCAAATTCATCAGCCATTTTCATTAAGTTTACTGTTTTTTGAAATTGTGGGATTGTCAAATCCATGGACCAAATTTCAAATCACTTTTGAATGCCACTAGTAAACTCAGATATTAATTGCAGGAACTGGAATCCAAATTGAATGTACAGTAAGCACACTAGGAAACACCAACCCAAATCAAGAAGCTCCACCACAACTAAAATCAAACTAAAATTCAATCTCAATAACCATAATTAGACAAAAAGTGATTAAACTTTAAAATCATTCAAATCTGGAAAGTATACAATATTATTCACTTCAAATTGCATATATAGAAATTATGCTACTATTCAAGGCTATATCAAGAGAAAAAACTTCCCACAACTAAACCAATAACTCCAAATAAATACATATTTAATCTAAAATATATATTTTTATTTTATTTTTATGGACCGTCAATCACATTCCCAACCCACTCCTGCACCAGCCCGCAGGGCACCCTGTCCACAAGGGCATCCCAGAGAGTCCAAGAACAGACCCAGAACCCAACTTGAAGGGAGTCATGCCAATACACAGGCCTCCCAAGGTGTCATTACCAGCCAACCACCTCCTGCGTCCCAGGCCCAATCAACCAGCTTGAATCTCAGGCAGAAGCCACTCTCAAGGCCTGCTACCAAAGTCTCCTACACCAGGGTCACCGGGAACACTGAGGTTACTTACACCTCTACTGTGTACCCAGTTGTCACCCGGCCCTGCACTCTTGACCCAAGAGTTGCCACTTCCTGCCCCTGCGTTTTTGACACCACCTACAATCCATTGGCAGCCACTGTTGAGCCATCTGCGCCTGTGATCTATTCCACCATTGACGGCGCCAGCACAACCAAGCGTGATCCCACCTTCTACACAAAGGTCCCTGTCCCCTGTGTTGAGCCTGGTAGCCAGGATGCTGTGGTACCTGCCAAGGGCTGGTGTCAGTTGACAGATAGTGAGCGTGAAGCTCTCCTCAACTGCTTGAATGGGGGAATGGCAGTTTGAGATATTGCGTCCTGATTTGGTGTCACAGCCAGGTACATTGCCAGCATCAACACCAAGTATGGCAATACCGGGCAAATTACCAAATTCACCAAGACTAAGCAGCAGCCAAAAATCTTGAAGCCTGTGCACATCAACGCAATCAAGCAGTGGGTAGCCAGGGATTGCCACCTGGACACGCTTGCTGTCCAATCAATGCTTGCCACAGAGTTTGGGCTTTCTGTTTCTAAAACCCTTGTTTACAAAACAATGGTTGATTTGGGCTTCTCTTGGAAAGTGCTCAGAGTTTCTCTGTACAACAGAAACAGTGAAAAAACCATTGAGGATTGACGCATTTATGCCGAGACATATCTGGCACTAAAGGAGACTGGGAATGACCAGTTCTTCTATATCAACAAATTGTTGTTTTCCTCCTCACTCAGGTCCAGGCATGGGTGGGTCAAGAAGGGGTCCAAGAACGGCGTAGCTCATTGTGCAGCTGTCTGTTCCCAGACCTATTCAATGGTTGCACTTCTTGGTCCTTGCGGGTTGGATCAATACCAGATGATTAAAGGCTCCCATAACTGCGGGACCTTTCTTGATTTTCTCCGAGTTGTCAAGGAGTACCTTCAGATAAATTATAGTGGCACAACCAATGTTGTTGTGCTTAATTATATCAGGCTCCACAAAGTGGATCTGGTTGTGTCCAAGTTCCCCCCATTGACAAGAATAGCCACTTCTCCAGCCACCTCCTTGCAGACTGCCCAATGAGACTCCTCTTTCTCCCCCCCATATTCCCCATTCCTGAATCCAATTGAGGAGGTGTTTGGTTGGATAAAGAATAAGGTGAAATAAGGCCTTCCTCAGGACACCAAGGAACTATTCAATATTCTTGAGGTCAGCCAATTGCAATGCCACCCAATGTGGTGGCGGCTTTTTACAAGCACTTGGAATCCTTCCTCCCTAAAGCCCTGGCCTCCAAGCCAATCAGATAAATGGGCTCTCTGGTTTACTTTGTTTTATTTTTATTTATTTTTTTGTTTTTATTAGGTCTCAAAAATTATTATTTATATATAATAATTTGACTTGTGATTGTATTATAGACATATAAGAATATGTAGAAAAGGTAAGTAAAATTAACTATACTAGGTATGAAGAATATATTTTTATTATAATGCACTGAATATCTTATTGACTGTTGCGCTACCAAATAAATTAAAAAAGATAGAAATAGAATTTTTTATTTAAATAATTGTTAATTTTTGATGGTACTTTGGCCTTTTTACGCCACAAATTGGACCTTGCGTGTCATCATATGATCCTTGTTATTTCAGTGCCACTATAGCCACACAACACAACCACCAATGATTTTTATATAATCCTTATTAATTTGTATTTAGGACACAGTTAAAGTATATTGAATATGTGTATCAAATCATATTACAAGGGAAAGGTAATTTGAGTTGTAAACAATCATTTGTTTAGAACAATAGTTGAGTGGGCCGCATGATGCGGATAAATTCAATTCCCCATGTTTATCTTTGTGATAAATGGACTTGTACTTGACAAGTAGTAAATAAAAACATTTTTAATTCTTTTTTTATTTGATGTATTGGCAACTTTAACTAAAGTCTTTTAATATACTTAGATATAATAATATTATAATTTACACACTAAAATTTAAAATAAATTTAAAATAAAAATAAAAATATCAAAATTAAAATATTAAATATAAATCTTAAAAGTTAAATATTTAAGTTTAAATAATCAAAATATAACAATTTTATTAAATTGTGATTTATTCAATATCAAAATATTTGATATTAAATATGTCAATATTAAAGATTTTAACAGTGAATATTTTAATATTTAAAATAAAAGAAAATAAAATAATAAAAATTTTAAGTTGCAAGGGAAAATGATTTATTGGGGGAATGCAAATTGCAAGGGGAATGTGTTTATTCCGGGGAATTATACCCCAAAATTAAATTTTCAGCTAATGCATCTAATTGGGACCACATACTCTTATGTATGTGGTGGATGACTCTGGAGCCAATTGCTAGAGGGGTGGCGCTCAGCACCCTGGTGATGGCTGACCGTTGTATAAAAGGCAAACAGGTGAGGGAATCCACTAGCAGTTTTTTTTGGGGGTCGCATAGTACCCGTATAGAGTTGCCAATGCAAATGAATCATAGAGGACGTGCTTGACTGTCCTGTATCCCCGAGGTGTTCTCTGGTAGTCTAGAGCTACACAACATATGTCAATCTGTATAGGTACATCTTCTATTTTTCACGTTGGCTTTCAGTATGCCATGGAGCAGGATTCCCAGGTACACCGCAACATGGATCCTTTGCGAGGTATATTTTTCCAAGAACATGCACAGTTTTTTAAACGTTTGTATTAACCTATTGATATAGGACGTTTGGTTGAACTTGAAGAGGGTTCTGGGGGCACCCAACTTGTATCAGCCCCCCAGGCCTCAGCAAACAATATCAATAAAGGCTTTCAGATTGTTCACAAGGACTGCATTCCCAACTTTGTTTGATAGAGCTTTAAAAATTTCATTAAATATTGCAGATTTTAAATATTCATTTCCAATTTTGAAAGTCAGTTTTTATTAATTTTTTTGTATTAATTGATATTTGTGAAGGGGAACCTTTGAACGCTTTCATAAATGTATTCATAAAGTTCAGTTTTATATCCCCGCAAATTTCATTCATTTCTTTGATTTTAATTGTTGATCCTAGTTCATAGGCCTCCCTTATCCATGGAGAGCACCCTGTGGGTGGTTGATATTCCCTATCTGGAGCTTCAAAATTAATAAAGTATTCATATTCTGTTGAACTATTTTATTTATTTGATTTTTATTTATTTGTTTTATAGGGGCCACCAGTGACTGGTAGCCCCCATAAAACCAACTCAGCGTAAAAGCTGCCACTTCTGCGACCTCATCCCCATCCCTGGTGATGACTAAAATAAATATAAGTTAAACATAAAAAACTTGCTGATTGTTTCCCCTGTGGCCCCCTCAGCCACAGGCACCATATTGGCAAACTTCATGAGTGTTGGATGCTCTTCATTAATTTCTTAGGCTTAATTTTTCCTATTCTTCTTGCAACTTGTGTTTCTTCTTGATTTTCATTTGATAAAGCTTCTGTATTTCTTGATGCACTTCTGCTTCTTGCTTATGTTTCATTTTCATCTGTTTCCATTTGGTTGGTTTCCTCTTTTTTGGTGTTAATTTCCTTCTGAATTTCTGTTCCTTCAAATAGTTTTATCTTCTTATTATTTTCTTTGGCCCCCTGCTAGAACTCCCACAAATTGTAGGCCGTGTTGTTGAATTCAAGACTTGATAAAATAGTTCCCTGTAGACTAAGTAATTTTTCTTCATTCTTTTCATCTATAAAGTTTCCCAACTTATCCAGGGCATCTTATTTTGACTGTATCAGTGGCTGGCCCTTGTTACCCAGCTTCCCTGTCACTATTTCTCTGATATTTTGCTCTATCTCAACAACATTTTGAATATGTGCTTCTAATTTGTTGATTAAGCTATAGATTGTTGACATATTGTTCAAATTCCATCAAAAAACTGGTTTTTATAGTGCTATATTCAGCGCATACATATTTTTCATCATCATTAATAAATTAAAGACAATAAACGTAAATATATCATTAAAATATTGCAATTAGACATCAACTCTTGATATTTTGATATTATGTCCATAACTCAATGCATTTTGTTTAATAAAATCCATTGTGGACTTGGCCTTTTCCATTATAATTTAATGAAATGAACTGTGTTTATATTAGGGTCATTGACACTTAGTACAAATATTGAAAATTAGTGCGTTTTACAGCCTTTATAATTACCTATTGGTAATAATTCTATAAACTTTTCAGTCAGATTTTGTGAGGTAATAATAATGTAATGTGTTAATAGATTACTGTTTATTGTCATTAATTGGCTGGTTTTCTTTGCTGTGGCAATTGTGCATTTTCTGATATTTCTGCACTAGTATCCAATTGGTTGACTTCACATTCAATTGCACAGGCAATAGGAAAACAAGCTTCCACCCTGAGACTGGGTGTGGTTGGGGTGGAAGCTTGTTTTCCTATTGCCTGTGCAATTGGATGTGAAGCCAACCAATTGGATACTAGTGCAGAAATATCAGAAAATGCACAATTGCCACAGCAAAGAAAACCAGCCAATTAATGACAATAAACAGTAATCTATTAACACATTACGTTATTATTACCTCACAAAATCTGACTGAAAAGTTTATAGAATTATTACCAATAGGTAATTATACAGGCTGTAAAATGCACTAATTTTCAATATTTGTACTAAGTGTTAATGACCCTAATATAAACACAGTTCATTTCATTAAATTATAATGGAAAAGGCCAAGTCCACTATGGATTTTATTAAACAAAATGCATTGAGTTATGAACATAATATCAAAATATCAAGAGTTGACGTCTAATTGCAATATTTTAATAATATATTTACGTTTATTGTCTTTAATTTATTAATGATGATGAAAAATATGTATGCTCATAATTTTAAGCTATTTGTAAAATGTACAACATTGTATTAATTATGGGAAATGTTGATAATGTAAAAAAAATATTATTAATTATTAATTGAAAGAGAGATATCAATTTTAATAAGTTACCACAAAGAAAAGATTTATTTACTAATCAAAGGACAGGAAGGGAAGGTGTGACGGATCCAGGCCTAACCAGTCCATCCTGCCATTATCCTGTCCTTGACTCTTATTGATGTTACCTTCCTGGGACAAAGCTTTGAGGAGCTTTGCCTCCAGGGAGGCAATTTTCTTGGATAACACTTTATTTTCATCCTGCCAACAAGCCATGATTTCAACGCTTTTTTCCTCTCGTGCTCTCAACGCCTCAATTTCACAATTTGCCATCTCTTTTACTTGTTGCAAGATTTCATCCCATCCTACCAACAAGTTCAAAGCATCCCAAGCATAAATTTGGTTCCCTTGGACAGGAGTCCCTTTCTTTGTAAAGTAATCAGAATACAGCTCTTTGAACACAGCCTTTACTTCTACTAAAGATTTGGCAGGAACAGTCTTAGTGACCTCCAGGCTGATCCAAGCTTGTTCCAATGTACTTGTAGGAACCTCCTTTCTTGCTGCAGCAGTTTCCACACAAAGGACCCCAAACTTGGCTCTCTCAAATTTTAACAAAGAAGGCATGCCAATTGAAAAATAGGTGAGGGGAAAGCGTCAAAACCAACAATAAATATATTTTATTAAGGTTTAACTGTTTTTGCTTATATACCATTTGGGGCATACACGGCTGAAAACCCCTCTGGTTCAGGAATCAACCAATGATTTGTGTCACATGGCCTATGACATTCAAGTCATCCAACATAGATCTTTACCTGAAAGATCACCAACAATTCTCAGCCTATGAGAATTGACCTACAATGGGCAGAAGTCACCTGACTCCATTCAACCCAATGTACCAATTTGGCATGGAGCTTCCCCAGCTCCCAGCGCCAAAGCCCTGTGGATTGTACACCCTAAACTCAGCTACCAGTGTTCCAACTGAGAACCAGCTGATCAAACCTGAATTCCTAGGCATCCTTTCCTTTATTTAGTTATTTTTGCATTTAATGGTTTTTTGCCTTTAAAACCCATTAAATTTCTTCAAAACTTGAACCGCAGCGCCCAGCAATTTCCCCAGGCGGCGCCTCTCAAATTCATTAGACGGCGCCTCTAACCCAATAAATTTGCCAACATGGCGCTTTTAACCCAAATTCTGGGGGTTTTCCCATGGTTAACTTTATCCAAACTTCTTGACAAAGTCAAGGCCATTTTAATATAATTAAATCCTCATTAATTATATCCCATATTTATTAATTAATCTTCCTGATTAATCAACCCATTTTGAGACACCTAGTCTCCAAGATTGATTCAGCCAATCTTGCCTCAATTCTTTTAGTTAGCCTAACCTAACTAATCATAAATATTCTGTTCTTTTATTAAACATAGATATCCAGTTTTTAGGAACCTTTACCCCAAGAATTCCAAACAAACCTATCTATATGTAATAAACAGAAAAAAACAGAACATTTTTATATTTTGGAGCATTTATTTGGCTAAATACTCAGCAGTGACTATAGTATGGTCACAGAAGGGAATGGGCGGAATGGACATTGTCTTCATCTGCGCCTGTGAAAGGAGCAGCATCAGAGATAGTGGGGAGGGAATGGGTGGTGGCTTGGGAGTCAGGGTTGGAAGGAAGGTGGCTTGATGGGGGGGTTGGGGAGGCAGGGTTTGTTGACTGGGAAGGTTCAGCAAAAGCTGATTGCTTTAATTGCTCAAATTCTTCTTCTGTCACATATGTGGGCTTGACAAAATGAATGGAGTGGCGTGGGGGAGGCAGGGGTCCTTTCTGGACTTATCACTATCACTTGCATAGAAGATGATGAGATCAAATAAGTCCTGGACAGACGCAGAAGGGAAAAGCTCATACCCCTTATCAATCTTGGTGCATAGTTTGTTGTAGGTGGCAGGCTTCAAGCGCCTGAGGGAAGAACCAAAATTGTAAAGACATACATCTGCAAGATGCATGTCAGCATAGTTGATGGGGTAGGACCAGCAGGTATGCCCCACAGCCCTGATTTCTTGGGTTGCCCATCCCCGCTGCTCCATCTCTGCACTCAGTACAACTGTGTGCACAGTGTTTTATGTGGCCCACTCCTCCAGCATGGCCTTGAGCTCCGTCTGGTAGGCATACCCATCTGCGGTGTTTGATATTGCCAAGTAATAATTGACACCCAATGGAGAAACTGCCAATAAAACCCCAACAAAACAATACAAGATTGGGCCGCGCTTGTACACATCAGATTGGATGTGCTTCTCTCCAAAGTCTTGGATACTGGCCAAGATCTTAGCATACAACAGGGATATTTTGTCATTACAGACCCTCATTGCCCTTCCTTTGATAAAATTAATGATTGTTGAATTGTAGGGGTCAGTATCCACCAAAATGGGGCCACTGAGAACTTGATTGGACAAGATTCTAGCAGCAACAACAACTCTGTGCATCCATGAATTCACCGTTCTTTTGTTGGTGAAGATGCTGTGGAGTCCCAACTGGAGACGTACCTGGACCAGGGACATCTGCGGGTCACGTTTCATAATGGCCATCATAAGGGGATGGGCTGTATCACCTTTGGTTGAGGTACGTGCACCAGTTGGGGTCTTCTTGGTGGGGGGCCACAGTTGGCGTGGGCTTGCAGGGTTGCAGCCACAGTTGACTTTGCAAAACCCATTTTTGGCCGCAATTTCCCCAAGGGACATAAGCTTTCCTCGCTTTTCAACCATTTCAAGAACAATGTCTGGAGTGATCAATTTTCTTCTGCATCTTGCAGGCTGATTGGTTGGGGGAGGGACGTGTCCATCTTTGGAACTGGTTGATGCCATCTGATTGGCTGTTTTGGGGTCCTGGGCTCTCTGGGTGACCCCATGGCTAAAATGGCTGGTTCCAGATGCCATTGCTGATAAGGGACTTGGGTTAGCAGCTGCCTGTGCGTGATGGGCAAACAGGGCCATGCTTGAGGACGCGGGAGAAAGAACACACTCCTGTGTGGTGCTTGCAGAGGGACCTGCGGGTTGGGAGTGGCCATAGACAGAGGCTTCACTGTTAAGAGACCCAGTGTAGCCCTGCATAATTTTGTCAAGGCCAGGGAACAGCTTATTGACTTTGTTGTTGTTGAAAGAAGACATAGTAAAAAATTTATTATAATTTTAAACTCGAGGAGAGGAATGTATATTTTAGTCAATTTTATTGTTATATATGTCAATTTTGTGAATATTACAATCTAAATTTTAGCCAACCTAAAATGGAATAGGGTGATTTTTGAGAATGCCTATTATTCCTAAAAGAATTTTCACAAATCCACTCTAGATCCTTTGGCATTCTTTTTGAGACACCCATAAATTATATTTATTTCAAATTCATTGCAATTATGATTTGAAACTTGGTTCTTGGATTTGACAATCCCACAATTTCAGATTTTTTAATTTTCACATGATGTCTATGATTTGTTTGATATACATAAAATCTCAAATTGTACATAAGAATCCTGCATTTCTGATTCATGTATCCCGCATTTGTTTGTTGAGTTTTGTCTTTTGTTAGTTGAGTTATCTGCTCAAGAGATTTGAAATTTGCCAATTTAAATAAACCAAAAAAAGTCAAATTAAATGGTTGATTTTATTAAATTTTTTAATTTTCACTCAGCTGAGTTGCCTGCAAAAGTGATTCAAAATTTGGACCAAGGATTTGACAATCCTGCATTTTTACGTTCAGGTTCTGAATTTACAGTATGAAGTTTAACAACTCAGTCAGGGATAATTCTCTCCTTTAATAGATTCTTTAGTTCCATTCAAGGCAATAAGTATAAAAATGAGAAAAAACTTTATGAACTTAAGTGAGGTTAGTCTACACCTGACAGAAAATCTTAATATGAGTCGAAAAAGAGTATGTATAAAGCTAGTCAACTCTAGACGTACTGCAGAAACATATAGAATTATCTTGAAAAATCTACAAGGCCATAAGTTTTGTATATGAATAAAGCAATTATCTGCTTCCTTTGATATTTTATAGTCTTTATAAAAAATTATATTTTTTAATGTTCCAGAAATATTGTTTTATAAATGTGTACATTACTATGTGTGTCGGAAATAAAGGTTGAAAATTTAAGGTGTCGGAAAAAATGATGTTGGAAAACCCTTTCTTAGAAATAAGGTGGTACCTATTTTTCACCATTCAAAATATTAGCTTTTTCTATAAAGCTTGAAGTGCCCAAATCTATTAAATATCACATGCCTAATGGTGAAGTTCCTGATACATCATTGAAGGCGAACCCCATAGCTAGTTATTGAACCACAAGTATTACATACAAAGGATTATCTGTCGTGTCCTTTAGTACAGCAGCTCCCAAAGCAATGTACAGCAGCAAAGCTAAAACTCAATAAAGAAATATTTCTTAGATAAATATTAACTTAAAAACAGTTGACAGAATATTGATTGGTCTAATATCTTTTTTCGTCCAAACATCAAAGATCTGTAAACTAGTGTATCCAAGGCGGACAAAGAAAATAACCCGATTTAGAAAAGACCAAAGTATTGAATGTCAGCATCTAATTACTCTCACTAATTTAGTGAACCTTTTATCAACCCATTTACTTTAGAATAAAATTTCTGGTTATTTTTTATTTATCATCAATTTAAATATTATTTTCATCTTTTATTGATCTGTTTGGGGCTAAGAATGGTTTAGCAAATCAATGATCTCATACAGTCTTATAATAAGATTTCAAGTTCAGTTAAATTAAAATAAGTTGATTTAAAAAGAATTGTAACACTTGTATCATCATTACTTAACCATGACATTTTACCGATGTACTGGTTTAATTTAGTCTGAAGCAGCTAAAGGGGAAAATAGGCTCAGCCACTTCTTTGGATAGACTAGGGAAATGGCGGGTGTACCTTATACGGATGTTTTGTAAACAAATCATCTTTAATTCCTGCTACCTCCGATAAACAAACCAACATTTTTCTAGAAAAATCCTTTTAATCAATAAACACTTTAACTTCATTTTCACACAAAAACTTTATTTGAAAGCCATATTTAAATTGTACTTGAAGTAAATCAATTTGCTTGTAAAGTAGTGAATGTATTTGGTAAATACCTCCTTGGTGCTTGGAACAGGGGTGCTCAAGCAATCGATTACTTCTCTTAACTCCTCATTCTCTGATTTAGCTTTGAGGTGGTATCCCTGTAAATCACTACTACTTTTCAAACCTGCCTCGAGAAAAATACTATTTAAACTAATCAATTTGTTGTCAAAAGGCATCAAAATGTTTTGCAAAGTCCTCTTAAGCATCGTTGCCATTACCCAGTGCCTCGTCTACGCCGCTGTTGTCCCTACCAACAATGTCATGGCTCAAGCCAGAGACTTTGCAGTCAGATGGCCTGAGCGTCGTCTTCCCTAATGCATCATTGCAGTTAATACCAAAGGTCGAGCATTGATCACATTCTCTATTTTCATGAAATTAAACTATCGGTTTATATTAATTGATTTTTTATTTTATTAAAATTAATAGCAGGTCGGTATTATTGAATTACACATTGTACGTGTTAATATAAAAATAAAAAAGTAAAGTAGCGTTCTAAAAAAATCTGTGAATATCTCCAAATCCAGCTGGTGTCTAAATTGATTTCAAGTTAATTTTAAAGAATTACAGTAGTTTTAAAAGCTATGGCGACAAGCAAAATGAACTCAGATTTAAACGAAATCATTTCAGATTTAAACAAAATCCAAGTTGCGCAAGATTCAGGATTCAAATAATTTAAATATTGTTGGTTAATAAATGAAATGTCAAACCAAAAACAAAATTTCACTCGCCCATTATACAAAATTATATCAAACATCAAGCAGTGTAGTTCAACCCACAAACAAAATGAACTGACGCAACAAGTGAAATGGATGGATGCTATTCCAGAGTATATTATAATCCAATCAGGATTCATATGAGACACCAACAGAAGGACCAAAATGAAACAAAATCTGAGCACTCTAGAAGCAAGATTACAAAAACACAAAACAAAATGAACTCACACAAGATGTGTAGTATGAGCAGCCTAAAATAGAAAAATAACAGTATAACAGCCAATCAACAGCTATCCAATTTAGGAACAGAGGCATTTTATTCATTTTCATGGCTCCAGATTTGTATGGAATGGTTTTGAGAACCTTCCAAATATGGGATGGCAATTACAATAAAAATAAATCATTAAATTTTAAAATTTCTACTTTTAGTGATTTTATCCTAGGTTTTGTTTCAATATGGTTTTCAATAGCAACATCTTCAACCGCACCAGCAGCCAAGCCAGCAGCAGTCAAGCCAGCTTCAATGGAGGCAAGGCTCAGAACATGGAGGCACCTGTTTATACCCAAGCCTTTGAGGCAGGTAACGAGAAAGCTGACCTGTTACTGTCCCCCGACCCATATGGCTTTGACTTGTTTGAGAGTCACTTTGCGTCTAGTGCTGCCCCTGCTCTCACCCTCACCCCCGCACAAGCTGCCCATCAACCAACCAATCAGGATGGCAACCTCAATTCAGAACAACTTCCTGCCATCTCCCAACCTGCCCCTCCCTCAGCCAATCAGGCTTCAGCTCCCCCCGCCCAGCGCCCCAAGCAACAAATCATCACCACCCAAATTCTTCAGGAAATTGTGGCACTCAACCTGCAGGGTCTGTCCTGGGATCAGATTGCTGACCAATTGCAATTTACTAAAGCTACTGCCATGCGGGAATTCAACAGCATGATGAACAGGGGGAATTGGATTGGGGCGGCCAAGAAGCCCAAGAAGGCCCAAGAGTCCCAGATAACTGAGGCATACCCAATAATGCTTGACCTCCTCCAGCAGACCCCAAGCTTCCCTTGACCCAGGTCCAAAAGCGACTTGCTCACCATGGCATTTGGGTGTCTGAACTCATGGTGCAGCTCTGGATGTACAGGAAGGAGGCTTCTGTACGGGTTCTTACCAATTTTGCCGGCAACCAATGGGATAACACTGAGGATTCCCCATATGATCCCGCCATTGAATCCACCCTGGTCTGTTGATTGAGTCTGTCAGATGATTTCATTTTCATCTCCTACTACAAGCTATCATTAGCTTTTGATGACTTTGGTGAGCAAGGAAGAGCCGCCACTCAAAAAAGAAGGAAGAAGGTCAAGAAGGGGACGTTTATTGGTGCATTTCTGGCTGTGTTGGCCAAGGGTTTTGTCTATTATCAAACAAACCCTGATTTTGTTGATGGGTACTCTTACGGCCACATCCTCAGTGGATTGCTTGACTCCTGGGATGGCTCAAATTCCAAATACTGGGTTTTCTTGAGCCACCAGATGGAGAGAAGCTCCACTGCCCTTGAGGCCATCCAGGGATGCGGGCACCAGGCCTCAGTCTACCCTGCCGGCCATGATGACGTCCATCTGGGAGATGTTGTCTTCTTTAACATGGGATCCACATTACGGGAGCGCCGCCCTCAGGCTTTCAACAACTTCTATCTTGGGGTCCTTGATCACAATTTTCTCTTTGGTTGCCAAATGATGGCTGACTTGTTTGCGCAAATGGTTTTCCATGTGAACATGGGCAGCCAATCACGTAAGGATAAGCGCCTTCCACCTCGGGCCACTGCCACTTACCAGCCCATCCAGCCAATGACCAATGAGGAGTACAACAAGCGGTATATGGCAGCCATCACGTGAAATCCTCCTGCCTCCACCCCCATCACCAACACCCCTAACCCACAAGCCCAACCCACCCAATCCCAGACCCCCCAGGCCAGCACTGCCTCTACGTCTTCCTTCCCGCGTTATTCTGCCTCCTAGGCATCACTCTTCCTGCCTCAATAAACCCCCTATCACCAAACATCTTATATTTATATTATCTTTATTTTGAATTTCAATTGTTCATGTTCTCTTTGTTAATAGTTGGTTTTATTCTTTATATTCAGCTTATTTCTATAAAATCATATATTTACTATGGTGTGTATCTAGATCCTGAACACAGTTATTTTTAGCACCAAACCACAGCCCCTTGTGAAAACATTAACAACAATTTGGTGATCAGCTAAATTTGAATAAGAAAATTATAGTGTTAACTGTTTTTAGATAAAGTTGTTACTGATCCAAATTCAAAACCTTAATGATAAACTTTAAGCCAATCAGGAGCTGAGTGATAAAGTGATTGTTTTGACATAAAGGGTCATTCAATAATTCTTTGATGCATGTGCACTAATTAATATGATTGGCTGGATGTTTTGCCATTGTACGCCATTGCCGCTGTGGCAAGTTGTTGATGGACTAGTGCCCAATCAGCCGCTGAGTTAACACTAGTCCATCAACAACTCACCACAGCGGCAATGGCGTACAATGGCAAAACAACCAGTCAATCATATTAATTAGTGCACATGCATCAAAGAATTATTGAATGACCCTTTATGTCACAACAATTACTGTATCACTTGGCTCCTGATTGATTTAAAGTTTATCATTAAGGTTTTAAATTTGGATTAGTAACAACTTTATCTAAATACAATTAACAATATAATTTTCTAATTCAAATTCAGTTGATCACCAAGTCATTGTTAATATTTTCACAAGGGGCTGTGTCAAGCGCCAAAAATAATATGGTAACCAGGGAAACAATGCCACACAAAGCAAACAACACATATTGAGATGTATGTAAAACATATACAAAATGGGTAAAAAGATGGGATAATGTAGTAAATGGGAAAACAAAAAGGAATAAACAAAGAGGTAATTGTATCAAAATAGTACAGAATTTATTGGGGCAAGAGCTATAAAAACATATGAAAAGGTTAGTAAAAATCAATGAGCAAATTGGAAAAACTTCTAAGAGACCTTGACTTGGCAATTTCCAAAATCAAAGAAATTGACTGCAAGGTCAAGGAAAAAGTGGAGTCTGCCGTCCTTGAAGGGGACAAAATCAAAAAGGTGTCCGCCAAGTCACTCATGACCAAAATACCGGACACACCTGAGAAGACAATAGAGTGCCTACTCAACATTCAGAAGACAGTGGTTGAAGGCTTGCAATTCAAGTCCTTTGCACTCTCTGCGCCGTCTGTCTGGACAGACAACCCTGAGATGTATGCACATCTCAAACCCGCCAAGAGGGCCTGCAAGGAGGACACTGAGACGCCCGCACAGCTGCTTGTGCCAAGGATGGCAAAGCCTGCCAAAGCCGCCGGCAAAGAAGAAACCCAAGAAGGTAACCTAAGAAAATAAATTTAATAAAAATTCATAAATACTTACCTTTTTTTAGAAGAAGTTGATGGCAAACTCTGCTGGGTCCTGGTTCCTTTTGTTCCCCTCGCGTTCTACTCAAATTTTGCCACTCACATGGCAAAGCAGCTTTTCCTGTCCCCCCTGTCTTTCAGGAGCTCAAAGATAGGATTCACGGTGCATTCCCAATGTCTAGGGAGGCATTGGCTGGGCTAACACATGAAGAGGGGCATCCAAGTGGGCAGTTGCTGCCTACAAGGATATTCAACTGGTCCGCCTGGACCCGGTTAACCTCAGTGGAGTTTACTGTGTAAACTCCATTGAGCTGGTTTGGGACGTCCTGGCGACGCTCTCATTCAATAATATACCGGAGATGGGCCAGGCCCATGCGGCTGCTTGCTTCTGCTTCCCGGTGGAGCACACCTTGTCCTACTTGCTGGAGAACTTTGGGCGCGCGGTAGAAAAACTGGCTGTTGCAGATGCAACAGCCGTTAAGAAGACTAAAATCCTCCTGGCGACTTTAGGCTGGCCTGGAGTGCAGACAAGACGGGGATCCCAGAAGCTATGGATCTTACCTTTGGCAAAACAAAACATGAGAAAAAAATAAGTGCAGTATACAATAAATTATGCAAGTTTATGGAAGCCTTTTCTGGGCAAAGGCTTCACTTGGTGGTTTACCTGGGGTTCCTGTTTTACTTTGGAATGAGCGCCAGCGTGGAGGACCTGGACAGGGTCCTTATGGGGATTGACAAGGCCCAACTTGCTCTTGACAGGAAAAAAGTCCCCCCAGGTTACAACTCAGTTGACCATGTTATCCAGGACGCCCTGGTCCTGGCAGGAATCTACAGGTTTGCAGCCCCGCCTGAGAAGCTGCTGCTTCACTCCCACCTCACCATCCTCCCTTTTACCAGCAGGCAAGAATATTTTAACCAGGGTGTATCCACTGTTCACAGTGTGGCAGTGGAGGTTGTGCGCCACCTCCATTGTGGGGTGGGTACATACCGCTGAACCCATTATAGGCACTCCTAATTTATTCTCTATTCCAATAAATATATTTACCCTCTAGATTATTTTTATTATAATTAATAATTTTATAAAATATTATTTTAGCAAACATTACTTACAAAATAAATTCCAGGGAAGGTTTTAATAAAAGCATATAATATATGTCAATAAAATCTACTTCTAATTTGTATGATTTACATTTTTTTAGTTTGCTTTTTATATTTATTTGCCAAAAATGATATTGATGTGTTTGCGTAATCCATTATCAAGCGTTTGGGATACCCTTGGATGCAATAATAAAAATGATTATGAATAAATAAATTACTAACCTTCATTGATGGTTGTGCTGAATGTGATTGCGGGCTTAGAAACATCTAAATATAAAATGATATTTAATAAATCTTGAATAGTAAATTAGAGAATATAAAAAAGTCAGACAAGCTAAGCCTTTAATTGATTGGCTGATTTGCAAGGCACACAGGGATAAACAAATCAGCATGGCCATAGAATTTGGCCACGGTCTCAGCTGGGAGGGTATGGATCCCAGCCTGCAGCAAATCAAAAAGGTCCTCTGTCCCAGTTGGGGTTCCTTGCTTGACGACTTGCTTGAGCCACCCAAAGACTTCCTTGATGGGATTTAGGAAGGGCAAATAGGCAGGGAGGGAGAGAAGGCACATATTTGCTGTGGCCAATTGCTGGGGGCCCACTGCAATGCTTGTGTCAATTGATGGAAATTCTTCAAGAATATCTGCCACCTTGTGGAGACCAACATTGTCCAGCACAATTATGTTGGTGAAGTCCGGGCTTGTGTGCCTCAGGTGCTCCTGGACCAATCAGAGAAATTATAGGAAGGTCCAGCTATTGTGAGATCCCAATATCATTTGGTAGAGCTCAACCCCCTTTGGACTGAGGAGAGCCACCATCAAATAGGCTGTGGCGCAGACTACAGCACACCAAGCCATCCCGTCATTGGAGCCTCTGGGGACATACCCATACTCATTGCACATTGACGAGGCAAATGCTGATTTGTTGATGTAGTAAAATTTGGCTGTCCCTTGGCTTTTAGGGCAGTATACGCCTCTGCATATTTTCTCTGGGTCTCAATATTGGCTGGGCTGTTCTGATTGTATGGGGATACCCTGAGTTTTTCCAGGAAATCACATTCCCTTGACCAAATGATAATAGAAGGAAATTGAGGCCTCAACCCCAAAAGCAGACTTGACCATGGCCTGTATATTTGCCAGTTCAAGATGGCAATCTTGGGTTATCCACTGGCAGATTGCCCATTTGTGCTCCTTTGTGAGCATTGTCAACATGTGCAAGGATTTCTCCGCAACAAGGACTTGACCCGTGTTGAGGAACTTGTTGAAGGTCTTTGAGGCGTACTTGGGATCCACCCCAACAATGGCTGCAGCCGTCTTGTAATTGCCTGATTCACACATTAGATTAAGCAGGATAATGTGTTGGATGTCAGGGATGTGCTTCTGAGCGGGCTTTTTAGCAGTGGGGATTGACTCATCAGCATTGGGCAAGGCACAGGGCATAGGCACCTTGTTGTAGAAGGCTGCAACTTTCTTGCGCACCAGTTGTCCCTCATCAGTTTGAAAGAACTCAGGCTCCTTGTTGTCCTCCTGATTGCCATTGCTTATGTATGGCTCATAGCTAGTATCAAGTACAGGCTTCACCTTCTCCAGCATGGCTGACGGGACCAACTCTTGTTGGTACACAGCGTCAAACACATACAAAGTAAGTTCTACCTCCTTGTTTCTATCCATTTTGGTAGTGATGACCTTGGTGGGCTTCCGGGTCAGCTTGGGGACCCAAGGGTTTATGCTCTGCACCCTAGCAGCTTGTGCTCCTTGAACCAACTGTGTCAATGCAGCGTCACTATGGAACTCTCCTCTTCTGCCTCCCTCCTGAGTAGGCACTTGTGTTGTACTGAGTCTATTCTTTGACCCACGGGGGCAACCATGACTGCAGCGCACAACAGGTGCATTGGTACTCTGGTGTTGTGTTCCTTTCATTTTAAAATTTAATAAAATACTAAATAAATTTTAATTAAGTTACGCCCTAATTTTAATTTTTGCTTTTATCTGAATATGGATATTTAATTAGAGGTTTTCCCACCCAATATCCCAATTATAGATTTTTTATTTCTTAATTGTTTTTGGTTTTACAACGCCCATTTTTGAATACCCAAAATAATTCATACCCTTTTCCCCAGATTTTATGCCAAATATAAGCACCCAACACAATATTTTTAAGTTTATGTTTCAGAGCTTGTGTCTTATTTTAGATGCCTTGGTATCATTCTTGATTAAAATCCATTGCACAAACTGTGTGAGTGATTTTGTTTGTGGTTTGAGTTCCTATTGTGTTTCATTTTTGGATTGAGTTTTGACGCACCATGTGTGGGTGTATTTTGTCACCAATTCACATAGTAAACATATGTACACCAAAAGCCAACTCACACCATTTTTTTTGTGAATCCATGTATTTTGGATTGCATTTTGAATGGTTTTGCTTTGCGCGTGAGTACTTTGTTGCTGTGTTGACCCATTTTTCCTATTAGCACCAAAAATCCCTGTTAACAGAGTGTATATTTTAACCTGCTAGTTGATTTTATTTAAATCTGAAATGATTTTGTTTAAATCTGAGTTCATTTTGCTTGTTGCCATAGCTTTTACAACTACTGTAATAGTTGGAAAATTAAACAACGTAAATATTGAATTGATCCAAATTGTTACTGAAGGACTGTAAGGAGAAAAACAAAAATTATTCATCAAAGCAATGAGTTTAAATATACAAATTAGAGCTTGCTGGAATTATTCTATGGAGATTCTTAAAGGTAATATAACATTTTATCCAAGCAATAAAACATGCTTTTATTTAAATTTAATTCAATTTAAAATATTATTGCATAAATGAAATATTGATTTTTTTATATATTAGCCTTCACAGCTGCAAAGATCAATATAACCAAAACAGTCTAAAACAAATGAAGACTTTAATGTTAATATATACTCTGTTAATAGTATTAATATATTGATATTTGAGATGACTTGAACCTGTAACAAAACCCCTAAAAACCATAAAAACAGTTAAATTATGATATTTTAAAAAAACATAAACAAAAAAGCTCAGTGTTGCAACCAAACTAATTTTTCAGTATTTGGAATTGGGGAAGACAACAGTCTAAAAGTAAAAGACAGATATTAATAATAATATGATAGTTTGTTTCTAACTAAACACTATTATATTGAAAAAGGTAGACACTGGTCTACAATAAGGTGACATTCTGGTATGATCCAAGTATGATGTTTGTTTCAAATAACCTATCAATTTTTTTTCTGAGATTGGTTCTGATCTTGTTTTGCAATATTGCCTGTATATCAACATTTAAAGCATTGGACTGTGTTATTATATATGTCATGGGGAAACTATATAAGTGCACTCTGTCTATTGCAATATATATTGGCAGGCAAAGTGCCAATCTTACCTGTAACATCTCCCCTAGCTCTCTGCTGTTTTCCTTGACTATGATGTTAATTTTCATCAGGCTTGGGAAATTGTAGATAAAGCATTTCTAGGCAGTTACAGTACTACAGGGGTGCAATTAGTTATAATGTAGCTTCTTGGTATTTTCTTGCACATCTTAGAGTTTATAAGTGTGATTCTTTTAGACAGCCATGACCTTGAAGGAGCCAAGGTGGTTGGACTTGAGTTTTTCAGTGCAATAGTTAAGGGTTAATAGTGAAAATTAAATTCCTCACAGAATAATGGGCTTTCAAGTTCTTGGTGGCACCCTGAATCCAATTTCTTTTAATGTTGTAGACCTTACTGCATCATTGTTCTAGGGAAAGATTGACAATGAGGGTGGTGATGTGAATTGTGATACCCATACTTTTTTAAAATTACCTTCAAATTTTGTGGTACCTGCAAAGATTTGACAGATTATGTGTTCAACATCAATAACAACCCCTTGACCTTAATTGGGGCTTTATCAATGTCCACACATTCTGGGTTGCACCACATGATTTATTCTGATCCTGATATAATAGTAGGCACTCTCACTCCTTTATTTTCCTAATAAGTGATCAGCACTCTATCTATATAAGCTCTGATCCTCTTTCTAAAAAATATTATTATCCAAATTTGTGTTGGTTTTATTTACTCTATACCTCTTTTCCTTTTAACAAAAGGAAAGTTCTTCTATTTTGCTTTCCAGGAAATCAATGTAAAATTCCTTAATTATTCTCTAGATACTGTCAAGGGTCTGGATGTACAAGTACTCTGGCTATTGCCATCACACCTAACATCCAGTCATCGCCCAATTTGGTGCCTTTTCAATATACCATTTGACATACTGGAAATGGCAACAAACCAATATTACATGACTGTCCAGGTATCCAGCGACTTGAACCCACCCAGCACATGACCAGCCCCTGGGTTTGTTCCAACTAATATCCCCATCACAGCTAAATCTATATAAGTCTAAAGTATTATCCAATAAAATATACTTCTTCTCTCCCTACTTTTATATTTGAAGCTTCCCCAAAAGGCGCTTTTTATCAATACTAGCCCTTAGCTAGCTTGAACCTTTGACACAATGGTTTCCAGCTGTGCCCTCTTGTATGTCACCCCAAGAGCCAAACAAAATAAAATGGTGCTCACTACAGAGGCTGAAAGCCTCTTGGTTACTCTGCTTCCCAGTGCATTCTCTGGTCATTTGCCTGTTGGTAATTAAGTACCCAAGTCTCCTAGAGTTTGAGATCTCCCCTTGAGGAGGATATTACTGAATCTCTTGAAACATCTATGTGCTGTAACCAAGATTCAACCTTGCCTACTAATATATCTCACAATACACAGGAGGCACTCAATGAGTTGCACCATAACGTTTCTAATGGCATGGATAATTCTGGTGGTAATGTTGAATTATAGGCACTATTGCCTAATTAGGAGCACTTTCAATTTGACGTGCTGATCCCTGCTCACATTATTTCATAACCCAAACCTTACTTCAAACCTGCCAACATGCCACCCCCTATGGACTTGTGGCTTTTCTATATGGTAGATTAAATATGATATTCCTCAATAAACTACATATTATTATTATTATTGTCCTTTCTATTGGACTCTTGTCTTCTCTAATCAAATACTGAACTATTATTGGTTCAGTTGCAACATATGGTAATGGTGTTGTTGCCTGGGCCCTCATTGTCAGGGCCCAGAATGGGCCAGACAAACCCCTATGTTGCATAGGTTTAATGCCTGTAATTGAGCAATTGGGCAACCAAACAATTGTGTTGTAAATTGCATAGATTGACCAAAAGAGAACCTCAATCCCAAGTGGGGAATTGAAACCTGGTCAAAGCCAAACCTGGGGGCAGCTGGAAATTGTTCCAATACTAAGCAAAAAGAATTTTAATTGGCTCACACTGTCACAAATGACATTTCAATACTTGTATTAAAACCCAAGAGTCAAACCCCAACCCTTAGGAAACACCTTGCACCAACCAGGACAGAAAAGAGCCTGCTGGACTGCTAGCAGTCAAGACTGGAAGTTTGATGTCTGTATTGAAAGCCCCAAAATTAAATCCTGGTCCTCTGAAGGCGGATTCAGCCCCCATGATGGCCCAGGACCCAATGACCTATTAAGTCTCAGACTCAAGTTGTTAAATTACCCCGCGGCCTGCTGGCTTAGTAATGAGGATTCCTTTAATGGTTACCAGATTGCCACCAAACTGGTGCCACTGAAGACCCATACCTACGCAGGAGACATGGCCTGCCTAAAGGAGGTTGGGAAAAGACCTACTACTAGCCCTGCCAACAAGTACCAGCTGCTGCCAGTCTCCAGCCCAGAAAGAGTATTGCATTTGGCCAGCTCAGGTGACATAGCAAATAGCAGCAGCAAAACAAAGCATTACCACTTCTGTTTCCCAGAGACAGCCTGACCAGGACCTGCCAAACCGGTGCCACTGAGGATCCAGACCTACAAAGAAGTTGTGGCTTGAACAAGACCCACTACTAGCCCTGTCAATAAGCACCAACTGCTGTCAGTCTCCAGTCCAGAATGGTTAATGCAACTAGCCAGCTCAGGTGACATGGCAAACAGCAGCAGCAAAATTAAGCATTGCTACTTCTGTTTTTCAGAGCAAAATCAACCTAGATCTGCCGCCCTTGAGACTCCAAGCCAAGACCCATGCCCTGCCAGTGCCTTATCTGCAAACCTGAAGCCCGCAAAAACAAAAAAGGCAAAATCACATGGTATAAGAACCCTGGCAGTGTGGTGATGACCACATTGTCATCTTTGATAATAAAGTTCATGAACCTTTGGTTCAATCAAATTCTACCTTATCTAGTTTTAGTGATTTTTCATCTCAACTTGGGTCAAATAGACAACCAGGCAACCACCCACTCCAGAAGCCAACCTGCCAAACCGCTCCTGGCACTATACTGTCCCCCTGGAGTTCCCTTTTAGACCTGTGCATTTTAACAAATACCTGCCCAACCTCACCTACTTGGAGTTTGACTTGGAGAAAATCCTTATTGCTGACCCCTTGGCAAGAACTGGAGAGACCAAATACATAGGACATGAAG
Source organism: Entomophthora muscae (assembly GCA_014839935.2). Lineage (NCBI taxonomy): Eukaryota > Fungi > Entomophthoromycota > Entomophthoromycetes > Entomophthorales > Entomophthoraceae > Entomophthora > Entomophthora muscae. The sequence goes on from QTSX02007222.1 coordinate 232,284, forward strand.
GAAAGTGGTACAAGGTGCCGCGCTTACTGTTCAAAGACAAGTACAATTACCTGCCTGCATACTTTGTCCCCATGACTCTGCTCTTAACCCAAAGACCAGACAACCCAATGGAACCTACAGTTGCAGAAGAGACCACATCTACCCAACTGTTTGGAGTACTCTATATTACTCTTACAGGATTGGTGGATTCCATGGTCCCTAACTTCAGACCCTGGTCCTTACTTGGGCAATCCATATCTTATATTATCAAGTTAGCACCAATTCTATGGTGTAATACCCAAGTATTGAGGGTAAAACTTTAGTAACATAAGATGGCAGGTTAGGCGGCTCAAAGCTGTTCAAGGCGTAGACAATTGAATAGAAGTTTACTGCCTGATGGAAGGCTTTGACAAAGATGTTACATTGTCTAATGCTGACATCAAGGTACAGTAGTGTAGCTGCGGGGATCACATAAGTAGCCAAGTTGGAAGTTGGGCGAGATGACGCCAGAGGTGTCCACGGGTTCAACCCCATTTAGTTGAGGTGAGTTGGCTCATTGTATGATATCCCTTTTGGTCCATGTGGTTCAGGACCAAACTGAGCATTGGTTGGCTGGTGGCCCCCTATCCCAAGGTAAGCTGTCAAGACAGCTGTGAAGATAATGTAGTTTATCTTCTGACTTGGGGAGGGGTAATGGGTTTAGTAAGGTTACTTGCTTAGCCTGGGTAAAGGATTGATTAATGTGATAATATTGAGGAGGATATTCACTAATTGATAGCACAAACTATCATTGTGGGGTTTGTCTTTATTTATACTAGGGGACCTGCAAGGCATGATTATTGGAAGGCATAGCATTGGGGAACCAAGTGTCTGAGTTGCATCTGTTATTCCCTTTTCTGGATTGGCTTAGGTGGCTGGCAATTGAGAAGGTTTGGTTGGATCCAAGTTTGCATTGACATAGTGCAAGTTTGTTCTTCTTCATGAATTCAAATTCATTTACTGAATTTGGTGCATGATTTTCATTGTTGGATAGCCTGTCAGTTCATTCCCCATTTGGTAGGTCCCAAATTGGGCAGCAGTTCCTCCCAAGTTTGGCTTTGGGGAAATTGTCTTTCCTGATTTCCCAATCTTGCTATTTCCCAAAGGAGTGGATGGGGACTGGCCTGCTGGCATGGGAGGGCAAAGGCTGGCAAGTGGCTGGCAGGTGGCAGGATGGCCCATGAGTGCCTGGTTTGAGGATGGCTTGCAGGTGGGGCTGGCAAGAGTGGTGGGTGACTGTGCAGTTGCGGTGGGCATCTGCTTAATGGCAGCAAGTGTATGTGTGTTGGCAGTGGGCAACAGCTTGGTGGTGGCGGGCTTCTGTGTGGTGGCGGTGTGTATCTGCTTGGCAGCGGCAGGGGCCTGCGTAGTGGCGGTGGACGTCTTCTTGGTGGCGGCAGGCGCCTTCACGTTGGCGGCAGGTGGCAGTTTATTGATTACACAACTATAAGTGTCAGTAATATTCCTGGCATATGGTGGGCTTTACCCACCAGCTTGACTACACTCCGTCCTGAGTTGCCTAATGCCTCTACCTATGCCTGGTTTCCTAACACACACCCTCTAAAATCAAGGGATTGGGACTTGGGTTGCTAAATGACCCCAAAATCCCCTGCCAGTTCCCCCAGGGAGAAAATACTGAAAGGATCCATTTAACTATCAAATCAGGGCTGCCAATGGAACTCAACTCAAGAATAACTCTTTGACAGCCAATAAAGAGTTACCAGTAAGTACAATTGCAGTTTCCCACCAGGATATAGCTGGGAACACTGTCAAACCTTCCCTTGTTGACATCTTCACTTAATAATTTTTTTGGTTAACACACACTGAGCATTTATACTTTGCAGGGGTTTTTTTACACTGTAACAAATTTTATATGCTGGTGCTTTCAAATAGAGAGTATCTCCAGCATCAATGCCAGCTCTGGGAAACATAGAAACTTCTTGCTGCCTCCAACCAACACCAGCCTTCATCCCATCTCTTAGAGTGCTGTATCAAGAGATAGCTCCTGCTCTGCACACTGCCTCTATATTTCCTGGTGTCCCTCTGCTCCACCAACTTGCCCAGTCAAGCCAGACCATGAGCGCCACTGCAGGAGAACTCCCCATTGTACCTTCTGCACCATCATATGATTGCAGCAAGCTTGGGTTTTCCTACCTGACCACGCTGGGGCTCACTGAGCAATTGATTACCCACATGGGAGGGTGGCGTCTTTGGGTCACAGCTGCCAATTATGTGACAAGGATGGCACCTGTCATCTACTGGGACTTCCAGGCTCAACCCTTCCTCTTGATTGAAGGTCCCCCTGGGAGAAACCCAGGCCATGACGCTTGTGGGCCTCTCTCCCAGCTTTCTCCTTGAACTATGAATAAGCTCATGCTGCTGCTTGCTCTCCACTCCACATTAGTACGGTAGTCATGCATACAATTCCTGGTCTCTGTCCTAGTTAGACTTCCAAAGACTTGTACCCCTTCCTGTTGGATTTCATCTCCCCCTAGTTTGATGGAATTAATGAGAACTATTGGTGTGCTGGTAAGCCAGTTTATCCAGCCAGCAGCTGCAATCTATCCAGGTATAACTAAGAGCCTGTTATTATCCTTCTAGGTGTCTGTATCAATATATACTGCAACAACCCTTTTTTGTCCTTTCAGACAGTTCTCAGTGGCTACCTTTGCAATAGATACATCTTTGCTGGCTGCGCCCATCCTGATTGGTTGTCCTTGGCATGTGTGCTGCTTTTGGCCTTAGCAGGCGTAAATGGCATTTCAGCTACAACCTACTCTCTTCTTGAGCTAGCCTACTGGCGTTTATCAATTGTCTGTGTCTTTATGCGCCTATTATTATACCAGGAAACTACACCATATTTGGTTGATGCCTATAAATGGTCCCTGTTCTGCCCTCTTACATCAGAAGGTAGAATTTCAGTATTCCTGTTTTCTATTTCTAGGGCTTAATAAGTGATTCTTTTCTGGCTGGTGATCCTTCTGCTTATTAATACAATGGTTCAAATTGGGGATTATACACCGTATAATAGCTGACTTAATCCAATATTGACTTGTGGATTTTCTGCCATGTAATGCTGACCCATACCAATAAGGAACCAATTATACTCTGTGTAATGCTGATCTAAACTTGTTATTTCCCAGCCATTCACACATCACTTGTTTGATATAAATATACATGCTCTTCAGACTGGGTGGGACTGAGTTACAACATCCAGTAGGATGGAGTAAGAGGTATTTGATTGAAGATTCAGTGATTAAACAGTGTTGTAACTGTGCTGTTTTAGCAGATTTACATGGGGAAGAGTATTTAGAAGCTAGATAATAATCTTTATTGGGAGATAGTGATTATATAGTTCATGTGAATCAAGGATAGTAGGAACAAGATTGGTGATCACACAGTTGGATGGAAGAAAGGGGAGGCTTGATCCTGATAATGAGTCAAGCGCCAAATTGAGGTATCCATGTGAAGGATCATCATCTGTTCATGTTGTTGGATTTGGTAATTTGAGTTGACTTCCTAGTCTGGCTTTGGGTGACCAGATAATTGGATTGCGGGTCACGACACTTGGTTAGAACCTTGTTGGTGATTCAAGCCCGTGGTTTCAACAACTGTTTAATCAATAATAAATACTATATTGGCTAACAATTAAACTGTGTATAACTGCAATATCAATTATAATAAACTGGTGATTATGCCACATATAATCACTACACTTAACAGAATGGTAATATAGTGATAATACAGTGTATAACTGATAAAGATCTGTGTGTGATGATTAGAATGGTCATTTGTAGTCAATAAGCCTAATATCACATTTCCCCCCTCTTAATCATAAATAGGGAAGGTAAAAAGAGAATAAGGAATTATGGCTTTCTCAACCACGTCTTCTGTCTCAGCAGTAAGGAGGAGTATCAGGAGTCCTTGGCAACCATGACAGAGGAGCTTTTTAAGAATTCAACCACTAGAGCAAGGAGGCTTGCTGCCTCCAGTTCTAGGGTGGTGTTCACTGAGCTCTCACAAGAACAATACTTGTTTGGAGCTGTCTTTGGCAACCACTGTGGTCAAAAATCCCTTCCAGTTTCCTTACAGTTCAATATTAGATCAGGAGGTTGAGCAGGGGAATATTACTCCCATTGTGGGTGATGGTGTCCATAGAGCCTCATCAACTGACCTGGCTGCTTGGCAAGCCAGGGCTATGGTACCTCAGCCATCAACCTGTAAATTCACTGCCACCTTTGGCTTTGGATTGAACAGTTTTTCCCAATTGCATCAAGAAAGGCCTAAAAGTAACAGACAAGCCGCTCAACTCCTTGGGGGATTTGGCACACACTATGGATGAAAGATTTGTCCTGGCCTACACTGTAAATTTCCTGGCTTTGACTGCTCTGCCCTGGGAAGAAACACTGATCAATTTAGATTATTTGTTGGCATGGTTTTGCCCACTTCTGAAAACAATCTGAAACACCCAATCAAGAGACGCTGCATTGATGTCTAGTAAGTTGAATGAATCTGAAATGCCTGGATTGCTCCCCAGCCAATCAGGTGGGGGCGCAGAAATTAAACTGGAATCCTCTAGCACCTCTGGCCATGGCCAGCAAAATTTCTCTCCTAGCCAACCAGAGGAACCACTTGAGGTCATATGATCTTTTCCCTAGCAATTTCACCCCCTTTTAACAATGACAGGGGACTCAAAGTCCCCTGCTTGTCAATTTTGTCAAAACAGCAGCCTTGACCCACCAGCAAGGTTCCAAACAAGCGGGTTTGTGACCCGCAATCCAATTACCCGGCCACTTGAAGCCAGACTAGGAAGTCAACTCAAATTACTAAATCCAACAACATGAACAGATTATGATCTCTTACAGTGGTTACCTTGATTTGGCGCTTGACTCATTACCAGGATCAAGCCACCCCCTTCATCATCCAGCCGTGTGATCAACACAATCATGACTCTGTTATTCTTGATTCACATTGACTTTATAATCACTATCTCTCAATAAAGATTATTATCTAGCTTCTAAATATTTTCCCCTTGTAACTCTGCTAAAACAGCACAGTTACAACATTGGTAGCACAGGTAGGTTTTCCATCCTACCTTATCTTGAAAAATTCTGCCTGTTGCCCGCACGCACTGCGGCCAACAAATCCTTGACAGAATTATGTCTGGTCTCCTGCCTGACTGGACCCCATACACTCCTGGTGCTGAGATACCCAATGGCTTTGTCCTGTACCAGAACACAGGGATTCCACTACCTGCCTTCAATGCCATGTCTGAATAAGAACTCTTTCAGGCTCCTTCCTCCATTCTGCAACCAACTGATAAAAACACCATGCCCGCCTACATAGCCCAAAAACTGTGAAGCGCCGCCTTGGAACCCTTTGCTGGGGCCAACAACAACACTGCTGCATGGATCCAGTCCTCCCAGAGCAAGCTGGGCCAGATGGAATGCCTGCAGCAGTTTTGGATTGCGGAAATCTCCATCCACCTGACCCATGACGCTGGCACCTGGTGTGACAAGTTGCACAAGGAGCACAAAAAAAGAACTAGAATACCTTCAAGCAAGACTTCCTGGAAAGATTCATGCTTAAGGACACAGCGTTCATGATCATACGCCAAGTAAAGAACCCAACCCAGAAGGGCACTGTGAAGGAGCTCACCTGCGCCTACAAGGAACTCTAACTTTGTGCACCGTCTGACATGGCCTTTGACACCCAGTCACACATCTCATGTACTATAACACCCTCAAGTTGCATGTGCAAACACATGAAACTGTACCAGGTGACCAACCTGCAAAGCCTGTACTGCAAAGCATAGAAAGCAGAAAAAACCTTCAAAGCCCTTCATAAGCCACAAACGGGAAAACAAGAGAGACCCAAAGACTCTCACACAGGCAAGCGCTCCACTTGATCACCCCCTGGAAGCAAAGGGAATAACACCAAACATAAACCCACAAGCTCAAACAGACATGGGAATGAAAAAAATGGCCATTCAAATTGTACCCATTTCTGTATCACTGCCATACAAGGGAATCAAGACAAGGGAAAAGCCCGGGGAGAGCATTAAGAAAGCCAAGCTCTCCTCATACAACTCCTGACTTGCCCAATGATGAGTACCAACCCAAGGAAGTGGACCAATGCCCAATGATCCAAGTGCCCTCAGAGGACCAGGTACTGTACACCATTGCCAGACATCCCAATAAACTGATATCTTACCCTTTCCGCTTTTGCAGTTACACAGTCTCAGCACTCCTGGATTTGGGTGTGGATTGAAACCTAGTCAACAGCAGCTTTGTGGATAAATTCAAGCTGGCCACTAATCCTTTGCGGATTAAAAACATGGTCCTGGCTGATGAGCACCACATTGCTGTGACAAAGGAAACTGCCCCCTTCTCTGTCATGCTTGAGAACCTTCACTCCACCATCCAAGGTCCCGTCATTGACTTTTTTAATGACAGGGACCCACTTGTAAATATGGGGTTTTAACCCATTAACAATGAGAGTGAGCAACATGGTGTTCCCATTGGTCACGGCTTTGGGGGCGGCAGCATGGGCTTGTTGCCAAGCGGTAAGATACTCAGGGACAGAACCAGTCTTCTTGATGGCTATGAGGGGAGTCCCCAAGACAATGGGAGAGAAAGTTTTTACTATATTGGGATTTGGTGGCATCTCAAAATGTTGCCCAGGTGACGTCAAACTCCTGGCTGGCCCAGTTGATGAACCACACAGCAGCAGGCCCTGTAAGGCAGCCAGATGCCGTGGCAACCCACATGGACTCTGGGACCTGACAGATACAAAGGCGTGTTTTGGTGGACTGGAGCCAACTGAAAATGTCAGCTCCTTTGACACCGCCAGTGAAGGACTCTAGTTGGAGGTTGAGCATACGTTGCAACAGATCCAACTGTGGCAGGGTGACGCTAGCGTCACACTGCCTGAGGCAGAGCCAATTGTATAAAATGGTAAGAACTAGCTGATCTTGATAGATGACATAACCTTTGGGAATGTCCCCCTTGGGGATTGGGAGGAATGTCTCTTGTTGTGGAGTAGCCATACGGCCTGTACTCTGTCCTTTCTTGGGGTGAATTTTGTTTTTAAGATAGGTTGTGAACCTACCTGTGCTACCACTGTTGCAACTGAACCAATGATAGTTCAGTACTTGGAATTGGGGAAGACAACAGTCCAATAGGAAAGGACAGAATAATAAGAATAAGGTACTGTTTATTGTAGAATATTGTGATTAATATACTATATGGGGAAGCCACAAGGCCACAAGGGGGTGGCATAGTGGGAAGTTTCACTTAATGTTTGGAGCCAAGGAATAACTTGTGCGGGGATCAGCAGGTCAAATTGGCAACCCTACTAATTAGGATGAAGTACCCGCCATTTGACATTGCCACCAGATTAATCCATAACGTTAAACACGTCAAGGGGCAACTCATCAAGCGCCCCCTGTGTATTGTAAGATACGTTAACAGGCAAGCCTAGGAACTTGGTTGCAACACTAAGTTTGACATTGTACTGGGACTAGACTGTTTATGAAAGAAAAACCCTCACATAGACTGGGTGACCTCAGTATTGACCGTCAAGCGTGAAGGTGTCAACAACCAGATCTACCCTGACTCTGTGGACCAACTACTACACAACCACGTCTTTGTGTGCATCACAGAGACCCTGGACAAAAAAGAAAACCTGAAGCCAATTGACGAGGATTGTGCCAGTACAAGATCATACACTTCAAAGACACCAGGACACCTCCATGCCTCAGGACTGCAACATTGTGGCCCACCATCCCTAAATCTTCAAGGAGGCGCTGCCCGGGCTTCCCCCTGAGAAGCATATTCAGCACTCTATCCAACTCAAGGGGGCTGTACCCAAGGCGCGCCCTATCATCAGGCTGATCCCAAATGAAGACAACACCTTACGCGCCTACCTCAGTGAAGCATTGGGAAAAAAGCTTATCCACCCCTCACAGTCTTCTTTTGGGGCCGCCATATTCTTTGTGGCTAAGAAGGACAGTACCTTACGCCTGGTCAAAGACTATTGCGCCCTAAACAAAGTTACCATTAAGAATTGTTACCCACTACCACTGATTGACAACCTCTTTGACGCCTTGGGAGGAGCCACTGTCTTCTCCAAGATTGATCTAACCGCAGGCTACAATCAGATTTGTATTAAGGAGGCAGACATTGAAAAACGGCCTTCCAAACTAAGTATGGCTCCTACAATGTGTGGTGCTCAACTTTGGCATGACCAATGCCCCGTCCACCTTTGTAACCTTCATGAACAAAGTATTTGCGTCTCACATAGGCAAACACGCCCTAGTGTAACTAGATGACATTATTGTCTACAGTCCTTTAGTGGAACAGCACCACAAAGACCTGGAGGCAGTCTTTGCGACCTTGTCACAACACAAACTGTTGGCCAAGCCCTCCAAATGCCAGTTCTTCCAAGAGCAACTACCCTTCTTGGGACATATAGTCTCAAAAGACGGCATCAAACCCAACAGTCAGAAGATACAAGACATCTGATTGATGCCACCTCCCAAAAACAAATCAGAACTCTGCACCTTCTTGGGAATGGTGGCCTATGTACAACGCTTCATCCCTGACTGTGGCGTCTTACCGCCCCCTTGTCCGCCATAACAGGCACCAAGTCCAAGTTTGTATGGACCCCCCCCCCCCCCAACATGACCTCTGTTTTAGATGTCTCAAGGAAAAGCTCACGGCAGCTCCCATCTTACAATACCCCAAACAAGATGGAGAGTACCAGATGGAAACCAACACTTCAGATGCATCCATTAGGGGAGTACTAAAAATTAAGAATAGTGATGGTGATTTCCTGCCTGTAGCCTACAAGTTGCGCAAACTGACATATGGCAAGTGTCAATACCCAATCCACGACAAAGAACTGCTGGTCATTGTACACTGCCTAGTCAAATGGCGCTGTTACCTGGAACAGCAGGAAGAATTAACAGCACTAACCAATCATAAGTTGCTCATCTACTTCAAGACACAAGCAAACCTGTCACACCGCCAAGCGCAGTGGATGTAAATCTTAGAAAGGTTAACATGCTCATCCAATATAAGCCCAGGGCCAAGCTTGCCATGGCAGACGCCCTGTCCCGTCTGTATGTCTGCTCTTCTAGGAGAGAGAATGGGTTTGACCCAGACTGGCCTCTCCTAGTGCTCTGTACAAAAGACAAAGGGTTCCCTGCAGGCACAACCGGTATCACCAAAGAAACGGTCATCAAGAATGAACACCTCTTTGCTGACATATACAGGACTCTTCACAGAAAGATGTCAGATAGCACAACCATTCCCTACATTCCCACACATCAACAAGTCAATACCATTCTTTGCTATCACAGAGATCTTGGAAATACTAAGAGCCAAAATCTATACAAATTCCTAAAACATAAAGCCTGGTGACCAACCTTATACCGCAATGTCCAGGAAGTGCTAGAACAGTGCAAGGTCTGCAAAAAGTTTTCCAGAAGCAAAACCCTGCCTAAGTCTGTACTCCCCATTCAAACCCGACTACTGTTCAAGGTATGGGCTCTTGACATTGTGGGCCCCATGTCAGGGAAGCACAACAACAAAAAATACATCATCACAGCCATCAATTTTGCAACAAGGTGGCCAGTAGCCAAAGCGGTGAAAACACACACTGGTAATGATGTCCAATAATTCATTGGCAAGGAAATAATCAGCAGGTTTGGAAAGCCAGAACTTCTGATAACCAATGGAGGAAAACAATTGACCTCTGAAGACACCAATGTATAACTCACCAAAAAAATGGGGTCAAGCACACTTTGACAACACCATATCACCCACAGGCCAATGGACGCATAGAGCAGCTTAATGGTAGTCTTGTGCAAGCCTTAGCCAAACTCACTGCCTGGAGACTTGAAGACTGGTATAAGCTGCTAAAAACTTCACTACTTGTGTGTCAAACCTGAATGAACAGATCCACTGGAAAAAGCCTGTTTAAATTGGTATACAGAACACAGCCAAATATCATTCAAGCATTGGCAGGACCCAAACTGGAAATCCCAAGTCATGTCCCCTTTGCTCAAATCCTCAAGTAATAGAGGCCAACAGCAAACAAGCAGCCAAATAAAAGGAACGCTTACAAAAAACCTTTGTACCCATCTGCCAGAGACATGAAGTTGGGGACAAAGTCTGGGTCATGAATGTTGACAAAAGCAAGCTACAACCCAAAAAAGTAGGGCCAGCAATAATCCTAAAGGTAAACAACAATAACACTTACCTTGTGCAAGGGCTCAGGAAACGCAAACAAGACAAGATGTTACACCACAACCGCCTACAACCTTGCAAAGCAAGACAGAAACAACAGGAAACTGCCCTGCCTGCCACCAAACAACAACTGGTTCAATATGGCGCCCGGGCTCCTGACAACCTCCCTGACAACCTGCCTCCTGAGGAGGCCAACTTTCAGCTGGGGGGGTGTGTCAAAACTGCAGGCTTGACCCGCCAGCAAGGTTCCAACCAAGCAGGTTTGTGACCCGCAATCCAATTACCCGGTCACCCAAAAGCCAGACTAGGAAGTCAACTCAGATTACCAAATCAATCAAAATGAACAAATGATGATCCCTCACAGTGGATACCTCAATTTGGCGCTTGACTCATTAGCAGGATCAAGCCACCCCCTCTTCTATCCAGTTGTGTGATCACCAATCATGACTCTGTTATTCTTGATTCACATTGACTTTATAATCACTATCTCTCAATAAAGATTATTATCTATCCTCTAAATATTTTCCCCTTGTAACTCTGCTAAAACAGCACAGTTACAACACCTTCACTAAACACAATATTGACTTTTTCAATTTAACTTCTATAGATTCACTTCAAATCAAAGGTAAGCTTTGAAATATACATATAATGCTAACTGTTTTAAGCATAGTGGATCAAGGATATTAAAGGTAAGCTTAGTTTTAAAAATTTCAAATCTAACTTTGCTTTATAAAGGTAATAATTTAAAAAAACCAATTCAAATCAAGGTTCAATTTGATTCTGCATTTTAGGTAAGCTTTTCCTTAAAAATACTAACCTTCTTCAAATCCTTTTAGATGATCTTGATCCACAGCAGATATTGGGGTGGGTAAGTTATTTATTCATCAAGTTTACTAACCTGGATTAAAAGATTAAGATTTCCGCCCTGAAGTTAAATATGAGAATGGTAAGCAAAGTTTTAATCACTAATATTTTTCAATAAAGCTGCATTTCAGGTAAACCCTTTCTTAAAAATACTAACCTTAGTTTCCTTTTAGATAGACTTAGTCTACAGCAGATTATGGGGTTGGTGAGTTTTTTTCACTAAATTACCAGCCTAGATTAAAAAATACAGATACAGACATTTGCCAACAAGCAGATCTTGATTTAGGTAAGCCATTTTTCTAAACTTACTAAACTTGATTAGGGACTCCCAGATTTTTATCATAAAGCCAATCTTTGGCCATGTAAGCTTTTTGATAACTTACTAACCTTTTTTAAAAAACCCACAAACTTTCCCCCTGCAGCAGATCTTGGGGTTGGTTAGTCATCTTTTCCAGATATACTAACCTTAATTTCAAGCCCCATATTTCTGCCTACAGCAGATCCTGGGGTGAGTAAGGTTTTTTTTAGTTTAAATTGATATTTTTACAAAAAAACTGTTTTTCCAATTTAGGTTTTTGATCCAACTAGCCTTTTAAACCCAAATTTAACTTACTACTTTTTTAGTAATATATCCTAGACTAATTGCTTTAAATTACCTATTAAAAATCTAATTATTTCCTTTTATTTTTTGCACTTATTAGTTTTTAAAAGAAATTCTTGGTGGATATTTTGCAAAGCTTTATTACCAAAACTACAAATTATCACTCAAGAACTTTTAAATTGTTATAGCAAGACTTATGCTTAACTTATTTTATACTGTAGATTTGAAAAATATTTTTGGCATTTGTTTTCAGTTTTTAGATCTGACTAGCATAGTTTTAAAAAAATACTTGACAACTTTAAAAGATCTAAAACAACTATATTTCATAAAAAAGAGCATTTTATTATATTTTGTTTTTTATTAATTGTATTTGCCTTATTATTTCTAAAGATCTCTGTATTAAAGCTACTTTGTTGTTTACCTACCAAAAAATACAACCCCTAAAAAATTAAAATATCATTACTTTTTTAATAAAAATGGGATGCCTTTTATTTCTGAGCTTTTGCTATAGATTAAAAGAATAAATATGCTAAAGAAATTAAACCCAGCCAAACAAAGAAAAATGTTTTAGAAATATCCACAACTATCTCAGATACTGCTAAAAAAGTAAAAAGTATAAACTTTTAAGTGGAATCTAATGGCATAAAAATACTTATTTTAGAGCTACAATAAAAAAGATTAACATGTCAGAACAAAAATTAAACAAACTAAACAAAACATTCATATTTCAGTTAAAAAAATTGTATCATATGATAATGCTTATAGACTACATCAGCTAAGCCAGAGAAAGATATATATTTATATTAAATGCTTAAAATTTAAAATAAAGGTGTTGATTTGCCCTTTGGAATTCAAAAACTGTTATTAAAAATAAAACATTATTTCAAAAGTATTGTAGTTTCAAAAAAAATGTAACAATTATTCAATCTTCCATCTCTTAAATGCCAAAGTTATAATCCATAATAAAAAAATTGCTAAATAAGACCTTGCTGTTAGTTTAATAGAGATAGTTGTATAGCATCTCCTTATACTTCTCTGATGTAAGTTGCACAATCAAAAAAACTATAATTTTTATAATAAAAAACTGTATTTTTGAAAACTACTAAATCATCTTAGAAAACAAGAATTATGAACAAAATTAGAATTTTTGATAAAACTGTCAAAAAGTCTTTCTGCTAGACTAACAGAAAGATACCAGTGAGCAGCTGTAAAAGAGAAAGCTAACCATAACACAACTGTTCTCTTTTGGTACCCTGCTCACCACTCATAGCTTTATACTCACTGATTTCTGCTAAGCTTTTAACCTTGGTTAAAAACATTGTAAATAATATATAATTATCTCTAATTCAAATAAAGCTAATTATCAGCTCTGAGACTAGAAACACATCATTGGGCTGCTGTAAAAGAGTAAAGAAAAGTGTAGCATAGCTTTGCTCTTTTGGCATCTAGCCTGGCACATCTTTCCTTTTACAAGCTATAGGCTAGAAACACATACCAGCAACCATCATTAAACGCTTTTTACCAGATATAACTGGAAACACATATCAGCGGGCTGCTGTAAAAGAGTGAAGCTGAGCGTAGCACAGCTTTGCTCTTTTGGCAGCCTGCCTGACACACCTTTCCTTTTACCAACTAGAGTTTAACAAATTAGATTTAAAAGGCCACTGATTTAAATAAACAAAAATGTGACTCAACTAGGATACCTGAACACGTACCTAGGCGGGATGCTGTAAAAGGGCAAAGCAAGCGTAGCTCAGCTTTGTTCTTTTGGCATCTGCCCGCCATGCTTGTCAAGTTATTGCAAGATTGGTGCTTCAATCAAAGCTTGTTTCAATAGTTAGAAATTCTTGTTGCACTCTGGTGTCCAGATGAATTTTTTTGGCATTACCTTTGGTTAGGTCATTGATTGGTGCAGTGAGCTTTCCACAGTCTTTGATGTATTTTCTTAGGTAAGCTACCATTCCAATAAAGCATCTTACTTGTTTAACAGAGTTGGGGTGTTGCATGTTATTTATGGCTTTTATTTTATCTGGGTCTGCTTTGATGCCACTGTCAGAGACAATGTGGCAAAAAGAACTAGAGTCATGTTTCCATAAATTAGCACTTACTAGGCTTGGCATAAAATATGCTTTGTGAGTCAATTGAGTGTCTTGCAGACATGTGTGAGGTGTTCCTATTTTGTTTTTGAGAATATAATGATGTTGTCAAGGTAGCATAATGTATTAAAGAGGCCATTTAGCGCCTAGTTCATCATGATGACAAACGTTGCGGGATTGTTGGTCATCCCAAAGTTCATTACTTTACATTCAAACAACCCAAATTGAGTACATAACACGGTCTTTGGTATGTCTTTCTCTTTTACTTCAACTTGATTATAACCAGATGTGAGGTCAATCTTTGAGAAAAATAGTGCTCTGGAGAGCCTTGCAAATAGGTCTTCTATAAGCAGAAGGGGGTATTTATTTTTTACTGAGCTTGCTTTTAGTGCTCTGTAGCCAGCAACTAGGCAAACAGATCCTTTCTTATTCTTTACAAAGAAAACTGCTGCCCCTCCACGGGGATTCAGACGGGAGAAAAAATCCTTTGGCTAGATTGTCCTCAATATGGGTCTTGAGTGTTTGGGTCTCCATGGGGGAGATTCTGTAGAGGAGTGCAGGTTTAGGCATGGCTTTGCATAGGATGATGCTGTGTTTGACCTCCCACTCAGGGGATAACTCTGTTATTTCTTCCTTAAAACCATGAGCATACTCATTTAGAAGTGCTGCAAGTTCTGGGCATTGGATTTTTTGTGTTTTTATGTTATTGAATTTGGTGTGCCTCATTATGTGAGGATACTGTCTTTGGTTAGATGATCTGAGTTGTCTTGGTTTATGACTTGGACAAATACTGTGTCTCTTAGGATAAGAATGTTAGGTTCTTTGAGGATATTGAAATTGACTCCGTTGCGTTTCATAGCCATGGTTTTTGTTTTCCAACATAAGCTGGGGTTCACTTGGGTGAACTAGTCCATGCCTGATACTATGTTGTAGTTTATGCTGTTCATGACAAGTCTTTTGATGGACTTTTGAATACCTTGGAGGTCAATTCTGAAGGGAGTTGTTTTTCCTTCAAGTAGAACTTTTGATTTGTCTGCCATTCTAGCGTATTTGAAGTTGGATTTGACAAATGGTATCTTGTATTTGGTTACAAATGGTTTGCTAACCATAGTGTGTTGTGCACCAGAGTCAAATAAAATTTTATGTGTATGTGATTTGTAAGTGCATGGATAGACAAGAAACTGTGAACAATCTTTAATTTTTAAGCTCATAAAAATGGAGGATTGCGGGACACAGGGGATGAGAGCAGCAAAGTTTGTGCCTTGGTAAAATTTATTGTTGGTTTGGGGGGAAGGGGCACTTAAGCCTGTTCCCCCTCCTCTTTTCCCTGTTCCTCTGTTTCAAACCTTTGAGGTCAGAGAATTTGGGGTCAGATTCATAGTGGGTTACTGTTTCAGCATTGTTCACTTTGGCAGTGTCCTCTTTCTTAGGACAGGAGCGGTTTGCGCTTTAGCTGTGATTGCCATTGTTACAATTGGAGTTGCTGTTGCTATGATTGGTGTTTTGGTGTTTTTTGCCATTAGAGTTGTCTCTGTTATTGTCATTTGAGGAATGGTTGCTGTTGCATGCAGCATATCCCATATTTGCACATTTTTCTGAGCGCTTGGCTTCTGCAATGAGTGCAGGCATGGAGGTGCTAGCCTCTGGGCAGATGAGAGCAGCAACAAAGGGTTTAGTTCTGTTGATTAATGAGACTCTAGTGTGTACGTTGTCAGCTTGTGCTGGATTTTGGATCTTGCAGTGCATCTTTTCAAATTCATTGGTGTAAGCTGTTATAGTGGTCTTCTGAGGAAGATTTCTGAGCTGTATTGCAATGTCTTGGAGGGATTTGATGACGCAGAAATTGTGAATGATATTAGCTTTGAACTCTTCCCAGTGGTCAAGCTGGTCACAAGTTTATGAGCCAACCCAGGTGGTAAACCAGTTAGCTGCGGCCTCATAGAGGCAATTGTGGCTTCCTGGACCCATTTTTCTTGGGGAATGTGGGTGGTGCAGAGCTTGGCGGCTGAGTAGTCTAGCCAGTTGATGATGCCTTCTTTGTTTTTACCATAGAACTTATCAATACCAATGTACTTGGTGTTGGTAACTTTGCCTGAAATAGGCGGTTGGGTGTGTGTTTGTGGTTGGAGAGAGCAACTGTATTGAATTATCTTGGTGCATACTTTGGGCATGACCAGTCCTTCAAATATGGTGCATCCACTAGGTATATCTTCTTTGATGTTGTGTGCGCAGAAGTACGTTTTCCAGGTGTCCTGGGATGTAGCCTGGTTGAGTACGTGAGCAAAGTTGGGCAGGTTCTATTCAGTCATTTTCTCTTTCATTGGCGTGGTCAAAAGCTGTAGCTGCTACCAGTGATAAGGAGCACCTTTTGAGAAAGCTTTGAATATGAAATCAAGAAGGAGTGAAGTATATTTTATTTGATAATATTTTTAGACTTATATAGCTTTAGCTGTGGCGTAAATTTTAGTTAGATTGAACCTAGGAGTTGGTCATGTGCAGGATGGGTAAAAGTTGCTGAATACTTGGACAGTCATGTGATATTGGTTTGCTGCCATTTCCATAATGTCAAACTGAATATTGGAAGAGCATTAATTGGGCAATAACTGAATTTTAAGTGGGCTGGTGGTAGCCAAAATACTTGTATATCCAGATCCTCAACAATGGCATAAATCATGCTTTCAGCAGTACTTATTGCCACAAGAAAACAGCAGGGTTGTGCAGCTAAATGGATTTTATATTGAAGTATTAATCAGGCTCTCTGCTAGCAGTCTACATCTCTGGATGAAATTCTACCAGAACCACTTATTTTCTGTTGCACCCAAATAAGCTGCATTATACAAAAGATTCAGTATCAACTTGTATATTGACATTATCTAGCCATTTAAAGTAGTAATAATGAATCATATATCCTCTTATCTAAGATAGCTCCTGATAAAAAAATAGTGTCTGAAACGCCAGATAAAATCAAGAAAGCAGGAAAAGCAACAAGTTGAGAGGAGACTATAGTTATTCAAGTGAACAGATTACAGAAAATAGATGAAATATTGGGTTTAAACACAGTAAACATAAATTAGATAAAAGTTAAGAGGATTTGTTTTTTTATGGAAGTCAGAACAAATAAAGCATACCTCACCAAAGGAATTAGTTCCTGCACAGAAATAAATTAATGCACTACAACAGGATCAGATTGTGTAAGGCAAGACAGGAAAAGAGACTCACATCTGCCAGTATTTAAGATTAAGCTAGATTGATATCAGGTGCATTTTTATATACACCAAGTAAATTCCAAAGCTTTGCATTTACTGCACCCCAGGGAGGAGATGTCACTACATCTTTGATTTTTTACGTTTGGGAAATAATTTTCTTTATAAATGATCCAACTAACAAATAGTTAGTGGTACTATTCTCACAATTCCTAAAGCATACAAGGGTCCAAAATTTGAGTCCTATAAGTAACACTACTTGGAAAAGCCTTATGGCTGCCATGAGGTAAGTAAATAACAGTTGGCTTGCCATGACTCTTTATAATTTCTATCTTTATAATAAAAAGTTATTTATCTTCTTTATTTCCCATTTTATCTTGTTTTATATATGTCCTTAAATTATATAAATGTACAAAGGCATTATATTATAGTTTCTGATACTTTTATTGCTATAAGCTGAATGTATTATTCTTTAAAAATTATAGAACAATGAATAATTGGAATATAGCCAGAAAAATGGATTTTAAAACAATTAAACAATTGATAAAGCAGTCTCTAATCTCTGTATTGCTGTGCTAAAAGGTTTGGAGTTTAAATAATTTAACTCTTGATATTTCAGAAGGCAATTTTACTTTTCTGTTGTGAAGGGGAAGCTAAAAATTACTACCAAGTGACTTTTACTTAAGATTTGAGAGAGATAACTTCAAATGCGACATTCCCGTGGGTGGGCTCAGAGCCAAAGAGGAGAGCCTTATTGCCTTCATCATCTTTATATAAGGCCATATGTCAAATGCTTAGGTTGGTGGTGCAGTTTCTCTTATTAGTACCGTTTAAAATGGATTAAATGAAAATATATCACTTTCTATCAATACAACATAAAGCATGTTGTTGAACTTGCGGATGATGTGGTTTTCAGGATATTGGTTACAAGAATAATCTTCGGAAAAAAGCTCTTTTACGCCAGATCTTGTCTTGAATTTCTCTAAGGAAATCCTTGCCATGGTAGAGTTGCAGATTTACTTGTTGTTGTAGTGAGCTGCAAGGAAGTAAGTATCTGATTTATTAAGTGCCAAGCTAGAAATCTGGCCCTTGTAGTTCTCAGGGATAGGCATGTTCTTTCCTGAAGGACACTTGTAAATGAATACAGTGACATATCTGGGATCATTTTTGCTGGCCATTTGGAGCGGTTGATTTATAGGTGGAATAGTAGTGTGACTGTATGACATTCACTATTGAGTATTTAGCCAAATAAATGCTCTAAAATATAAAGTTATCTCTGTTTTTCTTATTATTGCATGTAAATAGGTTGAATTGGAAGTCTTAAGGTAAAGATTCCTGAAAACTGGATATATAGGTTCAATAAAAGAACAGAAGGCAAGATTGGCCAAGTCAATCTGGGAGACTAGGTGTCTCAAAAACCGTTTAATTAACTGGAAAGATTAATAAATAAATACAAAGGAATATAAATAATGACAATTTAATTATATTGGTTAAATTGTCTTGACTATGTCAAGAAGTTTGGCTAAGGTCAACCATAAGTAAACCCCAAATTTTGGGTTAAAAGCGCTGCTTTAGCAAATTCATTAGGTTAAAAGCGCCGCTGAGCCGCCTAATGGATTTGTGAAACGCCAAGGCACTGCTATCAATTTTTTTCAGGAGCTGGGGCGCTGCCTGGTGAAGTTCCTGGGCGCCGCGGTGGCGCCTGGTTTGAGTTTCAAAGCGTTTTAATGGGGTTTAAGGTCAAAAACCATTAAATGCAAAGATAACTAAATAAAGGTAAGGATGTCTAGGAATTAAGGATTAATCAGCTGGTTCCTGATTGGAACATTGATAGCTGAGTTTTGGGATGTTTAATCCACAGGGTTTTGCGCCAGGAGCTGAGGAAGCTCCATGCTGAAGTGGTACATTGGGATGAATGGAGTCAGGTGACTTCTTCCCATCTTAGGTTGATTCTCATAGGTTGAGAAATATTGGTGATCTTTTAGGTAAAGATCTAGGTTTGGATGATTCAAACGTCATAGATCATGTTAGATAATCATAGGTTGATTTAGGAACCAGGGGTTTTCAGCCAAATAACCCCAAATGGTATATAAGCAAAGACAGCTACACTTTAATAAAGATATATTGTCAATTTTGACGCTTTCTCCTCAACTATCTTTTCAATTATTTTGTCTGTTTTGTTAAATTTTGAAATTGCCAAATTTGGAGTACTTTGCAAGGAAACCGCTGCTGCCAGGAAAGAGGTTCCAACAAGTTTGTTGGAGGAAGCTTGGGCAAGCTTGGAGGTTGCAAAAAGACTATGCCTGAGGATTCCTTGGTGGAAGTAAAGGCTGCATTTGAAGAGTTATATTCCAATTATTTTGCAAAGGAAGGTACTACCTCCCAAGGAAATTGAATCTATGTGTGGTATTCCTAGAACCTGTTAGTATTATGGGACAAAATCTTAAAGTAAGTGAAAGCAAAGGCAAATTGTGAAATTGAGGCTTTAAGGGCAAGTGAGGAAAAGAGTGTTGAGATCATGACCTGTTGGCAGGATGATAACAAAACAGTGTCCCATAAAATTGCCTCTCTGGAGACAAAGCTCTTTGAAGCTTTGTCAAAGGAAGGTAATGGGAATAAGAGTTGAGGGCAGGATAATGGCAGGATGAACTGGTTGAACCTGGATTGCCACAAGTAGACATTACCATTCTTTGAAAGCGTCATATCATAGATCATGTGGTCAGCTTCAAACTTGCATGTTCTTTTAGAAGTGGAGGTTTTGCTGACAGGATCCAAGATCACAGAGAGGATGACATTTTTATCTGCGGAGAAAGCATGGGCACACTTTTTAAGAGGAGATTTTTTATCGGATAAGGTGTGCCCTTGAAAACAAAGTAGTTGTTAACATTGAATAAGATTTGGTGGCAAGCTCCTTTTTTGATTTGAATGCTACTAAGACTTTGCTGTGTGAGACATCCACACCAGTAACAAGGTCAAGGTTTTCAACAGAGGATATTGTGTTATTTCTGTTTTCATCCTTGGTTGATAATGTTGCAACAGCTAAAGTGAAAAGAGAGAAGGAAAGCATTTTGAATATTCTTGGCATTGTACAGTAGGTATTTATACTTTTTGATTATTGTGATTAATTGTGAAGGTATAAAAGGAAACATCCAATGCTGGTCCCAGCTAAATCATTTTAATTTAAAATGCGCTTTCTCATCTGGGAACTAACCTTAATTTACATCCAGTAGGGTTCTCAAAAATTACAAGTGCTAAACAAAGATAATTTTCTTTTAGAAATGTTGAGCATCCAGTTTAAATAATTCTATCTTTATTTTATGTATTTTTGAATTATTGACAGCACTTAAGAAACCAATATAAAAAATTTACTTTGACAACCCAAGTTCTGTGCAAAAAAATCACTAATTGGCTAAAGTATTTCATATAAATTACTACTCTAGATGTATTTCCTTTTTATAGAAAATCAACTGACTGTTCTTCACAATCACATGTAAATTATGCAATGAGTACAATTGCTTTTTGCAGGGAAGTTATAAGCATAAAAAATTCCAACTAGATTTAGCCAATGAGGATAAGGCACTGATTAAAGATAAGGGTCTATTAAAGTATATTTTAATAGAAGAAACATGTTGAAATTTAATAATAGTGTCTAAGTGACCAAATTTGTCAAAGAATATTCAAATGCTGCAAGCCCCAGACTAAAATCTATACTCACAATAGAAAATCATAATTGTGACTATAACAAGACATGAGATCTACAGTAACATTAAATCTCAACAGCTGATTCCAATTGGCTGGAATTAATTCTATCAAACCACTACACTGGCTAAGTCTTGCATTTAGTGCTCATTAATCCAAAAGCTCCTGCACTTCAAGGATTCTACTTGTAACTGTTGCTGGGGTAGCTTTGTAGCATCTATAATCCAATCAAGTGTTTAAAAACCACCATTAACAACAATCAAATATTAATTAATTGATGAAGATAGACAAACTCTAGGCCTCGTGCTTTAGGAAAAATGATGTCCTGGTCTCTGATTAGAGAATCCCTTTGGCAGCCGCTGCCAAGTCCTAACCTTTTAACCACCTATTTGAAAGAGTTTATTTATCAAAATTATAGCCATGTTGATGCTGTCCTTGCTGTAGCGGCCCAGAGGCAAAAGCTAGGTGGGCTGAAGCATCCTGAGCCTTGATGGTGCTGTGACATGAATAGGGCTGTGTCAGATTTTGGACAGGTGGTTTCTTTCTAAAAAGAAGCCACCTGTCCAAAATATGAAAACTTTCAAGAGAATCTTCTTTGAGAAGATTCTTTTGAAATATTTAGTAAAAGAGCACATTCTGGAATTTAAATTTCTGGAATTTTTTAAAAATAAAAATCATCTTTTTGTTCTTTCTATTTAAAAAATTAAACAAGTTTGAATTCAAAATTTTATTCTTTTTAAAAGTATTTTTATTTTAAATATTATAAAGAATCCTCTAGATTCTGAAAGAAAAAGCCTTCTGATACCTTCTTTTTTAAAATTTGGACCCCCCTACCTGGGGGAATCCAAAAGAAGTAGACAGGGAAGAGACATTCATGGCAATGTCGTAATTGTCCCTTTTTAAGCCAACACAGCCCTAGAATGACTTAATATCACAAAATCTAGAACTGTATCACTGAAATATCCCCCAATCAGCAACATAGTTGAAGGCTTCCAATGGGGAAAATATATAGCAACAAATCAGAGAACACTAAGAGAAATATTTGCACAATGGTTTTCTGCATAGGAAACCAAGACACTGAGAACCTTAGGAACTACTGTTGTAACTG
>QTSX02007223.1:0-60109 GCA_014839935.2 Entomophthora muscae
AAATGTGTCAGGAACCCATCTGCTTAGAAACATGCCACCCAAAAGGTGTATGGCCACAGATAGATTCAACCCTGTGATTAGAGAACCAATTGGAACAGAGACTATCCTCATATGGAACAATTCCCCAATCAGAAGGTATCAACCCAAAAGGGGATTGAACTTTCCCAACATGAAGTAAGCTCCAAGATAACTGAGAAGGGAAACAGAATCCAAGGGATGAAATAAGGAATGAGCAGGTGGACTGGCCCCCATGACCTGTGGTTCCTCTGTGATGGGGGGATTCTGTGACAATGGAGTGGCGTTGGACCATACGCCTGGTACCACTTGGCGCCATGACTTGTCTAGGTAATTAGGAGGAGATGAACCAGAATCTGCTCTGGTTCCAAAAGATATGCTTGCAGTAAAGGACTGGACAAAGAGCAACCAAACCAACCATTTATACCCAAATGGTCCCCATTGGGAAGACTTGGATAGCATCATGGTGTTTGATTTCAGGACTGGAAAGCAGGTAAAAAAAGATAAATCAACTAGGTAAGGAAATTGACTTTATTAACTGAACAATCAAACACCCTGAAAAATGGAGCCTTTTATAGGCTGTTGAAGAGGTGTTCTAAATTGTAGTTTCAAGGGGAATTGAGCAATATTGGGGAAGTTGGGGCAAATGAGGAGGAAAACTTGGCATGGGGAGCTTTGACTTGAATTTTTAAGATTATTTTAAAAATAAAACAATTGACCCCTGCTGCCCCTTCTCTAAAAGCTAGGTGTCATTTAGCCCAGCTGTTAGAGAAGCAACAGTTTGGGGAACAACTGTTGCTGAAACCTGGGTCCCAGAAGAAAGATAATCACTCTTAACTGTTTTATAGTTAAGTGCGGAGCCTGGTTGTCTTTTAACAGTATTTGAATTTGAAGCAAAAGCAAATTCACAAGCTCCTAGCGTGGTTGTAACGTCTGATTGGCTGCAGCAAGCCTTTTTGAGAGGTGTCAAAGATAAGTTTGAATTTGAATTATTAATGTTGTTTAGGTGATCAAACGTTAAGCAAGAAGACCCAGGTTTGATCCCCGTGTTGATCAAGGAAGTGGCCTCCAGACTTGATTCAAAGATATTCAAAGGTGATCTAGAACTGATATTACATACTAATAAACCATTTCTGGGATCTGGAAAAAGGTCCAAATTAGGAGAAGGATTTTTAGAACCTGGATCAATCAAGATTTCCTTGTTGTTATCAGGAAAGGTAGCAAAGGCATTCCTGACAACATGGTAATGTGAGTGTTGATAGGGGACTGTATAGCAACAGTCTGTAGCTACCAATTGGGTATTAGGGGATTCTACAGCCTGGCAGTACTCCAAGTCCGTAGGAGAAAACACACGGGTCTGCAAGTAGACAGTGACGCACTCTACTTGGATACTTCTGACTACTAGGCTTTGGCTAGTAGTGATACAGTGATAGAGATTCCTTAATCTCTATCTTCAAGGGTGAATATTCTGCTTGATCTCTAATCAGGATAGCCCATTATATAGGGTGGATAAGCCCTCTTGCCAGATTGTAGTCTGATGCATCTAACTCTTACTAGTCAGTCTATCTGTTCCCCAGACTACTAATTTCAGCCCCCAGAGCTAGGCAGCCATGCTGTTCTGGCATGGGACTTCAATAGATTGCCGGGCCTCAGCTTATCTCACCAGTGTATTGGCAGCATCTAATTTGTGGTTTATGCATGTGCAAGTTTAGTTACCCTGTCTATTGGGATTTTGCATCATGCATTCATTAAGCTGAACAACCTTCTATATTGGTAATGGAATTTGAGGTATCTACAGTGCAAATGTTTGGCTTAATCATATTGCATTAATATTCATGAGCCTTCCATCATATTGGCTGTTTAATGTTCTGTGATTGTGACCCAGAATATTAAGCCTGGTTCTTCAGGTTTGATCCAATGAGTGGGCCATTTTTGGATCAGGATCAATCTTTGGAGTAATTACCAATGTACTTCTAGCTGCATCCAAAAAGCATGCTAAGTTGATGCTTCTATAATCAAGCCAGCAGAATGGCAATTGGTTGTCTATCCAATAAACCAAGAAGAAGAATGGTCAAGTCTATTACATTATTCCAGAGGCTTGACAGTCTTTTTTAATTAAATTGATTTTTTTATTATTTATTTGAATTTTTAAAAATGCAGGAACTCACAGACACTTTGTAAAGTTCAAGTTGAACTGCATATTTCCAATGGACAAAACAAATTAACTGGAATCAGTTTTGAAGTACACAAATCCATCAACCATTTTCATTAAGTTTACTTTGTTTTTTGAAATTGCAGGATTGTCAAATCCAAGAACCAAATTTCAAATCACTTTTGAATGCCACTAGTAAACTCAGATATTAATTGCGGGAACTGGAATCCAAATTTAATGTACAGTAAGCACACTAGGAAACACCAACCCAAATAAAGAAGCTCCACCACAACTAAAATCAAATGAAAATTTCAATTTCAATAACCATGTTTAGACATAAAAAGTGATTAAACTTTAAAATTATCTAACCCTGGAAGGAATACAATATTATTGTTGCAAAAGTTGTAGCAAAGGGTTGCTAGTTTCTAAAAATAGTTAGTCAGTGACCTAATTCTTAATACTATACCTGTTGATGGTATGGTGGCAGCCTATGAAGGACAGAAGAATAATAAGGTGTATAGACAAAACTGGTATTTATTTAGATAGTATTGCACTTATATAGTGTGAGGCAGGGGAATTGCCACCAGAGGCAGGGAGGCACAGACAGAAGGACTTCCCAAATGGAGAAGAGTGGATTGGCTCAGCTAAAAGTCCTGCACAAGAGAATGACTGCTTCCTTGCGGCTTTCCTTAAGGAGGTAGATATAAATAGCTTTGTTGTTCTATTTATAATCCCAGAAGTGAAGCCTGTGCCTTATGCGCATTTGAAAGGCAAATTGAACACCTGATTTAGGAGCGTTTTAAACGTCTTTATCACTAGTAGAATCAGGATGCAATAGCACAACCGTGCAATTGTTCCATTGCTTAATCCCTAGATGGACAACTTTACGTCTAATCCATTCAGGATCTGCAACAATTATACACTTCAAATCACAGATATAGAAATTATGTTAGTATTTAAGGCTAAATCAAGAGAAAATAACTACCCAAAACTAAACTGAAAATCCAAATAAATACATATTTAATCTAAAATATATTTTTTATTTTATTTTTATGGACTGTCAATTGCATTCTCAACCAGCTCCTGCACCAGCCTGCAGGGCAGCCTGTCCACGAGGGCGTCCCAGAGGGTCCAAAAATAGACCCAGAACCCAACTCAAAGGGAGTCATGCTGACACACAGGCCTCCCAAGGTGTCAGTGCCAGCCAACTACCTCCTGTGTCCCAAGCCCAATCAACCAGCCTGAATCCAAGAAAGAAGCCACTCTCAAGGCCTGAACCAAAGTCTCCTATACCAGGGTCACCAGGAACACTGAGGTTACTTACATCTCCACAGTGTACCCAGTTGTCACCTGGCCCCGCACTCTTGATCCAAGAGTTGCTACTTCCTGCCCCTATGTCTTTGACACCACCTACAAGCCATTGGCTACAATTGAGGAGCCATCTGCACCTGTGTCTTATGCTATCATTGAAGGCACCAGCGCAACCAAGTGTGATCCCACCTTCTACACAAAGGTTCCCATCCCCTGTGTTGAGCCTCCCAGCCAAGATGCCACGGTACCTGCTAAGGGCTGGCGTTGGTTGACAGATAATGAGCGTGAAGCTCTCCCCAACTGCTTGAATGGGGGAATGGCGGTTTGAGATATTGCGTCCCAGTTTGGTGTCACAGCCAGGTATATTGGCAATATTAACAAAAAATATGGCAACACCGGGCAAATTGCGGAATCCACCTAGGCTAAGCAGCAGCCCAAACTCCTTCAGCCTGTTCATATTGATGCAATGAAGCAGTGGGTTACCAAGGATTGCCACCTGGACACGCTTGCTGTCTAATCAATGCTTGCCACAGAGTTTGGACTTTCTGTCTCCAAAATCCTAGTCTACAAAGCAATGATTAAATTGGGCTTCTCTTTGAAGGTCCTTGGAGTTTCTCTGTACAATAGTAACAGCAAGAAAACAAAGATCAACACATTTATGCCAAGACTTATCTGGCCCTTAAGGAGACTGGCAACGTACAGTTCTTCTACATCAAAAAATTGTTGTTTTCCTCCTCACTCAGGTCTAGGCATGGGTGGGTTGAGAAGGGGTCCAAGGACGGCGTAGCCCATTGTGCAGTTGTCTGTTTCCAGACCTATTCAATGGTTGTGCTTCTTGGTCCTTGCAGTTTAGACCAATATCAAATGATCAAGGGTTCCCATAAAATCAGGACATTCCTTGATTTTCTCTGAACTGTCAAGGAGTACCTTCAGATTAATTACTGGGGCACAACTAACATTGTTGTATTGGATAATGTTGGGCTCCACAAAGTGGATCTGTTTGTGTCTGAGTTCCTGCCCATCAATAAAAATAGCTATTCTGCCAGCCACTGCCTGGCTGACTGCCCAATGAGACTACTCTTCCTCCCCCACATATTCTCCATTCCTTAACCCAATTGAGGATGTCTTTGGGTGGATCAAGAATAAGGCAAAGAAAGGCCTCCCTCAGGACACCAAGGATCTCTTCAACATTCTTGAGATTAGCCAATTTTCAATGCTACCCAATGTGGTGGCAGCTTTCTACAAGCACTCCAAATCCTTCCTCCCCAAGGCCCTTGCATCCAAGCCAATCAGATAAATGGGTGCTCCAGGTTTTATTTGTTTTCATTTTTATTTATTTTGTTTTTATTAGGACTCAAAAATTATTATTTATATATAATGATGTGATGTTTGATTGTATTATAGACATATAAGAATACATATAAAAGGTAAGTAAAATTAATTATACTAGGTATGAGGACACATATTTTTATTATAATACACTGAATATTATATTGACTGTTGCACTAACAAATAAATAAATTAAAAAATGATAGGAATATACTAATTTTATTTAAGCAATTGTGAATCCTTGTTGGTACTTTGGCTTTTTTAAGCCACAAATTGGACCTTGCAAGTCATCATCTGATCCTTATTATTTCAGTGCCACTATAGCCACACAACACAGAAACCAATGATTTTCATGTATCTCTTACTAATTAGTGTGTATTATGTGGGTTAAGCATATCAAATATATTTATCAAATCATATTACAAGGGAAAGGTAATTTGAGTTCTAAACAATCACTTGTTTAGAACAATAGTGGAGTGGGTCGCTTGTTA
The DNA here is from genome assembly GCA_014839935.2 of Entomophthora muscae. NCBI lineage: Eukaryota > Fungi > Entomophthoromycota > Entomophthoromycetes > Entomophthorales > Entomophthoraceae > Entomophthora > Entomophthora muscae. The sequence goes on from QTSX02007223.1 coordinate 5,299, forward strand.
CAGATAAATTCAGTTCTTGATGTTTAAATATGTAATAAAAGAACCTGTACTCAACAAGCTAGTAAATAAAAGCATTTTTAATTTTTTTTTATTATTTGATGTGTTTGCAACTATAACTAATGTCTTGTAATATATTTAGATATATTACTATTATAATTTACCTATTAAAATTTTAAATAATCTTAAAATAGTAAAATATTAATATTTTAATTTTAATATTATAGTTTAAAATATATATATATAAGTTAAGTTGCAAGGAAAGATGATTTATTGGGGGGATGCAAAATACAAAGGGGGATGTGATTATTCTGGGGTATTATACCCCAAAATTATATTTTCTGCTGATGTGTCCTTTGGGACCATTTACTCTTCTGTATGTGGTGGAAACTCTGGCGCCAATTGCTAGAAGGGTGGCGCTCAGCACCCTGGTGGTGGCTGAGCGTTTTATAAAAGGCAGTTGTAAAAGCAAATTGATGAGGAGTTGGTTCTTGAGAGGTACTGTGTATCCGTGCAACAAAGCTAACTTAAAACAGTTGTATAGGATATGCTCTACAGTTTGGTAGCCCCACAGTGTCTTCATTTTATCCAGTACCAGCCAGCAGACGTCCATTTGAAGGGGGGCGTCCTCCAGCTTCTTCATGTTGTCCTTCATAATGCAGTGTAGTACTATCCTGAGGTAAACAGCAAGATGCAGTTGCTGTGAGGTATAGATTTCTGCAAATAAGAAGAAGTTCTTGTAGATAATAACTAATCAATTTGTATAGGATGTATTTGAAAACTTGATTAAAGGAGAGTCTGGCATTTTGGAGGCATCTGCAACCCATGCCTCTGCAAAAGATATGAATAAAGGTTTCATCTTATTGACTAAAAATGCATTGCCTGTTTGATTTGATATTGATTTTATTAAGTTATTGAATATTGCAGCTTTGTTGTATTCTTGTGAAACTTGAAATTGACTTTTTTTCAGGTTTATTTCACGTGTTCATAGTTGAAAATTGAAATTTTTCAATGCATTCAAATATATATTTGTCAAAATTCATGTTGAAATTTATTTGGATATCTGTCATTACTTTGAAGTTGATACTTGTGCCTACTTCATAGGCTTCTCTGACCCAAGTTGGACTTCCTTCTGGTGCTTTGAATTCCCTATTCATTGTGTCTTTTGTTGCATATTGATCGATGTTATTTTTTACTATTTTATTTATTTGATTTTTATTTATTTGTTTTACAGGGGCTACCAGTGATTGGTAACCCCTGTAGAACCAACTCAGCGTAAAAGCCACCACTTTCGCAACCTTGTCCCCATTCCTAGTTATAAATAAAGTAAATACAAATAAAACATAAAAAGAACTAACTGATTGTTTCACCTGCAGCCCCCTCAGCCACAGGCGCCCCTTCAGCAAACTTCATGAGTGTTGGCTGCTCTTCATTTGTTTTTCTGGGCTTGATTTTCCTTATTTTCTGTGTTACTTGTATTTCCTCTTGAGTTTCATTAGTTGAATTTTCTTTGTTTCTTGAGGCGCTCCTGCTTCTTGACTGTTTTTTGTTTTCATCGGTTTCCATTTGATTATTTCCCTCTTCATTAGTGTTTATTTCCTTTGGGATTTCAGTTCCTTCAATCAGTTTGATTTTCTTATTGTTTTCTTTGGCCCCCTGCCAGAACTCCCACAAATTGTAGGCCGTGTCATTGAACTTCAGACTTGATATGATTGTTCCCTGTAGATTGAGCAACTCTTCTTTGTTCTTTTTGTCTATAATATTTATTAGCTTATTCATAGCATCTTCTTTTGACTGGATTAGTGGCTGGCCCTTGTTACCCAGCTTTCCTGTCACTCTTTCCCTGATATTTTTTTCTATTTCAACAACCTTTTGCAGGTGTGCTTTTAATTCATTTGTCAAGTTATAGATATTTGACATTTTGTTTGAATTATATCAAAAAACTGGTTTTTATAGTACTACCTTCAACGCATGAATATTTTTCATAATCGATAATAAATTAAAACCATAAATGTAAATATTGCATTAGAATATTGCAATTAGACGTCAACTATTTATATTTTGATACTATGTACATAACTTAATGCATTTTGTTTAATAAAATTCATTGTAAACAAGGCCTTTTTCATTGTAATTTATTTAAATGGACTGTGTTTATATTAGAGAACCATTAACTCTTAGTACAAATATTGATACATAGTTCATTTTACAGTCTGTATATTTACCTATTGGTAATAATTCTATAAACTTTTTAGTTGGATTTTATGAGGTAATAATAATGTAATGGGTTAATAAATTACTGCTTATTACCATTAATTGGCTGATTTTCTTTGCTATGGCAATTGTGAATTTTCTGATACTGTAAATTCAGAACCTGAACGTAAAAATGCAGGATTGTCAAATCCTTGGGCCAAATTTCAAATCACTTTTGCGGGCAACTCAGCTGAGTTAAAATTAAAATATTTAATACAATCAACCATTTAATTTGACTTTTTCAGGTTTATTTAAATTGGAAATTTTCAAATCTCTTGAGCAGATAGCTCAACTAACAAAAAAAACACAGCAAACAAATGCAGGATATATGAATCAGAAATGTGGGATTCTAATGTATGATTTGAGCTTTCCTGTATGTCAAACAAATCATAGACATCATGTAAAACTTAACAAATATGAAATTGCAAGATTGTCAAATTCAAGAACCAAATTTCAAATCAAAAATGAGGTGAATTTGAAATAAATATAAAAATTTATGGGTGTCTCAAAAAGGATGCTAAAGGATCTAGAATGGATTTTTGCTAATTTTTTAGGAATCATAGGCATTCTCAAAAATCATCCTATTCCATTTTAGGACAGCTAAAATTTAGAGCACAATATTCACTGCCTTAACATACTTAACAATAAAATTGATTAAAATATACACTTCTCCTTTTGAGTTTAAAATTTTCAATAAAAATTTATTATGTTGTTGCAACATCTTTGATTACTCCCTCTCAGGGAATTAACGCCCTGAGTAGTTCACCAAATGAGTCACCAAATGGCTCACCAATCAACCACTAGGTCAGTGGCACTATTATAAATTGACCATCTATTACAGGGATCACACAATCCAGACCCTAAGCAGAACACAGCTTGAATAAGCCTCGTGACTTAAGAGGAATATTACTCAGATAAGCCCCATGACCTCCATGACATACATGGAAAGTATGTGGCTTTCCATGATACTATATAATATTCTATATTCATATCAAATAAAGTATCATTATTATCTTAATTTCCCCCTTTATCTTGCTTATTATACTTCCCAGAAGTATAATTTTGACAGTGGTAGCATAGGTAGGTTACTCATACCTACCCAACTTAAAGGAAAAGTTCCTCCTAAGAAAAAGACCCAAGCAATGGTACTCACTAATGGCTGGAGAGACTACAAAGAGGGAAAAGACGTTCCCACAGTCCTCATCATCTACAACAATGTACTGGTACCCATTGAACAATACAATGCTCTCAAAGCCCACAGATTATTACCCCAAATCACAACAGGAACTCAACCGCCTGAAATCCCCAACATTGTCTTTCAGTGCCTACACACAGCAGAAATTGGGACCTTTGCAGGGTTACGTCAGGAAAGCACCAAACTCTGGATCAACAGCATGCAAAGCAATTTTACCCAAGTAGGCTAACCCTGCAGACTCTGGGCCAGAAAAGTCTCTTCTTGCGTCACAGGAGCTGCCTCTTGTTTTTTAAGTGAATGGCTTGAACAACACCCCAATCAAAACAAAAAGTGGGACATGTTTGAAGCCACCTTCCTTGAAAAGTTTGCCATGAAGGATTCTGGTGTGGTAATCATGACCAAACTCTGAACCTTCAAAATGACGGGAACAATTGAGGACTATATTGCAGCATACAAAGGCTTACATCACCAAGCTCCTAGTACAATCAATTTTGAAAAGCCAGGACCTCAATTTGATTTCTACAACAGCCTCCCCACACATATCAGGAGCCAGTTTGACATGACTTGCTGCAAGAACCTCAAAGATGTATTCTTGGAAGGAAAAAGTGCAGCGCAGAAATCTGATGTTCTACACGCAACAAGCAAACGCAAGGAAAGTCCCACAGCCAAGAAGGACCTTTGACCAAACAAATAAAACAACCAAGCCAACCAAACCCAACCTCAAAACAGGAATTGTACTGCCCAAGCCAATCAGACAAGCACCAAAGATACCAACAAGGAGGGAAAAGCTCAGGGGAGTGCTTAGGCGAGCTGCCCTCCCCAACTCACAAGACTTGTATAGGGACAAGGACATGGACTCAATTACCATGATCCAAGTACCCTCCAGCAATCCTCTACTGTTTTCTGCCCAAACTGGAAATAAACTCCTTACTTATCCTTTCTGCTTTTGCAGATACCAGGGCACAGCACTATTTGACACTGGAGCCAATCAATCCCTTGTTAACAAAAAAAATTGCCAACCTTATGAAATTACCAATAGTTTGAAGTAGCGTCAGGAGAGTCATCATGGCAGACAACAGAAGCACGCAAGTCAACAAAGATGCAAAGCCCTTCCACAATCAGATTAGAGACGTGAAAACCACGCTCAGTGGTCCTATCATACTGATCCCTAAATACAATACAATACTAGGTCTAGATTGGATGCAGAAAACCAAACCCCACATTTATTGTGACAGCGCCACTCTTACTATCCAATGCAGCAAAGTACATCATCACATCTACCTAACTCCCCTTGACACACTCATGTGATACTATGTATTTGTAAAAATTGTGGAAACAGAAGAGGAGATAGACCCCAGCAAGATCAATTGGAATACCTGCACATACAAAATCATCCACTTTAAGAATACAGAATCTAGATGTAAACAGGACTACATCCAAGATCAGCTTGTCAAAGAGTTCCCTTCTGTTTTCCAGGAAACACTACTGGGGTTACCACCTAACTGTGGCATACAACATGAGATTGACCTCAAAGGAAGTGTACCAAAGGCACTCCCTATCTATTGCCTCACACCCCAAGAAGACAATGCGCTAAAGGCCTATCTTGACAAAGGCCTTGACAAAGGCCTCATTAGACCCTCAAAATCACCCTTTGGTGCCGCTGTCTTCTTTGTGGCAAAGAAAGACAGAGGACTCTGCCTGGTCACAGACTACAGGGCGCTCAAAGAGGTCTTAATTAAGAACAGGTATCCCCTGAACCTGATTGGCGGCCTTTTTGACACCCTGGGGGGCCCCAAATCTTCACAAAAATTGATCTGACAGCAGGTTAACACCAAATTTGCGTGAAACCTGAAGACATCCCAAAGACTTCATTCAGAACAAAATATGGATCCCTTGAATGTGTTGTCCTTAACTTTGGCATGACAAATGCCCCTAGCATCTTTGTGACCTTCATGAACAAAGTTTTCAAAGAACACATTGGGAAGTAAGCAATTATCTACCATACAACATAATCATTTACAGCCCAAACTTAAAACAACACTGGGAAGATGTCTGCCTGGTTCTCTGCACCCTCAAAGAAAACTAACACATTGCCAACCCTTCAAAGTGTGACTTCTTTTTGTCTGAACTCCCCTTCCTTGGCCACATTATCAGCAAGGATGGAATAAAACCAGACCCAGAGAAAATATTTGCCATAACCAAAATGCCATCCCCCAGAAAAAAGAGCAAACTCTGCACCTTCCTAGGCATGGTAGCCTACATTAGAAGGTTCATCCCTGACTGGGGAGCTCTGAGGGCCCCCTTGTCAGCCATTACAGGCAAAACAACTAAGTTTGTGTGGACTCCACTACAAGATCAGCATTTCTTCCAGTTGAAAGAACAAATGGTTACCACCCCCTTCCTCTAATACTCAAATCATGAAGAGATATACAAGTTAAAAACCAATGCCTCTGACTGCGCCATAGGAGGAATACTCTGCATCCAAACAGCAGAGAAAGACTTCCTCCCCGTAGCATGCAAGTCAAGAAAGTTATTCAACAGTGAACAAAGGTTTCCCATTCACAACAAATATTTGGTGACCATTATACACTCCCTTCTAAAATGGCAATGCTATCTGGAAGGAGCTCAAACATTTAAGGTGCTTATCAACCACAAGTCCCTAGTGTTCTTCAAGACACAGCAACATCTATCAAGGAGACAATCCAAATGGATGAGTCTCATACAGAGATATCCCATGCAAATCGAATACAAACCAAGCAAAGAAATGCTTACTGCTGACGCACTTTCAAGGCTATATAGTAAACATGCCCTATGTGCCAATGGGGACCCTGACTGGCCCATGCTCATCATGGGGAATCTCCATTAAAGCTTCCCACAGTTCACAGCTATGGACTTACAAGAAAAGGTCCTTAAGAACAAACACCTGTTCAAAAACATATATGGTACCCTACACCAAATACTTCCAAGTGGTGACACTGTACCCTACGTTCTGTCAACTCAAAAGATTAACACCATCCTCAGATATCACAGAGACCTGGGACACACCTGTAGCAGGAACTTACACAAATAACTTAAAGCACACTACTGGTGGCCCAATATTCTGGATGACATCAAAGAGATACTGGAGCAATGTGAAGTCTGTGAGAATTACGCCCAAAACAAAGCACCACCCAAGTCAGTAGTACCTGTATCCATCACACAATCCTTCAAGGTATGGTTGTTGAATATTGTGGGACCAATGCCTGGTAAAAAAAGGGCAAAAAGTACATCATAACAGCTATCAACTATGGAACCAGATGGCCTGTGGAACAAGCCACAAAAGAACACAAAGGCAATGATGAGAGACAATTTATTGGGAAAGAAATCATAGGCAAATTCAGAAAACCTGATCTCCTGATCATAGATGGAGGCACCAAACTCAAAGCCATCAATACCAATATCTACCTTGTCAAAAATGGTATAAGACACATTACCGCCAGCCTGTACCACCCACAAGCAAATGGACAAGTATAACAACTAAACAGCTCACTATTGGAAGCCCTCAGTAAGTTATCTGCTAAAAATCCAAAGGCCTGGGTTGACATGCTCCCAAAAGTACTCATGGTCTGTAGAACACAGGTTAACTGTAACACGGGTAAAAGCCCATACAAACTTGTCTATGGACAAAAGCCTGCTCTTGTTAGTACAACTGCAGGACCCCAATTACCTCTACCTAAGAAGGTGCCAGACGCCAGCGACCCTAACATACAGCAAGCCAGAAAGGACCAAGAGGATATGGAACGCAAAAGAGTCAAGAGAGAAGTGATCCCGCTATAACAGGAAAGGTTCCAACCCAGAGACAAATCTGGGTTGTCAATCATGACCAGTATAAACTAGAACCAGGACTGTGTGGGCCAGACATTGTGATAGAATTCAAACCCAATAACACCTACCTCATCAAGGGAATTGGGGCACAAACCAAGCTAAAACGTAAGCATCACAACCAACTCTGCCTATGCAAAGCCAGAACAGCCCAACAAAACTCCAGACTCCCTGTTCCCAACGCCAAACTGGATCAATATCAAGCACGCATCCCTGACTCCCTGAAGAAAATTCCCAAGGCTCTGCCTTCCAGCACCCCAGGGGGAGATGTTGCAACATCTTTGATTACTTCCTCTTGGGGAATTAAAGCCCTGAGTAGTTCACCAAATGAGTCACCAAATGGCTCACCAATCAACCACTAGGTCAGTGGCACTATTATAAATTGGCCATCTATGACAGGGATCACACAATCCAAACCCTAAGCTGAACACAACTTGAATAAGCCTCGTGACTTAAGAGGAACATTACTCAGATAAGCCACATGATCTCCATGACGTACATGGACAGTATGTGGCTTTCCATGATACTATATAATATTCTATATTCATATCAAATAAAGTATCATTCTTCTCTTAATTTCCCCTTTATCTTGTTTATTATACTTCCCAGAAGTATAATCTCAACAACTGTAATCAAACATCTAAATTTTAGCCATCCTAAAATGAATAGGGTGATTTTTGAGAATGCCTATGATTCCTAAAAGAATTAGCATAAATCCACTCTAGATCCTTTAGCATCCTTTTTGAGACACCCATAAATTATATTTATTTCAAATTCACCTCATTTTTGATTTGAAATTTGGTTCTTGGATTTGACAATCTTGCAATTTCAGATTTTTTATTTTTTAAATGATGTCTATGATTTGTTTGACATACAGAAAATCTCAAATTGTACATTAGAATCCCACATTTCTGATTCATGTATCCTGCATTTGTTTGTTGTATTTTGTCTTTTGTTAGCTGATTTATCTGCTCAAGAGATTCAAAATTTGCCAATTTAAATAAATCAAAAAAGTCAAACTAAATGGTTGATTTTATTAAATATTTTAATTTTCACTCAGCTGAGTTGCCCGCAAAAGTGATTTGAAATTTGGACCAAGGATTTGACAATCCCGCATTTTTACGTCCAGGTTCTGAATTTACAGTATACCTTTGGTTACAAACAAACCTTTATTTAATACTTTTTTCTGTATAGTTTGTTTAGGACTAGCTAACTCTATGACACCTTTTGTGTCTAATAATAAGTTTTTAGCAGGTCTTTTAAAAGTACTTCTACAAACTGTACCTATTTTCCTTTGTCTTTTAAACTTAAATCTGAATGCTTTACACAGTATAGTATATAATCTTGCGCCTTATTGGGCAAGACCTTACATTTTGGATAAATATCCAGGTGTAATTTGGCAGAGATCACCAAGCATTTGGTGAGGTTTGAAGTAGAGGCCCAAGGGTGAGGCATAACTTTACACTTAGGGTTTTTCTGAAAGTTAGAGACAACAGGTTTGAGCAGGGAGCAGCATCTGGTAGTCTAGGTAAACTGTTTGGTGAAATAGGCTAATGTGGGCGTGTGATTGGCTGAGATAATAAATAAGGTTTAATTTATTATAAAAAGAGAGAGAAACAATGGTTTAAGCTTGGGAAAATTAGAATTCAGAAGGAAAATCAGAATGAAAGAGGAGCTATTTGAGGGGATACAGGCTGAAACAAGGGAAAATCTAGAGCAGAGCAACAAGATCACTTTCAAGAAGCCCAAGATATAGGGGAAAAGCCCAGGACCAAGAGCAAGGAAGTGCAGAGCAAGATAATCAAGAGCAAGGAGTGCAATGGCACAAACAAGGGGCCCAAGACATTGTGAAAAGAGCACAAAATCAAGTGCAAGGAGCCTAAAACATAGTGAAAGGAGCCCAAGACCAAGTACAAGAAGTCTAAAACATAAAACAAGGACCCCAAGACTTGGCAAACCAAACCTATTCATTCAAAGTAGGCTACAATACAGAAGGCTTCTAAGGGAATCTTTCTTCTGATTCAAATAAATGTCAATCTCAACACCCAAACCTTATCTCTGATTTAACATAGTTTATTATGGATAAAACTCATCACATTTCTACCCTAGCCCAGAAAAAGATAATGTGTATTGCCAGAGCTGTAGAAAATTTGCCACTGGTAAACTTCATACAAGGAATGATATCAACTCACTGAACAACTCACAATGGCCACCAGAGCTAAGAAGTTCCTAGAAAAGAAGTTCAAGAGACTATTTCAAGACTGGTATCAACCCAAGGAGTATAGCACACCTGCTGAGGTGATGGTCTATGAAATAAATGCTAGGATGATCATTAAAAAAGTGTTGAAAGAGTTTGCAATACTCCAGTAAAAATACAACATCTTGGTCAAGGATTTCCTTCACTTAGAAAATGATGACCTCACCCATCTGGCATCATAAAATGACCCAGAACATGTATTGGTATCTGAAAAGCTATATTATCACAATCAGTGTGCAGATTTTTCCAACACATTGACAGTTGATGCAGCCTTCTTGTAGTCATGGGTGTCTGTGATCAACTTAATGAGGATAATGTGCTTGATTTTTGGGATCATCAATTACTTAATTTTTAGCAACATACAACAACTAATTGAGCTCAACTGAGACACACAGCACAGGCAAGTTGTTGTAAAAAAAGTGAAATTTATCAGTATCTTATGTACATTCACAGTTTAATAGTACTTTGGCTTCTCTTTTTTGTCTTCTCTTTCACCATCACTTGTATAAGCTATATAGCTGGCATCCAAAGCAGATTTCACAATTTCTATAATACTGGCAGCCACTGTATCTCAGTGATACAGAGTGAGGTACTGTCAGGGATTCACTGAGTAAGAATGAATCTTCTTATCTTGTGAGCCAAAGCTCTCAGATTAAGTCTCACAACTACCAAACCAATAGAAATAGTTATCATAGATAAATGTTCAAATTGACTCAAGAAAGAGAATCATCTTATCAAGAAACTGAACCTTTCTATAATATGGTAATCAACCAGGTAAAAAAGAAGATAGAATGACATGTTAGGCCAAAAAAGAGATAGATTTTCTATAAAGGAAGAGCACTGAGAGTGTAAATAGCTGAACTTAAGTCACCAGTGTCCAGGATTGTATTGAAACCATCTGTTAGATAAGGTTTTCATATTATGAGCTTTTTCAGGATAAGAGTTATGGCAATCTGTTTCCGCGGTTGGCCTTTCCAAATAAAAGACCCAGAGGGAAAACACAATTAGGCTCAGGAGAAGGAACAGATTCCCTTTCATAGCTGAAGATAAATTTCAATATTCAAGAATTAAGAAAAGTGCAAACTTAAAGTCAAAAAACAAATAAATTTAATGCTACTAGAACAATTCTTAGAAGAAAAAATGGATGGCTTAAATGATTAATCTGAAAAATCTGATACTAGAAACAAGAGAGTGGTATATTATACTTTAGAGGGTGAAAATTTTGACTTTCTCATCTTTGACTCAAAACTTAAAAGATTGAAGACCAGAGAGTTCAAATCTTGAGCAACTATATTGTTCAGTAGATTATATTAGAGAAGAAAGAACAAATTCTTGATTATTATTAAAAATAATAGAAATTGTTTGGCTAGTCCCAAAGACATCTTTAATGGTTTTAGGAGTGATATTTGAGGCTAGGTGTTTCATCTTAAGCAAAAGATTGTAAAAAACCAGAAAATTATAGCCAAAGTGTGAAGTAGAGTATTTTCTGTTTTCTTTGAGATTTTTAAACCTGATTATCTTGACAATTGATGCCAATTTAATATAAAATTTCATTAGAAATATAAGTTTGAACCTAAATCAATTCTAACTATTGATTTTGGTACAGATGTTTAATTCACAGTCTGAAAACAAAGGATGTTTTTTAAAAAAAAAACTTAATTAAATTTTTAGAATAGCTTTCTAGATCTTTAAGTTGTCCCTCGTAATTACTAATTACATTCCTAATTACAGAAACATTTCAAAGAGCAGTTTTTAATCCAAAAGAGTCAGGGATTTCATTCCTGACAGATACACCAGAGACACTCTCTCAATAGGGTTGTCATTCACTGTTCTAGTACAACAACTTTTGTATGCACTTTAGTCAGTTTGATTACTCTAGGGTTGAAATTATCCATTCTGCTAGTCTTGGTGTTATGATAGAAAGACAGATGAAAGGAATTACATGGTCTTACTGCACTTGGAACTGTTGCCAAAAAGCTGCTAAACCCTTGGAAACTCTAGACAATTTAAATGTTTTCATAGATAAAAAATGGGTTAAAGCTGGAGTTGCCCAGATACCTCTCAAAATTCTGTATCTATCCTTGCTCTTTCCAATTAACTACAATAAATTAGTCATGTGTTATTTTTTTCTAAAAGAGTATAGTGCTTGACCCGCTGGTTGCCAAAAATATTTTGGATTGTGATGGAATTCAGTTCAATCCCATCATTAAACCATTGAATGAAGAAAATATTTTTACCAACCAATCAGAAGCTGTAATCCCCCCCCATCTTCTTTAACTCAAATTCTCTTAAAAAATTTCCAAATCCCCCACTAGAAACTTGTTTCTGGATAGCTTAATTAACATAAAATTAAGAAGTTTTCCAAAATATGATTGCTCTACTGGGGCTGGTTGCTCCCATCCTTGAGAAATTAGCATTTGTAATGGTCAAAGTGGCAGTCAGTTTCTTGACCACCCCCTGGCCTGCGCTCTACATGCTCTTCCCTTTGGATTTTTACACTGATTTGCCTCTGCAAATTATCTTTGCCATGACAATTTCCCACTCCATCTTCTGCTATACTCTTTCTGGCACCAAGATGCTAAAGCTGTCCTCCCAATTTGATCTCCTGTTGCTCAAGCAACTTACAATTTGTCAATTATACCCTCATTGTTTGTCCTTGAATCATGAAGCTTACCATTTTACTCTAACACTGGGTGCCCTGAGTTTGTTCTTGCATCTGAGTGGCTTTGAGCTCACTTCTCAACTAAGAACTACTCCTTTTTATGCTTTCTGAACAACAGCTACTCTTTTTTTATTCATGAGAGTGTTTTTGTCTACAGTGTACTATGTTAGGTTTGTTACTCTATTGTTAGGATGCTTTCAGATTGATATTAAATAAAATTTAAAACAAAATCAAATTAAATCACTTTAACTATATATGTTATTTAGTTTATTATTTATTTGTCCATATATAATAACTCTAAATCTTTAAGTCCCTACTGTTTATTTCACATTAAGGTTAAAGATTATATATTTATTATTTTTGGTTATAAATGTGCACTTTTAGCTGTATGTATTGATATATTTGATTTACTTTATAATTTTCACCCCAAAAATTTCAGGATTGACAATTCTCCCCCCCTCAAAACCCAGGGCCAAGAGCAATATTTGAACTCTGAACCTGACCACCCGTGAGCCGCCAGCCCTGAGGACCAAAGGGCTGGACACCCACATTTTTCTGGGATCAAGCCCCCTCAAGCTGAGGCTGAGCCTGATTTCTGAAATGAGAACACCAGCAAAAACTTAAGAGTTATAGCACCCTAGGAAGGGCCTGACCACTTTTCTAATGAAGGCAGATAAATCCTTACTGTAGATTCAGAACCTGCTGGAAAAAATGCAGGATTGTCAAATTCTTTTGCATGAACTCACCAACTTAATGAAGTAATTTTCATCCCAGAATAACTTACTTTTTATATAAAATAATGAAAATATTCTATTAAGTTGGTGAGCTCATGCAAAAGAATTTGACAATCCCGCATTTTCCCAACAGGTTCTGAATCTACAGTACTGTTAACTTCATGAGCATAAAGTCTACGTAAGCAATCAATCAAGACCCACTACCAGAGGAAAATGTGAGCTTAAGACCTGCCCTCATGACTATGGCTCAAGAACAGAAGGGCCAAGCAAACCTTCCTGAGATTTTAACCAATAAGAGGGCCTCCAGCAGCAGTGTCATTTTGCTGCTCCTAAACCCAGGCGTTTTGGTCACCTGACCTCAGATTCTCCAATATTATTATGAACCCCAAATGAAAAAATGTAAGTTTGGCGGCAGGATACTATATAGACCCAGAGACCCCACACTAAGACTTTATTATCATTTTTAAATAAAATATTATGAGACATTGATTTTACTAATTATTCCCCTATTTTATTCTTGCCATTTGTCAGTGCATATCAAGATCTTCTAGACCTCCTGCTCCTTGGCATGCAGTTTATTGTCCATCTGGTGCTCCCTTTGGTTCTGTTCACTTTATGAAATACTCTTTGAAGCCCAAATACAAAGAATTTACCCTTGAGAATATACTTGAACAAGATCCTCTGGTGCAGTCAAATTTGCAAGTAAGATACAATAAACAAGGCCCTTGGCATTACACCAAACCTCACTTATTCAAAGACAAGTACAACTTGGTGTCTGTATATCAACTGAATATGAAACCTTCAATTACCCCAAAGCTAATGCCTGTGTCTGCACCTGAACTTGCCTTGAACCACACAAATAAGATGTTTGAAACTGTGTATATCACCCTCTCTGGGTGATTGACACTATAATTCTGGCTGCCGGCCTGTGATCCTGGGTGAAAAAGTCCTTTTTATCTCTTTTTAAGTTAGCTCCAATCTTGTGATGTGCTCTGCTTGCAAAACCTGCGGCCTGCATGATGTAAGGGATTCCATTCCTTACACAAATAAGAAACCAGACTTGAGGACCTTAAGTACAATCCAAAAACCAGAAACTGCATTTTTAAATGCAAATTTAGAAATCAAGAACGGAAACAAAACAATTAACTCAATCAATCCAAAAACACATTTTAAATTGATAGATGAATGTGTTTTATTCAATTTCAAATGCAAAAACAAAGGCAAGCATAAAAACAAAGACCAAGATATAAATTCTATTTCAAATTTGGTTTCTAAAGCTTCAAACAATGATAACAACAACGGAAACAACAATTCAGCATATAAAATTGGCTCTGATCAATATACAACAGCCAATCAAATTAAAATTAAATGTGGAAATCATCCAAAACAGATATTGAGAGACCCAAGAGACCAATCAAATCCAGCAAACCAACCAAGCCAGAGAAGTACATCACATCCAACCTCAGAAACCATTCACAACCATAGTGAAGTATAATACTGCAATGCAATATCCCAACCTGTCTCTTCTTGCATTGCAGACTGCAGCCTGCTGCAGTTCTGCAAGGCAATACTTCTCAAATCACTCTTGCAGTTCCACCTGGTAACCACAATGTTCCCTTTATCACTTGAGCTCAGTATTTAAACTGGCAAATTTTCCCTTTTCAAATTGCTTCAACAATTTTTTATTTCTATCAACCAATAAATCTATATTTTCAGCTTTTAAAAAGTTGATTAGTAGATTCAAAGGTTCCCTCTTTAACAGCATGAAGTTCATCTTCCTTGTGTGGACTTTTTGTGTGCTAATCAGCTATGAGCAAGCTAATGTAAACTTTGAGACTCCTGAACCAACTCCCACTAATAAATCAGAAGACTCTATTTGGTATTGTTTTGGACCACGCCACTGCCATGCCCCATACATTGAAACTGCATGATTTCCTCCTATTATTCACCTCAAGGCCCCCTGGTTGGTTTTGGGATACACCAGTATCTATTACCTTCTAAATTATTTCACTCCCTTCCTGGAAAGATTCTGCTTATTTGGTCACCTTCTTCACATGTTAATGATAGGAATTCTAGTAAGGTTCACTCTAGTCAAATTCAACTTGGGTGCTCTCCTTCATTCTATTGGAGAGAGATTGCCCAATCAGTGGATCTCTGACACATGATCCCTGAAAATGACGGGTCAGCTGCCCAAGCTTGGATCCCTGACAAAAAAAGACAAACATAATGTTATATTTAAATTTCTTGGGCTAGATTGTATATCTTAATTAGAATATACTGGTAACAGTATGAAAAATTCATTAGTTTATTTTGGTACTCTGGATTATTGTTGTTTGTTTTAGTTGCTATAGAGGATTGTTGTCGGATTTAGTTTTTCACTTTAGTGACTGAGTTTACTTTGTTCCCAAAAACTTTAATAAATATAATTGCTTTGTAATGTGACTGAAATTGTTTTGTTTGTGTGATCAGTTGAGTTGTTGTTATTTCAAAATAATTTTTTTTTCCGTGTGCATCTTTTGTTATGTTTCTTGTTTGGTTTTTTACCAAAGATATTCAAATTATCTGCAGTCTGGAACTTGCCCGGGTTGGGCTTTGCTTTATTTTTAGGTTATTTAGTTTCAGATGACACAGGTTTGCTTATTCTTACAGCTTTAAAACTATTGCATTTATTTTTGAAGTTTCTCATTACACTTTGATTCTTTTTATATTTCATTTAATACACATAAAAATTCCCTTGAACCTGGCCAATTTATTTCTCAGAGCTTACAGTTTAATGAAAAAATATAGTCAATATAATGATCCAATAACACCAAGTAGGGCTCTCATGTTTAATCACATTGATTCAAAAGGTGAGGTTATTTGGCGCTTATATAAATACAGTGAAAATAGGGAGCCCTACCATCAAGAGCCTGCCTTGCGTTAAAATAACAAGGTGAGCAATTTACTTTTGTTATTGTGCCTTTCAGCCAAGAAAAATAGTTTCTTGTACTCTAAGGTTGAACATTGTCAGATAGGATCGTTTTTTAGATGTTAAGTAGGTTGGTAAACAATATACAGACATATATTAATTAGATCATCTGATCGTGAATTCCGAAAGAATGAATTAAAAAGATGGCAATAATCTAAGCATGACATAAGTCGGATCAACCCAGGGAAAGGGTGGTGGATAACACCCTCTCGAAGATTTTTCAGATATAATCATATCCGTTAGTTGTAAAAAGAATATAGCACACAAAGCTTTAGCATTGCCCTTCTTTCCATTGATTTAATCAAGATGTCTAAAGTGTAAGTGATTAAAACTATAGTTCTCCTGCTAGTTTCTGAATTTTATTGGTGTTCCGGTTAAGAATAGCATCCCTATTTCTTATCATGGAGTTACTGTGTGTTTAGAAGCACCATTGTCGCGATTCGCCACTTGCTATTGCACTGGCAATCGCGAAGGGCTAAACCGCAGTGATAACTAACTTCCTTTTTAGTGCCTCTAAGGTCCTTAAGCCTGAATCTCTCCTCAAGAAAGAGGCACATATCAAATCAGATGATCAGATCAAAGCTGATAAGTTGGCCAAAAAAGAAGTAAATTAAATTCACGTTCCATCACTAATGGCTTAGGATTTTAAAGCTAAACAAAAGGTCATCTACGCTCGTGCTAAAAAATACGCTCGCGAGTACAAGGCCCAGAGAAACAACATTAGAAACCAGGTTCGCCAAGCCAAAGAATCTGGAAACTTCTTCGTTCCTGCTCAGCCTAAGCTTGCCTTTGTCATTCGTACCAAGGGTATTAACAAGCTTGCCCCTAAGCCCAGAAAGATTCTTCAGCTTCTTCGTCTTCTTCAGATTAACAATGGTGTCTTCGTTCGTTTGACCAAGGCTACCAAACAAATGTTGCAACTGATTGAGCCCTATGTAACCTATGGTGAGCCCAGCTTGAAAACCATCAAAGAAATCATCTACAAACGTGGTCATGGTAAGGTCAAGGGCCAGAGAATCCGCCTTTCCGATAATGCTATTGTCGAGAAGAACCTTGGTAAATACGGCATTATCTGTCTTGAAGATATTGTCCATGAAATCGCTACGGTTGGTCCCCACTTCAAACAGGTCAGTAACTTCCTCTGGCCCGTCAAGCTTAGCTCTCCCAACGGAGGCTTCAAAGGAAAGAAAGCAGTTCATTTCATCATGGGAGGTGAGTCTGGTGATCGTGAGACTGCTATTAACTCTCTTGTCAAGAAGATGAATTAAAATTAAAATGTTTACAAATTACTCTGTTTTTAAATTCGATTTTTCGGCATAGACTGTACTAAGACTGTCATAGATTTTGTACAAGCCATCTATTTAAAGAAATTTGAATTACATGTTTTTCGGCATGTTTATAATAACATTATTTTATTAGTCCTTAAGATTTTGAGTTAGTCTATGTAGTGCTTATTTTACTTGTACAAAAGTTTGCTTGCACTAAATTTAATTTTTGTTCTTCAAAATATCTTATTAAAGCTTCACAAATTTTATTTTGAAAATATACAAATATTACTTGTTTTTAAATAATTCAAGGATTTTAGCTGAAATAAATGATATTTAATATAACTATTGACTGGTTTAATGATACAATAGGTAGACTTTTGTTAAAATTTTGATGTTTGTTTGTACTTATTAATATACTTTTAAAATTTACATTTAAAAGATTGATATCCATACTTTGAATTGCACTTGCTGGATGTTAAAGCATCACATTTGCTTTATTTTTAAATATATGAAACTATAACTATATAGTTATACAGATAGCTACATTTCTAGACATTCAGGCCAGATTGATCTACATTATTTGTGTAATTTTGCTATAAATCATATTTTAAATTAGACTTAGTCGTGAAAATATATATAAAATAATGTATTTGGATTTTACATAATTGCAATACCTGATTTGGTGATATATACTTAAAAGAAAGAGCCTGTTAACTTTTAGGATCAAGTTGGACAAGGTAGAAAAATATAGGTAAAGTTTGAAGCATTGGTTAAAAAATTGGTTAACAATTAGTAAAATGCAACAAATGATAGAGATGATTTGTAAAACTAATATTAAACTAAAAAATAAATTAATAAAAAGCATTGAATTTTATTAAATTGTTGTCACTGTTGTGTATATACTTCTGAAAAGTATAAAGTACAAAATAAGGGGAAAATTAAAGAAAATAATGTTATCTTTATTTGATAGAAAAAGAGTGTTATAGTTATCTGGTAAGTTACACAGTGTTTATATAGACCATGACAAACATGAGGCTTGTCCAGATAATGTTTCTCATATGATTCAAATGGTTGATCCTAATGTGACATAGCCTTAGGGCCACTTTGCTTGGCAATCAAATTATTATAGTAGTTTTCAAACCTGTTGAGATAAACATATATTAGTCAGTTTAGAACACATGAACTCAGTCTAAAAACAAAATCAAACTGGATCCAAATCTATTGTAATTTAATATAAATTCCTTAATTCTTGATTTCGTTTTTAGACTGAGTTTATGTGTTCTAAACTGAATAATATATGTTTATTTCAACAGGTTTGAAAATCACTGTAATTGGGAAAATGACTTCTTGAGAGATAGTAATTGAAGATGTTGTGACATCTCTCCCTAAAGTCTTGGAAATGAGAGCTCTAGAAATTTTCTTGAGAGTATTCAGAGGGTGTGGTTGGTGTTGATTCAGGTTGGACTTAGATACAGAAAGGTGAAAATCTCTATGTGTCTGTCTTTTTTACATAATCTGAGCCTGCTGTGATGCATTAATTTGAGAGCTGATTGTGTGTCAATTTCTTTGATAAGTTAGGTGTTATTAGGCTTAATTTTAATGATAATATTTGGCCTTTTTAGTTTAGGGTCTATTTTGTGTTAGTCATAGTTGACTACCCAGATTTCATCACCTATCTAAAATATCTCACCTTGAAGTGTGATAGCTTATCTTTTGTAAAAAAATCAAATTTGTAAAGTTGGATTTAGTTTTTACCTTATTTGATGAGAAACTCTCATCCCATCTTCACTATAGGCTTTTCCAACTATCATTTACTGGTTAAGGCCTCACACTTGGTTCTGTTCTTTCATTTCTCAACCTGGGCTATATTGTAAAACCTAGCTGTGTAGACACAGCAGAACTTGCTTTCTATAATGTATTAAGAAAAATAGATAGCAAGCTTGGGTAGAACTTCAATGATAGCTTAAGCTATCAAATATTCAAAGAGTGTTTATTTATAGTACCTCTCACTATGCAAAGTTTTGCAAGTGAGAGTAAAAGCAGGGAATAGAGAATTCCAAAGTCTGGGTGGTGAAGACTGAAATTGGGCAATCAAAATAGAGTCAAACCTTTGTTCTTCTACTATCTGGGTCTGGATTGTCAATTCCTGGTTGTGGCCAATATATTACTATCAGGAGGGAAAAATGGGCCTAAATCTTTCTCAAGGTCTAATTTTAGACTGAATAGTTAGGTGTAAAGACCCAACAATTGGGGGAGTATTTTAGCAAAATAAGGGACCAAGTTGGTAACTTGGACTCCTGTGAGCGCTGTCACAATTGGATAGACTGTCATCATCAATTGAAAGACTTTGGCATGTACATTATAACGTCCAAAATTACCGGAGAAATACATAAGTACATAGTATACACAGGTGTATATAGCTACAGACTGGGTGGAGTGGGGCAATACTAGCGTGGGCCAGGAGTACCGCTTGGAGGAGTTGAGCTGTGCCGGCTTCTTGTAGTAGTACTCTCCAGATGAATTGTTGAATGACCCATGCTGTTGATTATGTTGGTGGCCCCCAATTCCTAGGCATGCTGTGAGGACAGCTGAGAAAATTAGGTGATTCATCTTCTGGTCCTGGGAAAGGGCAGACAAAGCTTAGTGTCTTGTTTAACTTCATGTAGGATAAGTCTTTAGATTGATTTATATGATACTATTGAGGGGTAATTTCACTCAATAATAGCACAAACTATCATCAAGTGATTAGGCTTTATTATATACTATCAGCCTTGATGGGGCATGAATAGTGCAAAACATTAGACAGAGAACCTTAAAAACTTGGAGTTGTATGGAATTCCCTTTTGGGATTGGGATTGAAGAGGTTTGGCCATCAATGTATTGTTGATCTCTGACTTGCATTGTCCTTGGTTCCCTTTAGGTGCTTTCATGCACCCAAATTCTAATTCAGTAATTGCTGCATTATGTGAATTGCATGGCAGACTGTCAACCTCTCCCAAATTTGGTAGATTCCAAATTTGGGCAGCACTTTTCCTATTTTTAGGTTTGGGGAAATTGCCTTTTTGGGTTTTCCAATTGGGTGATTTCCCCATCCGGCAGGGGTAGACGGGCCTGCTGTGGGGGGTGCGCTGTCCCCTACTGGCGGGCAGGAACTGGCTGGCAGGGTGCCTGGCTGGCAGCAGGTGCACGCAGGCAAGCCACCAGGCTGGGCGTGCAGCCGGCAGGCGCCTGGCAGTTGGCTGTGCGGTCTGCGGACGGCCTGCAGCGGAGGTATAAATTCCAAAATTTGAATTTTTTGAATTTTCAATTTCCGATTCAATGTGCGGCTGTTTTGCAGCAGTTTTCCCAATCAGGGAAAACTGCTGCAATTTTTTGTTTTTTTCTGTTAGTCCTACAGAACACAAATTTTGCCTTGCAAAAGTTTGTTGTCAGGAATATTCCTGACATTAGGTTTGGCAAGAGTCTGGCCCCAACCATGTGGTCTGGGCCCCAGATCCCATTGGTTAGTGCCAGGATTGATAGCCAAAGTTTGGGATTTATTCCTGAATTGTTCAGGGCTGCATGTGTGCCCTCTATTTTTATTCCCAAATTCTGGGACTTATCTTATTGGTTTCTTTCTTGTTTGAATTGTGCATTAATGAACTTGAAGTTCATTAAGTACAAAGCCTTGTGTTTTAGTTGGTTTTATGCGCAAGATGGGCTTGTAACATCTACTTGTTTATTATTAAATAATGCTAAAAATACTGTAAATTCAGAACCTGAACGTGAAAATGCGGGATTGTCAAATCCTTGGTCCAAATTTTAAATCACTTTTGCAGGATGGCCTTTTTTTTAATTAAATTGAATTCTTTGTATTTTTATTTGAATATTTGAAAATGCGGGAACTCATAGACACTTTGCAAAGTTCAAGTCAAACTGCATATTTCCAATGGGCAAAATAAATTAATTGGAATCAGATTTAAAGCGTTCAAATTCATCAACCATTTTCATTAAGTTTACTATGTTTTTTGAAATTGCAGGATTGTCAAATCCAAGAACCAAATTTCAAATCATTTTGAATGACACTAGTAAACTCAGATATTAATTGCAGGAACTGGAATCCAAATTTAATGTACAGTAAGCATACTAGAAAACACCAACCCAAATAAAGAAGCTCCACTCTGGATAAAATCAAATTAAAAATTCAATCTCAACAACCATGTTTAGACATAAAAAGTTATTAAACTTTAAAATCATCCAAAACTGGAAAGTATACAATATTATTCACTGCAAATCATGGATATAGAAATTCTGTTACTATTCAAGGCTAACTCAAGAGAAAATAACTACTCACAACTAAACCAATAAATCCAAATAAATACATATTTAATCTAAAAAACATTTTTTATTTTATTTTTATGGATCATCAATCACATTCCCAACCAGCTTCTGCACCAGCCCGCGGGGCAGCCTGTCCACGAGGGCGTCCCAGAGGGTCCAAGAATAGACCCAGAACCCAACTCAAGGGGAGTCATGCCAATACACAGACCTCCTAAGGTGTCAGCACAAGCCAACCACCTCCTGCATCCCAAGCCCAATCAACCAGCCTGAATCCCAGACAGAAGCCACTCTCAAGGCCTGCCACAAAAGTCTCCTACACCAGGGTCACTGGGAACACTGAGGTTACTTACACCTCTACTATATACCCAGTTGTCACCCAGCCCGCACTCTTGACCCAAGAGTTGCTACTTCCTGCCCCTGCGTCTTTGACACCACCTACAAGCCATTGGCTACAATTAAGGAGCCATCTGCACCTGTGTCTTATGCCACCATTGACGGCGCCACTGCAAGCAAGTGTGATCCCACCTTCTACACAAAGGTCCCTGTCCCCTGTGTTGAGCCTGGTAGCCAGGATGTTGTGGTACCTGCCAAGGGCTGGTGTCAGTTGACAGATAGTGAGCATGAAGCTCTCTTCAACTGCTTGAACGGGGGAATGGCGGTTTGGGATATTACGTCCCAATTTGGTGTCACGGCCAGATACATTGCTGACATCAACAACAAGTATGGCAATACTGGGCAAATTGCCAAATTCACCAAGGCAAAAAGATAGCCCCAACTCCTTCAGCCTATTCACATTGACGCAATCAAGCAGTGGGTAGCCAAGGATTGTCACCTGGACACACTTGCTGTCCAATCAATGCTTGCAACAGAGTTCAGGCTTTCTGTTTCCAAAACCCTTGTCTACAAAACCATGGTTGATTTGGGCTTCTCCTGGAAAGTACTGGGAGTTTTGCTGTATAATAGGAATAGTGAAAAGACCATTGAGGATTGACACATTTATGCCAAGACATATCTGGCACTAAAGAAGACTGGGAATGTCCAGCTCTTCTATATTGACAAATTGTCATTTTCCTCCTCACTCAGGTCTAGGCATGGGTGGGTTGAGAAGGGGTCCAAGGACGGCATAGCCCATTGTGCAGCTTTCTGTTCCCAGACCTATTCAATGGTTGCGCTTCTTGGTCCTCGCGGGTTGGATTAATATCAGATGATCAAGGGTTCCCATAATAGCGGGACCTTTCTCAATTTTCTTTGAGCCGTCAAGAAGTACCTTTGGATAAATTATAGCGGCACAACCAACATTGTTGTGCTTGATAATATTGGGCTCCACAAAGTGGATCTGGTTATGTCCAAGTTCCCCCCATCAACAAAAACAGCCATTCTGCCAGCCACTGCCTTGCAGACTTCCCAATGAGACTCCTCTTCCTTTTTCCCTATTCTTCATATCTGAACCCAATCAAGGAGGTGTTTGGTTGGATCAAGAATAAGGTGAAACAAGGCCTTCCTCAGGACACTGAGGATCTCTTCAACATTCTCAAGATCAGTCAATTTGCAATGCCACCCAATATGGTGGCGGCTTTCTATGAGCACTCGGAATCCTTCCTCTCTAAAGCCCTGGCCTCCAAGCCAATCAGATAAATGGGCGCTACAGGTTTTATTTGTTTTTATTTTTATTTAGTTTGTTTTTATCAGGACTCAAAAATTATTATTTATATATAATGACTTGACGTTTGATTGTATTATAGACATAAGAATACATGGAAAAGGTAAGTAAAATTAATTATACTAGGTATGAGGACACATATTTTTATTATAATACACTGAATATTATATTGACTGTTGCACTAACAAATAAATAAATTAAAAAATGATAGAGATAGAATAATTTTATTTAAGCAATTGTGAATCCTTGTTGGTACTTTGTCTTTTTTAAGCCACAAATTGGACCTTGCAAGTCATCATCTGATCCTTATTATTTCAGTGCCACTATAGCCACACAACACAAAAACCAATGATTTTAATATATTACTTATCAATTAGTACTTAGGACGCAGGTCAAGTATATTGAATATGTTTATCAAATCATATTACAAGGGAAAGGTAATTTGAGTTCTAAACAACCATTTGTTTAGAATATAAGTGGAGCAGGCCACATGATGTGGATAAATTCAATCCTTGTTGTTTGTTTATGTAATAAATGAACCTGTACTTGACGCACTAGTAAATAAACAAATTTATAAATCATATTTTATTATTACACATGTTCACTTTATTAAACTGTTCCTTTATTATTATCAACCTAATTATATATTACTATTATAATTTAAAAATTAAAATTAAAATATTAAAAGTAAAAACTTTAATTATAAATCTTAAAATTTAAATATTAAAGTTTAAATATTCAAAATTTAACTATTTTTTATTAAATTGTGATTTATTCAATACTGAAATATTTGATATTAAAAAGTTTAGTATTATAACATGTATTATTGAAATTTTAATATTAACTTTTAGATACTAAATTTTTAATATTGAAATATGTAATATTAAAATTTTTAAAGTAAAATTTTAATATTACATAGTTCAATCTTAAAATTTTAGTATTAAAATATAAAAAGTTAAAAAAATAAAATTTAATTTGCAAGGGGAAAATACTTATTGGGGAATGTTAATTGCAAAGGGAATGCAATTATTCCAGGGAATTATACCCTAAAATTAAATTTTTGGCTAAAGTGTCTAATTGGATCCACATACTCTTCTGTACGTAGTGGACAACCCTGGATGCAATTGCTAAAGGAGTGGCGTCCTGTACCCTGTACCCTGGTGGTTGTTGATTGTTTGATAAAAGGAAGGCAGGTGAGTGAATTGATCAATATGTTTTTTTCAGGGGCACATAGTACCTGTATAACGTTGCCAATGCAAATGAGTCATACAAGACATGCTTGACTGTCCTATATCCCCGCAGTGTCTTCTGGAAGTTGAGGGCTACACGGCAAATATCCATTTGAATAGGTACATCCTCCAACTTTTTGACGTTGGTTTTTAATATGCAGTGAAGGAGAATTCCCAGGTATACCACAACATGAATTTGTTGCAAGGTATATTTTTCCAAGAACATGCACAGTTTTTTTGAATATTTGAACTAACCTATTGATTAGGATGTTTGGTTGAACTTGAAGAGGGTTCCGGGGGGGCGCCCAACTTGAATCAGCCCCCCATGCCTCAGCAAACAAAATAAATAAAGGTTTAAAAGTATTAGCAAGGACTGCATCCCCAACTTTATTTGACAGTGCCTTAAATACTTCATTAAAAATTGCAGTTTTCAAATATTCAGTTGCAATTTGAAAGTCAGTTTTTATTAAGTTCTTTTCATATTTGTTGATGTTTGGTAAGGGGAATTTTTGAATGCTTTTGTATAAATATTCATCAAAGTTTAGTTTGATATCCCCACAAATTTCATTCATTTCTTTGAAGTTGATACTTGATCCTATTTCATATTCTTCCCTAATCCACAGCAAGCACCCTGCAGGTGGTAAATATTCCTTAGCTTTAGCTTTGATATTTGCAAAATGATTCATATTCAGTTGAATTATTTTATTTATTTGATTTTTATTTTTTTTTTTTTACAGGGGCTACCAGTGATTGGTAATCCCTGTAAAACCAACTTGGCGTATAAGCCGCCACTTCCGCAACCTCATCCCCATTCCTGGTGATGACTAAAATAAATATAAGTAAAACATAAAAAGACTTACTAATTGTTTCCCCTGTGGCCCCCTCAGCCACAGGTGCTATTTTGGCAAACTTCATGAGTGTTGGCTGCTCTTCATTAATTTTCCTGGGCTTAATTTTCCTTATTTTTCTTGCAACTTGTATTTCCTCTTGATTTTCATTTGATAAAGTTTCTGTATTTTGTGAAGCGCTCCTGCTTCTTGCTTGTGTTTCATTTTCATCTGTTTCCATTTGGTCAGTTTCCTCTTCATTGGTGTTGATTTCCTTTTGAATTTTTGTTCCTTCAATTAGTTTGATCTTATTGTTTTCTTTGGCCCCTGCTAGAACTCCCACAAATTGTAGGCTGCATTGTTGAACTTCAGACTTGATAGAATTGTTCCCTGGAGATTTAGTAATGCTTCTTTATTCTTTTTGTCTATAATATTTCCTAGTTTGTTCATAGCATCTTCTTTTGACTGGATTAGTGGCTGGCCCTTGTTACCCAGCTTTCCTGTCACTCTTTCCCTGATATTTTTTTCTATTTCAACAACCTTTTGCAGGTGTACTTCTAATTTGTTTATCAAGTTATAGATAGTTGACATTTTGTTTGAATTCCATCAATAACTGGTATTATAGTACTATCTTCAACGCATACATAATTTTCATCATTAATAATAAAGGAAAGACAACAAACGTAAATATTGCATTGAAATATTGCGGTTAGATGTCAACTCTTGATATTTTGATATTATGTGCATAACTCAATGCATTTTTTTAATAAAATTTATTGTAAACTTGGCCTTTTTCATTGTAATTTATTAAAACAGATTGTGTTTATATTAGAGAGCCATTAACACTTAGTACAAATATTGATACATAGTGCATTTTACAGCCTGTATATTTACCTATTGTTAATAATTCTGTCAACTTTTTAGTTGGATTTTGCAAGGTAATAATAATGTAATGTGTTAATAGAATACTGTTTATTGTCATTAATTGGTTGATTTTCTTTGCTGTGGCAATTGTACATTTTCTGATATTTATGCACTAGTATCCAATTGGTTGGTTTCACACCCAATTGCACAGGCAATAGGAAATCAAGCCGCCACCCCAAGACCAGATGTGGTCAGGGTGGCAGCTTGATTTCCTATTGCCTGTGCAATTGGATGTGAAACCAACCAATTGGATACTAGTGCATAAATATCAGAAAATGTACAATTGCCACAGCAAAGAAAATCAACCAATTAATGACAATAAACAGTATTCTATTAACACATTACATTATTATTACCTTGCAAAATCCAACTAAAAAGTTGACAGAATTATTACCAATAGGTAAATATACAGGCTGTAAATTCCCTATGCATCAATATTTGTACTAAGCGTTAGTGGCTCTCTAATATAAACACAGTCAACTTATTTTAAATTATAATAAAAAAGACACATTTACAATGGATTTTATTAAACAAAATGCATTGAGTTATGCACATAATATCAAAATATCAAGAGTTGATGTCTAACTGCAATATTTTAATGCAATATTTACTGGTATTGTCTTTCCTTTATTATTAATGATGAAAATTATGTATGCTCATAATTTTAAGCTATTTGTAAAATATACAACATTGTATTAATTATGGGAAATGTTGATAATGTAAAAAGATAAATTATTAATTATGAATTGAAAGAGAGATATTGACTTCAATAAGTTGTCACAAAGAAAAGTTTTATTTTACTCATCAAAGGACAAGTAGGGGAGGGAATGGGCAGAATGAACATTGCCTTCATCTGCGCCTGTGAAAGATACAGCATCAGAGATAGTGGTGAGGGAATGAGTGGTGGTTTGGGAGTCAGGGTTGGAAGGCAGGTGGCTTGATGGGGGGGGAGGCAGGTTTTATTGAATGGGAAGGGGCAGCAAGAGCTGATTGCTTCAGTTTCTTGAATTCTTCTTCTGTCACATATACTGGCTTGACAAAACAGATGGACTGGCGTGGGGGGAGGTGGGGGTCCTTTTTGGACTTATCACTATCACTTGCATAGAAGATGATGAGATCAAATAAGTCCTGAACAGACACAGAAGGGAGAAGCTCATACCCCTTATCAAGTTGAGTGCATAGTTTGTTGTAGGTAGCAGGCTTTAAGCGCCTGAGGGCGGAACCAAAATTGTAGAGACATACATCTGCAAAATGCATGTTGGCGTAGTTGATGGGGTAGGACCAGCAGGTATGCCCTGCAGCCCTGATTTCTTGGGTTGCCCATTCCCACTGCTCTATCTCTGCACTCAGTACAACTGTGTGCACGGCGTTTTGGGTGGCCCACTCCTCCAGCATGGCCTTGAGCTCCGTCTGGTAGGCATACCCATCTGCGGTGTTCAATATTGCCAAGTAATAATTGATGCCCAATGGGGAAACTGCCAATAAAACCCCAACAAAACAATACAAGATTGGGCTGCGCTTGTACACATCAGATTGGATACACTTTTCTCCATAGTCTTGAATACTTGCAGATATCTTAGCATACAACAGAAAGATGACATCATTACAGGCCCTCATTGCCCTTCCTTTGATAAAATTAATAATAGTTGAATTGTATGGGTTGGTATCCACCAAAATGAGGCCACTGAGAACTTGATTGGACAAGATTCTAGCAGCAACCACAACTCTGTGCATCCACAAATTCAGGGTTCTCTTATTGGTGAAAATGCTGTGGAGTCCCAGTTGAAGACAGACTTGGACCAGGGTATCTGCGGGTCATGCTCCATAATGGCCATCATAAGAGGATGGGCTGTATCACCTTTGGTCAAATTACGGGCACTAGTTGGGGTCTTCTTGGTAGGGGGGCCACAGTTGGCATGGGCTTGCAGGGTTGCAGCCACAGTGGACTTTGCAAACCCCATCACGGCCACAATTTCCCCAAGGGACATAAGCTTTCCTTGCTTTGCAACCATTTTGAGAACAATCTCCAGATTGATTAATTTTCTTCTGCATCTCACAGGCTGATTGGCTGGGGGAGGGATGTGTCTATCTTGAGAACTAGTTAAGCCATCTGATTGGCTGTTTCAGGGTTCTGGGCTCTCTGGGTGACCCCATGACTCAAATGGCTAGTTCCAGATGTCATTGTTGATACAGGATTTGGGTTGGCAGCTGCCTGTGCATGATGGGCAAACAGGGCCATGCTGGAAGTTGCAGGAGAAAAAACAAACTCCTGTGTGGTGCTTGCAGAGAGGCCTGTGAGTTGGGAGTGGCAATAGACAGAGGCTTCACTGTTAAGAGACCCAGCGTAGCCCTGTATGATTTTGTCAAGGCCAGAGAACAGCTTGTTGACTTGGTTGTTATTGAAAGAAGACATAATAAATTTTTATTAAAAAAATTAAACTCAAAGAGACGTGTATATTTTAGTCAATTTTATTGTTAAGTATGTTAAGTTGGTGAATATTACACTCAAAATTTTAGCTGTCCTAAATTGGAATAGGGTGATTTTTGAGAATGCCTATGATTCCTAAAAGAAGTAGCACAAATCCACTCTAGATCCTTTAGCATCCTTTTTGAGACACCCATAAATTATATTTATTTTAAATTCACCTCATTTTTGATTTGAAATTTGGTTCTTGGATTTGACAATCTCGCAATTTCAGATTTGTTATTTTTTAAATGATGTCTATGATTTGTTTGACATACAGAAAATCTCAAATTGTACATTAGAATCCCAAATTTCTGATTTGTGTATCCTGCATTTGTTTGTTGTATTTTGTATTTTGTCTTTTGTTAGTTGAGTTATCTTCTCAAGAGATTCAAAAATTGCCAATTTACATAAACCAAAAAAAGTCAAATTAAATGATTGCTTTTATTAAATATTTTAATTTTCACTCAGCTGAGTTGCCTGCAAAAGTGATTCAAAATTTGGACCAAAGATTTGACAATCCTGCATTTTTACGTTCAGGTTCTGAATTTACAGTATGAAGAGCTTTAAAATGAGTGGTTCATCAATCATTTTGCTTTCTTATTTGCTGAGATACATTTGTATAGATGACATAATTTTATGAAATGAGAGTGTATGCAGGGGAAATCAATTTTGCTCAATTTAGCTCTCAATTGGACTTTTTGATATGACTTAATTTATTAAGATAAATTGTAGATGTTGTCAAGAGCTCTTGAACGTGGGTTTGGACATTGACATTAATTGACTAAAATCTGAGATATAATTGCATGAGTTATGTTATCTATGCACCCATGACATCATGCTTAATGAAGCAGTGACATCTTAATCTGGCATTTTGCAATTCTCTTCTTTTTGCACTAGACTGTGCTTATTTTTGCTTTGATCCTCATTCAGAGCTATTTCAGGAGTGATCCTGACATATATAGCCTCAGGATAAGTATTATGAAAACTTAACTCAGGTTTCTCTATATCAAATAAAAATCATACAAGCTAAAAGCTTGTTATATTCAATCTCTGTAAATAAAGCATTAAAAATAAATTAACACTTTATGTTTTTAAAAAAATTTAATTGATTTTAAGAAAAAATCATAAAAGTTAAAATAGCTTTGGCTGCTGTTGCAACCAAGTTTCCAGATTTGCCTGCCAATGTATCTTACAATACACAGTGGGTGCTCAATGAATTGCCCCTTGACGTATCTAACAACATAAACCAATCTGATGGCAATATTAGATTGCAGGCACTTCCTCTTAATTAGGAGTGCTACCAATTTGACCTGCTTATTCCTTCACAAGTTATTCCTCGGCTTCAAACCTTACATGAAACACTCCACTATGCCACCCCCTTGTGGCCTTGTGGCTTTCCCCATATAGTATATTAATCACAGTATTTTACAATAAACAACATCTTATTCTATTCATTCTTGTCCTTTCTATTGGACTGTTGTCTTCCCCAATTCAAATACTGAACTCTCATTGGTTCAGTTGCAACACTGCTGACAAAAGATTAAATATAAATTTTCTTTAATTCACATTTTTGGCTTTTGCTATTTTGCTGAATTTTTATAATAGCTTCACAAGCTCACACACACCAACTGAAAAAAGCCTTGTATTTGTTGCTAGTTACATTAGTGGGTACTCTTGCCTGGGCATTCTCACCTAACACTTTTGTTGTAGCCTAAAAAGTCCCACCTGCCCATCAAATTTTTATATATGTTTTTTTTCTAAGTTGATTTTTCTTGCTCTTTGTACATTTGAATCATCTTTTTTGATACCTTATTTGGTAGTGATAGATATGGTATCAGATTATTACTGAAAATAGTTGGTTTATGTTCATACACTGACTCATATGAGCTTTTGCCTGTATTTTAATTTACTTAAGTACAGAAAACCATTGGTGTTGCAAGGATCATATTTATTCAAAGAAGAAGATTGTTTGAAGACAACTTACTAAGTGACTATACCAGTGATTTGTTTAATTTTTTGACTTCACTGTTTACTTAAGAATAATATAAACTAGATTGTCTGTTATAAATTATTTTTGATAATGTGAGTATTAGTGTCATTAGCATTAAGTTTTACCTTTATCTTTGATGAGAAGCTCAGGTTTTCTAAACTTGGTAATTATTTCTTTGCCAATAAATTATCTCATATTGTTGTCTTTGTATTATTTATTGCTTTTGCAACTAGCTGTCTTGTTGCATAATCAATGACTGTGATAATGTACTTTTTTTATCACCAGACATGAATCCTAAAATGTTAAATGCCTATATTTTAAATGGTCAGGTTATGAAGTTTAAAACCATAGACTTGGGAGATGATTTATGTAATGATGGAAGAACTTCAAAATTCAGAAAGATTGAGAAATGGGGAATGTAAATCCAAATGCTGAAAGCATTGAGGAGCAAAATTATTCTCAGTGTTAAAATGTGCTGTGATAAACTCCAAGCAAAGGTACAGGCAAGATGCAAGCTGTAAAAAAGAGAACAAACATTGTAAAAACTAATGATTGAGAAATGGAAACTGGGTTTTGCAAATGTACAACTTGGAAAATTGGTTTAATGTACTCCTCAATCTTGGGTGGGGAAGCCGCAAAAAACAGTGTGATTGCTGCAGACAACACAAAATTGAAACTGTGCATTGTAATGGTGTGCAAGGGGATATACACAAACAGGAATTCAATTTTCATGAGTTTTACTTTCATGAAATAAATAAAATTAATAACTTTGGATATAATGTAAGTTTTATTCAACTACTAAGGTAGTTCTGAGCTACAACACATCTCATATAGATGAGATGGAAATGCTGATATCAGCAGGGTGAATTCTGACAAGTAGTCCTTCAGAAATGAGTTAAAATTATCTGATATCATAAATCAATTTTGGGGCTGAAAAACAACAAATTACCTGATTTTTGGGTTTTTGGGCCCTAAATTGAAGATTTATGGGTCCTGTTTGGAAGTACACCTGCTTGGACACCACCCACTTCCTGTCAATTGCTTGATTTAGGTCAGAGTAAGCCTTTATTGGCACTTTTTTGTAGACAGCTCCTTTTTGTTGGGTTTTCTTGGGGAAAACAATGCTGACCAAGATGTCTTTATCCATGACACTTTAGATTGGGTGTAATTTTCACATGTTTCACAATGTTTGAGAACTTTTATAATTTTCAGGGCCTAGAATGTCCAAGACAATCAGCTAGCCTGCCTGGATACAGCACAACAAACTGTGTGAAAACAATTGCCAATTTCATTTCCAGAGGAAAACCCCACTTTTTGACTGTGAATGGCCAGGGGTTTGCAAGGCCCACATGCTACAAAACCCTGTAATCAACATTAAACACAAAAATTGGGCCCCTTTTATATTAGAAAATGGGAAATTGTACCAGCAATTTTTCAATTAAGCAATCAGGAAACCAATTTCCTTGAAGGTTCTATTAATAGGTGTGACACCTTGGTATGCTGCAGCCAAACCCATCATTATAAAAAAACAGCCAATGTATGCCCATCCTTAGGCCCCAGCACGTCTTTTCCCAAGAAAATTTCAAATATCACTGAAGATAATGCCACCAGACCTCTGGTGGCACAAAAGACTATTTTATTCCCAATAAGTATAAGTGGTGAGGAAGAGAATCCTTTCTCACTGTTGACATCATCTTAATAAACATCTTTTATGCTCAGGACCCGTTATTTAATTGAAGAATAGGTTTATTTTTGCACCAATATAATTATTCTGTTTGCATCTTTATGTGAATCAATAACGCAATATCTGTACACCTTTTTCTACCTGCCTGGTACTGCTCTCATCCCCTTGGCTACGCCAGATTACACCCTTGACTTGGAGTTCTATCACCCCCATCACCTGGATCTCTTTAACAGCCATACCAGAGTCCAGCTGGACTGTGATGGTCCACATGTGAATGGTTTTGCAGGCAAGGGTTGATTTGGCTTTAAATGAAGACACTATGCTGAAGATTGATAATGTGTTGTTGATTTGGTACAGGTAAAGGCCTATTAAGGAATGATGGCTACTAGGGAAGGTAAGGCCTAGCTAGTAGATGTAAAGACTACTAGGGGAAGATGTTGTCTCCACCCAGCAGAAGATATTGGCTGCTGTGGGCTAGAGTTCCTCACCCAGCAGGGAACTGTGGCTGCTTGGGGTGAGGAAATAGAGATAGCCCAGAAGGAAACTTTAGCTGTTTGGGGTGAGGAGTGATCCTACCTGATGGATAGCATGTGCTACTCAGGCTGAAAGATGTTTAGACTCTGGTGGGTAACACAGTATGCCAGGTAGAAGAGTGTGCCAGCATGGTAGGCCACTTGGCTACCAGGGCTGTAAGTTTTGGACCCCTGGATGGTAGCACAGGCTGCCAGGGAGGGGAAGAGCTCTGAGGGCTCTATGTACCCTAATACACTTACAGGAGGTCTGTGAGCAAGCATCCTACCTAATAGACTGGTAGGGTGTCCTTGTTTATTCCCCTATGGAAGCTTTGGGGAGTACCCAAAGTGAGCATTAGAGGGCATAGATTTGCTCAGAGGTGTCACCAAGATGGTTTGCTTGGGGAAGCAGCTGCAGAGCTTGGTGTGATCAGGCCTCTGGGAAGTGAAGCTGATTACTTTGCAACTGAAAGCCTAGACTTAATCACCTGGATGAGTAAAGATAATGACATAGACCTTAGTTGTCTATGGTTGGATGGCCTAAGTGGATTACCACTTGTGAGGGCCCAGTCAAACGCCAGTTCAATGTAGACTTATGTCTGGGTCTACAGGTTCTGGTAACAGGGACTGAGATAAAGAACCAAGGTGGTTCATGTATAGGGATCAGCAGAGAAGACTAGTAAGAAAGACTGTATGATTATAGTGAAGAATAGTTGAGGGACTGTTGGTTCATGTTGGAGTTTGGAACCAAAATGGTTCATTGTGCAGGTTGAACCAAGGTGGTTCCTAGTGAGGATTTGTTGATGGACTGGCTTCTGGTTAAACTGAAGAGCTGAGAGATGTGGTTAAAGAACAGGCAGAAGGACCAGAAGATGTGAGTACAAGACTAGCAGATGACTGAGAAGGACTGGCCAGACTGGAGATAGAAGCTGGAAGGCTGATTTTGGTGTCTTTAAAGAAGAAATATTAATATAAGAAGCAGTTAAATAAGGATTTTAAGCTGCCAAAGATATGATAAAAAAGAATTAAATATCACATAAATAGAAAAAACAGAGAAAAAATTATTTACATAATTTAAACTGTAAATTTATTAAGTTTGAATTGAGTGGAAAGAGGCCACAAACAGGACAGAGAAACTGTGAAGGCAAATAAGCAAATTTTGCTGAGAACAACTAGGAGAGGCAAGCAACGGGCAAGTTTGAAGGCGCAAAATGTCAAAGAAAATGTGGAGAAACTTGGAGAAATGTTGAAAAATTGAGGGTTCAAAATTCCCCTAATGAAAACATATGCAGAAGTACTCAAGATTTGCCAGGGAAACATGACAGGAATCACGGCAAAACCGTTCAGAACACAGATCAGTTGTTTAACCGGAGCAAGACAGCTTCAGGTTCAAACCATAGTCAAGAGCAAGTCATTTGGGTAATTTTTTTGGCAAAACAGTTGAATTGAGGCGTTTGATTGGCTGCAAGCTAAATTTTATTTAATCAGTGTTTTGAGGGCTTTAACTTGAGAGTTAAAGCCTAAAAAATGATGAGCAGAAGCAGAAAATTCAGGGCTTTCATTGGCTAAAGTAAGTTTTAAAGTTAATATATTGTAGAGGAATAAAACTGGATAGTTTAAGCTTTTGAAAACAAGAGTTCTGAGAGAGATTTTTGTCTGAAACAAGGAGCTATAAAAGGAGAAGCTGTCTGAGACTCTTCAGGGACTGAATCAAGTGGATTACAAAGGCCACAAAGACTACAGAAGGAGCTGAAGACCAAGCCAAAGGTGCAGAAGCCCAAGATAAAGCAGCCAGAGCTAGAGATAAGGGGTCAGAGCTGAAACAGACTGCAGGAGCCCAAGACCAAGTACAAGGAGTCCAAGAGATTGTTGGAGGACTCCAAGTATTGGCAACCCCATATTGTTTCCCTTACCCAGGCATTATATCAGAAGGGTTCTAAGGGGATCTTCCTTCTGATTGTGAATAAAGGCCTATTACAACCCCTGCCCAAATTTCCAGTAATTAGAATACAAGCCCAATGAGTGAGCTACCCCATATCTTTTACCCTAGTCAAGGAGAAGAAGATACCTATTGTCAAAGTTGTAGAAGATTTTCCACCAGTAAGTCTTCCCAGGAGGAGTGGAAGAGATTGACTAGGCATCTTGAGATGACAGATAGGGGAAGGGAGTTTATAGGGAATGGATTTACTAGGTTGTTACAAGAATGGTACAGTCCCATAGAGGGGTTAGCACCTGCTGAAGTACAGGTGCATGGTGGGGATGCCCGCCTAGTAATTGGAAAGGTGCTGGAAGAGTTTGCAGTTATGCAGGCCAAGTACAAGCTTTTGACCAACCAATCACCACTACTGGGGAATTTTGACTTCTCTAAGCTGGTCCCTGGCTATGACCCCGGACACACTTTGGGGACTGGCAACCAGGAACCCCACATGGACTCTCACAGGAGAGGCGGGCCGGGCCTGAAAGGCCATGTACACAATTGGTGTAATCCTGACAATATAGTTCACAGCAGTAGCTAGGGGACGTCAACTTTTAGTATGGGGCACAACCTGATTGTCCAGCCTCAATACTGTAATGTGGACAAACCCCAACTTACTGAAGTCTTGGTCAGGAGGCACATTGGGAAAGGGGGGAGTGGGAGGGATCTCCTTCATGATAGTTGGAATTGGGCTTCTAGGGTGGCCAGGAGGAAGATCCAGGTGGTGAGGGTGGAAGAACACTAAGTCAAAGGCATGAGGTGGCTTAACCAAAGTGACAGGAGCAGAACCAGGAGAGAACAAATAGGCGCAGTTATACTGTGTAGTGAATTTGCAAATAGATGCAAAAATAATGATTATATTGATGAAAAAATAGATAATTCCTGCAAAAAATAATGGGTCCTGGGCATGAAGTTGTTTATTTTAAGATATCAATAGTGAGAAAGGCTTTTCCTTCTCACTACTTATAATTACTGAGGAATAATTAGCCTTTTGTGCCACCAGAGGCCTGGTGGTATCATTTTCAGTGATACTTGCAAAATGACTTGGAAATTACGCACTGGGATCTAGGAAGGGAAGGGCATTGGCTGTTTCTTAATGGTCATAGATTTGGCTGCAGCATGTTTAGGTGCCACAGCTATTATCTAAACCCGCAAAAAATTGAGCACCTGATCACACAATCAAACAATTGCTTTCCCAATTTACTATTTCCTTATAGCAAAGGGACCCAATTTTGAGTTTAATTTTAATGCCAGGGTTTTGCGGCATGTGAGCCTTACAAACCCCTGGCCATTTTCAGTCAGAAAGGGGGTTTGCCTTCTAGGAAGACAGTTGGCAATGCTTTCCACAATGTTGGTTGTTTTATCTCCAGGCAGGCTAGCTGATTGTCTAGGGCATTCTGGGACCTGGCAATCTCCCTTCTGGCTGTTATAGAGGCAAGATTCCAACAATTATGAAGAAGATACCAGCTATTCCTCCCTTGCCAGATGCTCTTCCTGCCCAAGATTTCAGAAAACAAGGGTTTGTCTATATTAAAGTGCTGAGACATGCCAACCAGGTTGTGCCTCATACTAGAAGTTGGCGTCTCTGGGCCACTACTGTAAACTATCTTGTAAGGATCACACTTATTGTGTACATGGCCTTCCAGGCCCAGCCTGCCTCTCCTGTGGGAGTCCAGCCAGACTCTGGTATGAGCTGTGACACTAATGTTGTCTAACACATTTAGCCATCATTAACAAGTCTTGAGGTATTTTTTTTAAAAGTTTCTAGTACAGGTGTGTCCTAGGTCTCTATGATGACAAAGAATGTTGCCAATATTTTATGTTGATAAATTTTGTGTTCTGATCTTGGAGACAATATCTAAGACATAATGACAGAAAACCTTTTTAATAAAGATTTGAGGTTTAAGCTAGCTAACTTTTAATCTTCATGGCTGAATAAGGGCTATTATCTTAAGATTATGTAATAGATAATATATAATCAGCTTTCTTTTAAACAAATGAAATGTATCAAAGTTAGTATAAACCAAAAAATATATATGGACTTAATATTTATTATTAAAAACCAAATATTAAGTAGTACTGTAAATTCAGAACCTGATTGTAAAAATGCGGGATTGTCAAATCCTTGGTCCAAATTTTGAATCTTTTTGAAAGCAACTCAGCTGAGTGAAAAATAAAATATTTAATAAAATCAACCATTTAATTTGGCCTTTTTTGGTTTATTTAAATTGGCAATTTTTGAATCTCTTGAGCAGACAACTCAACTAAAAAAGACAAAACACAGCAAACAAATGCGGAATACATGAATCAGAAATGCAGGATTCAAATGTAAAATTTGAGATTTTCTGTATTTCTAACAAATCATAGACATCATGTAAAACTTAACAAATCTGAAATTGCAAGATTTTCAAATCCAAGGACCAAGTTTCAAATCATAATTGCAAGAAATTTGAAATAAATATAATTTATGGGTGTCTCAAAAAGGATGTTAAAGGATCTAGAGTGGATCTGTGCTAATTCTTTTAGGAATCATAGGCATTCTCAAAAATCACCTTATTCCAATTTAGGATGGCTAAAATTTAGAGCATAATATTCACCGGCTTAACATACTTAACAATAAAATTGATTAAAATATACACTCCTCTTTTTGAGTTTAATTTTTTTAATAAAATTTATTATGTCTTCTTTCAATAACAACCAAGTCAACAAGCTGTTCCCTAGCCTTGACAAAATCATGCAGGGCTACGCTGGGTCTTTCAACAATGAAGCCTCTGTCTATGATCATTCCCAATCTGTAGGCCCCTCCCCAAGCACTACCCAGGAGTGTGTTATTTCTCCTGCATCCTCAAGTATGGCACTGTGTGCCCATCACACACAAGCAGCTGCTAACCCAAATCATATATCAACAATAGCATCCGGAAACAGTCATTTGAGCCAAGTGATCACCCAAGAAAGCCAGAATACAGAAACAGCCAATAGGATAACAATGTCCAGTTCCCAAGACAGACACATCCCACATCCAGCCAATCAGCCTGCAAGACGCAGAAGAAAGCTAATTACCCAGAGATTGTTCTCAAAATGGTCAAAAAACAAGGGATGCTTATGTCCCTTGGGGAAATTGCAGCCATGATGGGTTTTGTAAAGTCCACTGTGGCTGCAACCCTGCAAGCCCATGCCAACTGTGGCCCCCCTCCCAAGAAGACCCTGACTGGTGCCTGTACTTCAACTGAAGGTGAAAAAGACCACCCTCTAATGATGGCTATCATGGAGCGTGACCCGCGGATACCCTGGTCCAAGTCTGTTTCCAACTGGGACTCCACAGCATTTTCATCAATAAGAGAACAGTGAATTTGTGGATGCACAGAGTTGTGGTTGCTGCTAGAATCTTGTCCAATCAAGTTCTCAGTGGTCCCAGCTTAGTGGATACTGACCCCTACAATTCAACCATTATTAATTTTATAAAAGGGAGGACAATGAGGACGCGCAATGATGTCATCTTCTTGCTGTATGCCAAGATTTTGGCAAGTATCCAAGACTTTGGGGAAAAGCACATCCAATCTGACGTCTTCAAGCGCAGCCCAATACTGTATCAATTTGTTGGGGTTTTGTTGGCAGTTTCCCCATTGGGTATCAATCATTACTTGGCAATATCAAACACCGCAGATGGGTATACCTACCAGACAGAGCTCAAGGTCATGCTGGCAGAGTGAGCTACCCAACACGCCATGTACACAGTTGTACTGAGTGTGAAGATGGAGCAGCAGGAATGGGCAGCCAAAAAAATTAGGGCTGCAGGGCATACTTGTTGGTCCTACCCCATCAAACATGCTGACATGCATCTTGCAGATATATGTCTTTACAATTTTGGTTCAGCTCTCAGGCGCTTAAAGCCTGCCACCTACAATGAACTATGCTCCCAAATTGAGAAGGGGTACAAGCTTTTCCCTTTTATATTTTTCAAGGACTTATCAGATCTCATCATATTCTATGCAAGTGAAAGTGATAAGTCCAGAAAGGACTCCCCCTCCCCCACGCCCATCCATTTGTTTTTTCAAGCCTGCGTATGTGACAGAAAAAGAATTTGAGCAATTGAAGCAATCAGCTCTTGCCGCCCCTTCCCAGTCAACAAACCCTGCCTCCCAAACCCCCCATCAAGATCAAACCATCTGCCTTTCAACCCTGACTCCCAGACCACCACCCATTCCCTTCCCACTACCTCTGATGCCATCCCTTTTACAGATGCAAATGATGGCAATGTTCTTTCTGTCCATTCCCTCCCCCACTTGTCCCTTGATCAGTAAAATAAAACTTTTCTTTGTGACAACTTATTAAAATTGATATTATTTCTTCCAATTCACAATTAATCATGTATTTTTTATTATTGACATTCCCCATAATTAATAAAATTTTGTATATTTTATGACTAACAGAAAATTATTTGCATAAATATTTTTCATTATCAATAATAAATTAAGAAACATAAATGTAAATATTACATTAGAATATTGCAACTAGACATTAAATCCTGATATTTAGATATTATGTGCATAGCTCAATGCATTTTGTTTAATAAAATTCATTGTAAATAAGGCCTTTTTCATTGTAATTTTATTTAAATGGACTGTGTTTAAATTAGAGAGCCATTAACGCTTAGTACAAATATTGATACATAGTGCATTTTACAGCCTGTATATTTACCTATTTTTAATAATTCTGTAAACTTTTTAATCAGATTTTGTGAGTTAATAATAATGTAATGGGTTTAATAAATTACTGCTTATTACCATTA
The DNA here is from genome assembly GCA_014839935.2 of Entomophthora muscae. Lineage (NCBI taxonomy): Eukaryota > Fungi > Entomophthoromycota > Entomophthoromycetes > Entomophthorales > Entomophthoraceae > Entomophthora > Entomophthora muscae. The sequence goes on from QTSX02007223.1 coordinate 44,871, forward strand.
ATTGGCTGATTTTCTTTGCTGTGGTAATTATGCATTTTCTGATATTTACACACTAGTATCCAATTGGTTGGTTTCACATCCAATTGCACAGGTGATAGAAAACATGTTTGCCACCCTGACCACATCCAATTTGGGGTGGCAACTATGTTTCCTATTGCCTGTGTGATTAGATGTGAAACCAACCAATTGGATACCAGTGCAAAAATACTGTAAATTCAGAACCTGAACGTAAAAATGCAGGATTGTCAAATCCTTGGTCCAAATTTCAAATCACTTTTGCAGGATAGCCTTTTTTAATTAAATTGATTTTTTTGTATATTTAGTTGAATTTTTAAAAATGCGGGAACTCATAGACACTTTGCAAAGTTCAAGTTGAACTGCATATTTTCAATGGACAAAATGAATTAACTGGAATCAGTTTTAAAGTATTCAAATCCATTATCCATATTCATTAAGTTTACTATGTTTTTTGGAATTGCAGGATTTTCAAATCCATGGACCAAATTTCAAATCACTTTTGAATGCCACTAGTAAACTCAGATATTAATTGCAGGAACTGGAATCCAAATTGAATGTACAGTAAGCACACTAAGATCACCAACGCAAATCAAGAAGCTACACTATGACTAAAATTAAATGAAAATTCAATCTCAATAACCATGTATAGACATAAAAAGTTATTAAACTCTAAAATTATCCAAACCCAGAAAGTATACAATATTATTCACTTCAAATCATGGATATAGAAATTCTGTTACTATTCAAGGCCAAATCATGAGAAAATAACTACCCACAACTAAACCAAAAACCCAGTAAATACATATTTAATATAAAATATATTTTTTATTTATTTTCATTTTTATGGACCGTCAATTGCATTCTCAATCAGCTCCTGCACCAGCCTGTGGGGCAGCCTGTCCACAAGGGTGTCCCAGAGGGTCCAAGAATAGACTCAGAACCCAACTTGAGGGGATTCATGCTGACACACAGGCCTCTCAAGGTGTCAGCACCAGCCAACCACCTCCTGCGTCCCAAGCCCAATCAACCAGCCTGAATCCAAGAAAGAAGCTGCTCTCAAGGCCTGAACCAAAGTCTCCTATACCAGGGTCACCTGGAACACTGAGGTTATTTACACCTCCACGGTGTACCTGGTTGTCATCTGGCCCCGCACTCTTGACCCAAGAGTTGCTACTTCCTGCCCCTGTGTCTTTGACACCACCTACAAGCCATTGGCTACAATTAAGGAGCCATCTGCACCTGTGTCTTATGCCACAATTGACGGCTAGCGCAACCAAGCGTGATCCCACCTTCTACACAAAGGTTCCCATCCCCTGTATTGAGCCTGCCAGCCAGGATGCCGCGGTACCTACCAATGGCCAGCGTCAGTTGTCAGATAATGAGTGTGAAGCTCTCCTCAACCACTTGAACAGGGGAATGACAGTTTGGGATATTGCGTCCCAATTTGGTGTCACAGCCAGATACATTGGCAACATCAACACCAAATATGGCAACACTGGTAAAAGTGCTAAATCCACCAAGGCTAAGCAGCAGCCCAAACTCCTTCAGCCCATTCATATTGATGCAATCAAGCAGTGGGTTACAAAGGATTACCACCTGGACTCACTTGCTGTCCAATCAATGCTTGCCACAGAAATTGGGCTTTCTGTCTCAAAAACCCTTGTATATAAAGCAATGGTCAAATTGGGCTTCTCTTGGAAGGTCCTCAGATTTTTTCTGTACAATAGGAACAGTGAGAAAACATTCAAAGGTTGATATATATAATGCCAAGACTTATCTGGCCCTTAAGGAGACTGGCAACATACAGTTCTTATACATCAACAAATAATCAATTTCCTCCCCACTAAGGTCTAGGCATGGGTGGGTTGAGAAGGTGTCCAAGGACAGCATAGCTCATTGTGAAGCTGTCTGTTACCAGACCTATTTGATGGTAGTGCTTCTGGGTCCTCCTGGGTTGGACCAATACCAAAGGATCAAGGGAGCCCCATAATAGCAGGACCTTTCTCAATTTTCTTTGAGCTGTCAAGGAGTACCTTTGGATAAATTACAGCGGCACAACCAACATTGTTGTGTTGGATAATTGGGCTCCACAAATGGATCTGGTTATGTCTGAGTTCCTACCATCAATAAAAATAGCCATTTGGCCAGACATTGCCTGGCTGACTATCCAACAAGACTCCTCTTCCTTCTGCCCTATTCTCCATTTCTGAATCCAATTGAGGAGGTCTTTGGGTGAATCAAAAATAAGATGAAGAAAGACCATTCTCAGGATACCAAGGATCTCTTCAACATTCTCAAGATCAGCCAATTTGCAATGCCACCCAATGTGGTGGCAGCTTTTTACAAGCACTCAGAATCCTTCCTCCCCAAGGCCCTTGCCTCTGAGCCAATCAGTTAAATGGGTGCTCTGGGTTTATTTGTTTTTATTTTATTTATTTTGTTTTTATTAGGACTCAAAAATTATTATTTATATATAATGACATGATGCTTGATTGTATTATAGATATATAAGAATATGTAGAAAAGGTAAGTAAAATTAATTATACTAGGTAAGAGGACACATATTTTTATTATAATGTACTGAATATTATATTGACTATTGCGCTAACAAATAAATAGATTAAAAAAGATAGAAATAGATCAATTTTACTTAAATAATTGTGAATTCTTGTTGGTACTTTGGCTTTTTTAAGCCACAAATTAGACCTTGCAGGTCATCATCTGATCCTTATTATTTCAGTGCCACTATAGCCACACAACACAACCACCAATGATTTTTATGTATCACTTACTAATCAGTACTTAGGACGTGTGTTAAGAGTATCAAATATATTTATCAAATCATATTACAAGGAAAAGGTAATTCAAAATCTAAATAATCACTTTTTTGGAATATAAGTGGAGCAGGCCACATGATGCAGATAAATTCAGTTCTTGTTGCTTATCTACATAATAAATGAACCCATACTCAACAAGCCTTTAAATAAAAACATTTTTAATTATTTTTTATTATTTGACATGTTCACAACTATAACTAATGTCTTATAATATATTTAGATATATTACTAATATAATTTAAATATTATAATTTTAATATTTAAATTTTAATATTAAAATTATAATTATAAATCTTAAAATTTAACTATTAAAGTTTAAATATTAAAATTTAATTAATAAAGTTTAAATATCTCTATTTTAATATTGAAATTTAAATATTTTTATTTAAATATTAAAATTTTAATATTTAAAATAAAAAATTTAAAAAAAATAAAAATTTTAATTGCAAGGGAAGATTATTTATTAGGGAGATACAAATTGCAAATGGAATGCAATTATTCTGGGGAATTACACCCCAAAAATAAATTTTCAGCTAGAGTGTCTAATTGGATCCACATACTCTTCTGTACGTGGTGGAAAAACCTGGATGCAATTGCTAGAGGGGTGGCGCCCTGTATCCTGGTGGTTGTCAAACGTTTAATACAAGAGAGGCGGGTAAGCAAATCAATCAGCAGATTCTTTTTGGGAGGCATATAAACCCATACAACAATGCCATTGCAAAGGAGTTGTACAGGATGTGCTTGACTGTCCTATATCCCTGCGGTGTCTTCTGGTGTTCCAGTGCTAATTGGCATATATCAAGTTGTATAGGTAATCCTCCAACTTTTTGACAATGGTTTTTAATATGCAATGTAGAAGGATTCCTAGGCATACCACAACGTGAATGCTTTGCAAGGTATATTTTTTGAGAACATGCATAATCTTTTGAAAACTTGAATAAATCTATTGATGTAAGATGTTTGGTTGAATTTGAAGATGGTTCCATGGAGCACCTGACTTGAATCAGCCCTCCATGCCTCAGCAAAAATAAATAAATAAAGGTTTAAATGTATTCACAAGGACTGCATCCCTGACTTCATTTGACAATGCCTTGAATACTTCATTAAAAATTACAGTTTTTAGATATTCAGTTCCTATTTGAAAGTCAGTTTTTATTAGGTTTTTTCATATTCATTGATGTTTGCAAATGGGAATTATTGAATACTTTAATAGATATATTCATCAAAGTTTATTTTGACATCCCCACAAATTTCATTCGTCTCTTTGAAGTTTATATTTGCTCCTATTTTGTATGCTTCCCTAATCCACAGCAAGCACCCTGCAGGTGGTAAATATTCCTTAGCTTTAGCTTTGATATTTGCAAAATGATTCATATTCAGTTGAATTATTTTATTTATTTGATTTTTATTTATTTGTTTTACAGGGGCTACCAGTGATTGGTAACTGTCAGGAATATTCCTGACATAAATCAAATTCTGACTGAAGGACAATGTTGGAAAAGAATAGGAGTATTTCCAGTCAAAGAGGCAAAATTTAATGAAGACTTTCCCCCTTTAATTGGGGGAAATAAAAATCAAACTAAGGAAGAAACAGAATTTAATGACTGCCAGAGTAATTTAACGTCCAAGCAGGCATCCACCGCAACCACGTTTTGCCCGCCATGCCTGTCAACCTCCTGCTTGCCTGCCAACCCCACACCGCCCAGCTAGCCGCACACAAGCCCCCTGCCAGCCACCTGCTTGCCCAGCCTGGCACCAGAGGGCCCGCCAGCCTTCCACCAGCCCCCCACCTGCCAGCCAGGGCCCAGACAGCCACCTGCTTGCCCAGCTGCCCGCCTGCCAGCACCCTGCCAGGCTCCCACCCTCCAGCCAGGCCCTGCCAGCCACCTGCTTGCCCAGCCAGTTGCCTGCGAGCCCGCTGGCAGCCTCCCAGCTGCCAGCCAGGCTCCCGCCAGCCACCTGCTTGCCTACCCAGCTGCCGGCGGGCCTGCTGCCAGCCCCCAGCCCGCCTGCTTGCTCCCCGGGTCCCAGTTGGTTGCCAGCCACCCACCTGGGTCCCAGGCCCCAACCCACAGCCAATCAGCAGCCCTCATTACCTACAGCCAATCAGAAAACTCCCTGTTTTCAAAGGGAAAAATATTGGTTAATTCTCGCCCTTCAGAAGAAGGGCAAATTCAGGGTTCAGATTCTGTGAAATATTCTGACTCCCCAGAAGATGGGAAAATTCAGGTTTCAAACCTTGAGAACAATTCAACTCCAGACCAGTGGGATTCAGAGGATCAAATCACATGCTTGAGTCCAGATCCCATCCCAACTAAGCCTTCCAAGACCAAAATAGATTGTGAAAAATCCATGAGCCTTCAACATCACCTGACTCCACTCCCAGGGGAAATAATTGGCTCTAGTCAAGAATGGCCAACCCCCAACAGATTGTCAAGGAACAAGAATTTGGCCATTTTCTCAAACCCCAATTCCCAATCACATTTTCCAAACTTTTAGGCTCTCCAATCCCTTGTTTCCATTCCCATTTGCAAAAATTTGCACAGTGGGAAGCACTACAAATAAGGGGACCTCTCCTTAGTAATAGCTTGTACTATTATTGAGCCTAATACCCTCAATAAAGCTAAATTCACTTAAAACTTAAGTCAACTTTAAACTAGTTAGTCCCTACCAAACTCCCTCCAATCCAAGAAAGATGAACCATCTCATCTTCACAGCTGTGCTTACAGCTTGCCTTGGGATTGGAGGCTATCAACAAGGACCAGATTTCTTTGGCCCCTCACCAGAAGGTCTAGGTCATGATCCTCACTATGATCTTGGACAACTCAACTCCTCCTACTCTTGTTCCTAGCCTTCCCTGGTGTCCCTGCATTCTACGCTGTCTATTGCGGTGTACATTTCCATGTACTATGTTTTAACGTACTTTGCCAGGAGCTTTGGAAGATACAACCTCTATGCTAAGGTCTTCCATTGGTTGATGACCATCTACCCAATCATCACCACCCTGACTGGCTTCCAATTTGCCAACCTCCTGCCATACCTGCTGCAAGTAGTACCTACTGTAACCAGGTATTACAGTAATCCCCATAGAACCAACTTGGTGTAAAAGCTGCCACTTCTGTGGCCTTGTCCCCATTCCTAGTCATAACTAAAGCAAATATAAGTAAAACATAAAAAAGACTTACTAATTGTTTTCCCTGCGGCCCCCTCAGCCACAGGCGCCCCTTCAGCAAACTTCATGAGCGTTGGCTGCTCTTCATTTATTTTTCTGGGCTTGATTTTCCTTATCTTTCCTGCAACTTGTGCTTCCTCTTGATTTTCATTTGATAAATTTTCAGTATTTCTTGAAGCGCTCCTGCTTCTTGCTTGTGTTTTGTTTTCATCTGTTTCCATTTGGTTGGCTTCCTCTTCATTTGTGTTAATTTCCTTTGAGCTTTCATTTCCTTCAATTAGTTTGATTTTTTGAGTATTCTTTCTATTGATTTTTTCAAATTCCCACAGGTTGTAACTTTTACTTTTGAAATCTAACCGCTTGAGTATTTCCTTTTGAAGATTTAAAATTATTTCCTTGTGTTCTTTGTTGACTATTGTTCCCAGGCTATTTTTTGCGGTTTCCTTTTGCTAGACCAAGGTCCTTCCCTCATTTCCCAGATGATTTACAACAATTTCCCTTATGTTGTGTTCAAGATCAACAACCTTTTAGAGGGCTGACTCTAATTTGTTGATAAGTGTGTAGATATTTGACATTTTGTTTGAATTCCATCAAAAAACTGGTTTTTATAGTACTACCTTCAACACATGAAAAAAATTCATTATCATTAATAAATTAAAGACCATAAATGTGAATATTACATTAAAATATTGCAATCAGACATCAGCTCTTAATACATTTGATATTATGTGCATAGCTCAATGCATTTTGTTTAATAAAATTTACTGTAAACAAGGCCTTTTTCATTGTAATTTATTTAAATTGACTGTGTTTATATTAGAGAGCCATTGACACTCAGTACAAATATTGATACATAGTGCATTTTATAGCCTGTATATTTACCTATTGTTAATAATTCTGTAAACTTTTTAGTCAGATTTTGTGAGTTAATAATAATGTAATGGGTTAATAAATTACTGTTTATTACCATTAAATGGCTGATTTTATTTGCTGTGGCAATTGTGCATTTTCTGATATTTACACACTAGTATCCAATTGGTTGGTTTCACATCCAATTGCACAGGCAATAGGAAACATGGTTGCCACCCCAAAGTTGGATGTGATCAGGGTGGCAACCATGTTTACTATCACCTGTGCATTTGGATGTGAAACCAACCAATTGGATACTAGTGCATAAATATCAGAAAATGCACAATTGCCACAGCAAAGAAAATCAGCCATTTAATGACAATAAACAGTAATTTATTAACCCATTACATTATTATTAACTCACAAAATCTGACTAAAAAGTTTACAGAATTATTAACAATAGGTAAATATACAGGCTATAAAATGCACTATGTATCAATATTTGTACTAAGTGTTAATGGCTCTCTAATATAAACACAGTCTGTTTTAATAAATTACAATGAAAAAGGCCTTGATTACAATGAATTTTATTAAACAAATTGCATTGAGCTATGCACATAATATTTAAATATCAGGATTTAACGTCTAGTTGCAATATTCTAATGTAATATTTACATTTGTGGTCCCTAATTTATTATTGATAATGAAAAATATTTATGCAAATAATTATATGTTATTCATAAAATTTATAAAATTTTATTAATTATGGGGAATGTCAATAATAAAAAATACATGATTAATTGTGAATTGGAAGAAATAATATCAATTTTAATAAGTTGTCACAAAGAAAAGTTTTATTTTACTGATCAAGGGACAAGTGGAGGAAGGAATGGGCAGAAAAAACATTGCCATCATCTGCACCTGTAAAAGGGATGGTCATCAGAGGTAGTGGGAAGGGAATGAATGGTGGTCTAGGAGTCAGGGTTGGAAGGCAGATGGCTTGATCTTGATGGGGGGTTTGGGAGGCAAGGGTTTGTTGACTGGGAAGGGGCAGCAAGAGCTGATTGCTTCAATTGCTCAAATTCTTCTTCTGTCACATACACAGGCTTGGTCAAAGCAAATGTATGGGCATGGGGGAAGGCAGGAGTCCTTTCTGGACTTATCACTATCACTTGCATAGAAGTTGATGAGATTTGATTAGGTCCTGGACAAAAATAGAAGAGAAAATCTTTTGTCCCTTACTCAATTTGGGAGCACAGTTCATTGTAGGTGGCAGGCTTTAAGCGCCTGAGAGCTGAACCAAAATTGTAAAGACATACATCTGCAAGATGCATGTCAGCATGGTTGATGGGGTAGGACTAACAGGTATGCCCTGCAGCCCTAATTTTGTTGGCTGCCCATTCCTGCTGCTCTATCTCTGCACTCAGTACAACTGTGTACATGGCTTGTTGGGTAGCCCACTCCTCCAGCATGTCCTTGAGCTCTGTCTGGTAGGCATATCCATCTGCGGTGTTTGAGATTGCTGAGTAATGATTGACACCCAATGGGGAAATTGCCAGCAAAACCCTGAACAAATTGATACAGGATTAGGCTGCACTTGAAGACGTCGGATTGGATGTGCTTTTCCCCAAAGGCTTGGATACTTGCCAAAATCTTGGCATACAACAAGAAGATGACATCATTGCACGTCCTCATTGTCCTCCCTTTTATAAAATTAATAATGGTTGAATTGTAGGGGTCAGTATCCACTAAACTGGGACCACTGAGAACTTGATTGGACAAGATTCTAGCAGCAACCACAACTCTGTGCATCCACAAATTCACTGTTCTCTTATTGGTGAAAATGCTGTGGAGTCCCAGTTGGAGACAGACCTGGACCAGGGGTATCCGCGGGTCACACTCCATGATAGCCATCATGAGAGGGTGGGCTTTTTCACCTTCAGTTGAAGTACAGGCACCAGTCAGGGTCTTCTTGGGAGGGGGGCACAGTTGGAATGGGCTTGCAGGGTTACAGCCACAGTGGACTTTGCAAAACCCATCACAGCCGCAGTTTCTCTGAGGGACATAAGCATCCCTCGCTTTGGAACCATTTTGAGAACAGTCTCTGGGGTGATTAATTTTCTCCTGCATCTTGCAGGATGATTTGCTGGAGGTGGAATGTGTCTGTCTTGGGAACTAGAACGTTGCCATCTGATTGGCTGTTTCTGGATTCCTGGCTTTCTTGAGTGACCACTTGGCTCAATTGGTTGCTTCCAGATGCCATTGTTGATATGTGATTTGGGTTAGCAGCTGCTTGTGCGTGATGGGCAAACAGGGCCATACTTGAGGACTCAGGAGAAAGAACACACTCCTGGGTAGTGCTTGGAGAGGGGCCTGCAGGTTGGGAGTGATCATAGACAGAGGCTTCACTGTTGGAAGACCCAGCGTAGCCCTGCATGATTTTGTCAAGGCCAGGGAACAGCTTGTTCATTTGGTTGTTATTGAAAGAAGATATTGTCAAGATTATACTTCTGGAAAGTATAATAAACAAGATAAAGGGGAAAATTAAGAGAAGAATGATACTTTATTTGATATGAATATAGAATATTATATAGTATCATGGAAAGCCACATACTGTCCATATACATCATGGAGGTCATGGGGCTTATCTGAGTAATGTTCCTCTTAATTCACAAGGCTTATTAAAGTTGTGTTCCACTTAGGTTCTGGATTGTGTGATCTCCTGTAATAGATGGTTGAATTGATAGTGGTGCCACCAACCTATGGTTGATTGGTGAGCCTTTGGTGACCATTTGGTGAACTAATTGGGGCGTTAATTTCCAGAGAGGGAGTAATCAAAGATGTTGCGACATCTCCCCCTGGGGTGCTGGAAGGCAGAGCCTTGGGAATTTTCTTCAGAGAGTTGGGGATGCATGCTTGATATTAATCCAGTTTGGCGTTGGGAACAGGAAGTCTGGAGTTTTGTTGGGCTATTCTTGCTTTGCATAGGCAGAGTCAGTAGTGATGCTTACATTTTAGCTCAGTTTGTGCCCAAATTCCCTTGATGAGGTAGGTGTTATTGGGTTTGACTTACATTACAATGCCTGGCCCACACAGTCCTGGGTCTAGTTTATGCTGGTCATGGTTGATAACCCAGATTTGGTCTCTGGGTTGGAACCTTTCCTGTTATAGCAGGATCACTTTTCTCTTGACTCTTTGGTGTTCCATGTCCTCTTGGTCCTTTCTGGCTTGCTGTATGTTAGGGTTGCTGGCGTCTGGCACCTTCTTAGGTAGAGGTAATTGGGGTCCTGCAGCTGTACTAACAAGAGCAGGCTTTTGTCCATAGACAAGTTTGTATGGGCTTTTGCCCGTGTTACGGTTAACATGTGTTCTTCAGACCATGAGTGCTGTTGGGAGCATGTTGACCCAGGCCTTTGGATTATTAGCAGATAACCTACTGATGGCTTCCACTAGTGAGCTGTTTAGTTGTTCTACTTGTCTGTTTGCTTGTGGATGATACGGGCTGGCGTTAATGTGTTTTATACCGTTTTTGGCAAGGTAGATATTGGTGTTGATGGCTTTGAGTTTGGTGCCTCCATCTGTGATCAGAAGATCAGGTTTTCCAAATTTGCCTATGATTTCTTTTCCAATAAATTGTCTCACATCATTGCATTTTGTGCTCTTTTGTGGCTTGTGCCACAGGCCATCTAGTTGCATAGTCAATAGCTGTTATGATGTACTTTTTGCCCTTGTTTTTACCAGGATTAGTCCCACAATATCCATTGACCATACCTTGAAGGGTTATGTGATGGATACAGGTACTAATGACTTGGGTGGTGCTTTGGTTTGGGCGTACTTCTCACAGACTTTGCATTGCTCCAGTACCTCTTTGATGTCATCCAGCATATTGGGCCACCAGTCGTGTGTTTTAAGGTACTCATGTAAGTTCCTTCTACGGAGTGTGTCCCAGGTCTCTGTGATATCTGAGGATGGTGTCAATCTTTTGAGTTGACAGAACGTAGGGTACAGTGTCATCACTTGGAAGTATTTGGTGTAGGGTACCATATACGTTTTTGAACAGGTGTTTGTTCTTAAGGACCTTTTCTTGTACTGTCCATAGGTGTGCCCGAGTGGGAAGCCTTCCTGGAGATTCCCCATGATGAGCATGGGAAAGTTGGGGTCCCCATAGGCACATAGGGCATGTTTACTATATAGCCTTGAAAGTGTGTCGGCGGTAAGCATTTCTTTGCCCAGTTTGTATTTGATTTGCCTGGGATATCTCTGTATGAGACTCATCCATTTGGATTGTCTCCTTGGTAGATGTTGCTGTGTCTTGAAGAACACTAGGGAATTGTGGTTGGTGAGCACCTTGAATGTTTGAGCTCCTTCCAGATAGCATTGCCATTTTAGAAGGCAGTGTAAAATGGCCACCAATTCTTTGTTGTGAATGGGAAACCTTTGTTCACCATTAGATAACTTTCTTGACTTGTACGCTACAGGGAGGAAGTCTTTCTCTGCTGTTTGGATGTGGAGTACTCCTCCTATGGCGCAGTAAGAGGCATTGGTTTCCAGCTTGTATATTCCTTCACAATTTGGGTATTGGAGGATGGGGGCGGTAACCATTTGTTCTTTCAACTGGCAGGAATGCTGATCTTGTAATGGAGTCCACACAAACTTAGTTGTTTTGCCTGTAATGGCTGACAAGGGGGCCATCAGAGCGCCCCAGTCAGGGATGAACCTTCTAACGTAGGCTACCATGCCTAGGAAGGTGCAGAGTTCACTCTTGTTTCTGGGGGCTGGCATTTTGATTATAGCACATATTTTCTCTGGGTCTGGTTTTATCCTGTCCTTGCTGACAATGTGGCCAAGGAAGGGGAGTTCAGAAAAAAGAAGGCACACTTTGACGGTTTGGCAATGTGTTGGTTTTTTTTGAGGGTGCAGAAAACCAGGCAGACATCTTCCCAGTGTTGTTTTAAGTTTGGGCTGTAAATGATTATGCTGTCCAGGTAGATAATTGCTTGCTTCCAAATGTGTTCTTTGAAAACTTTCTTCATGAAGGTCACAAAGGTGCTAGGGGCATTTTTCATGCCAAAGTTAAGGACAACAAGTTCAAAGGATCCATATTTGGTTCTGAATGCAGTCTTTGGGATGTCTTCAGGTTTCACGCAAATTTAGTGGTAACCTGCTGTCAGATCAATTTTTGTGAAGATTTGGGACCCCCCAGGGCGCCAAAAAGGTCGTCAATCAGGGGCAGGGCATAACTGTTCTTAATTGTGACCTTGTTGAGCGCCCTGTAGTCTGTAACCAGGTGGAGTCCTCTGTCTTTCTTTGCCACAAAGAAGACAGTGGCACCAAAGGGTGATTTTGAGGGTCTAATGAGGCCTTTGTTGAGGGCTTTATCAAGGTAGGCCTTTAGCGCATTGTCTTCTTGGGGTGTGAGGCAATAGATAGGGCGTGCCTTTGGTAAACTTCATTTGAGGTTGATCTCATTTTATATGCCATAGTTGGGTGGTAACCCCAGTAGTGTTTCCTGGAAAACAGAAGGGAACTCTTTGACAAGCTGATCTCAGATGTAGTCCTGTTTACGTCTAGATTCTGTATTCTTAAAGTGGATGGTTTTGTATGTGCAGGTATTCCAATTGATCTTGCTGGTGTCTGTCTCCTCTTCTGTTTCCATGATTTTTACAAATACATAGTCTCACATGAGTGTGTCAAGGTGAGTTGGGTAGATGTGATGATGTACTTTGCCGCATTGGATAGTAAGAGTGGGGCTGTATCAATCAATGTGGGGTTTGGTTTTCTTCATCCAATCTAGACCTAGTATTACATTGTATTTAGGGATTGATATAATAGGACCACTGAGCAAGGTTTGCACATCTTCAATCTGAGCGCGGAAGGGTTTTGCTTCTTTGTTGACTGGCGTGCTTCTGTTGTCTGCCATGATGACTCTCCTGAAGCTGCTTCAAACTGTTGGTAATTTCATAAGGTCAGCAAATTTTTTGTTAACAAGGGATTGATTGGCTCCAGTGTTAAATAGTGCTGTGCCCTGGTATCTGCAAAAGCAGAAAGGATAAGTAAGGAGTTTATTTTCTGTTTGGGCGGCAAACAGTAGAGGATTGCTGGAGGGTACTTGGATCATGGTAATTGAGTCCACGTCCTGGTCCCTATACAAGTCTTATGAGTTGGGGGAGGGCAGCTTGCCTAAGCACTCCCCTGAGCTTTTCCCTCCTTGTTGGCTTCTTTGGTGCTTGCCTGGTTGGCTTGGGTGGTACAATTCCCGTTTTGAGGTTGGGTGTGGTTGGCTTGGTTGTTTTGTTTGTTTGGTTTGTTTGGTTGAGGGTCCTTCTTGGCTGTAGGACTCTCCTTGCGTTTGTTTGTTGTGTGCAGGTTGTCAGATTTCTGCGCTGAGCGTTTTCCTTCCAAGAATATATCTTTGAGGTTCTTGTAGCAAGTTATGTCAAACTGGCGCCTGATATGTATAGGGAAGCCTTTGTAGAAACCCAATTGAGGTCCTGGCTTGTTAAAATTGATGGTGCTGGGAGCTCAGTCATGTAAGCCTTTGTATGCTGCAATGTAGTCCTCAATTGTTCCTGTCATTTTGAAGGTTCAGAGTCCGGTCATTTACCACGTCAGAATCCTTCAAGGCAAACTTTTCAAGGAAGCTGACTTTAAACATATACCAGTTTTTTTTTGATCAGAGTGTTGTTTGAGCCATTCACTTAAAAACAAGAGGCAGCTCCTGTGACGTGGAGAGAGACTTTGCTGGCCCAGAGTCTGTGGGGGTAGTCTACTTGGGTAAACTTGCTTTGCGTGCTGTTGATCCAGAGGTTGGCGTTTTCCCAACGTAACCCTGAAAAGGTCCCAATTTCTGCTGTGCGTAGGCGCTAAAGACAATGTTGGGGATTTTGGGTGGTTGAGTCTCTGTTGTGATTTTGGGTAAAAATCTGCGGGCTTTGAGAGCATTGTATTGTTTGATGGGTACCAGTACATTGTCCTAGATGACAAGGCCCGCAGAAACATCTTTTCCTTCTTTGTAGTCTCTCCAGCCATTAGTGAGTACCATTGTTTGGGTCTTTTTCTTAGGAGTAATTTTTCTTTGAGTTGGGTAGGTATGGGTAACCTACCTGTGCTACCACTGTCAAGATTATACTTCTGGGAAGTATAATAAACAAGATAAAGGGGAAAATTAAGAGAAGAATGATACTTTATTTGATATGAATATAGAATATTATATAGTATCATGGAAAGCCACATACTGTCCATGTACATCATGGAGGTCATGGGGCTTATCTGAGTAATTTTCCTCTTAAGTCACAAGGCTTATTCAAGTTGTGTTCCACTTAGGTTCTGGATTGTGTGATCTCTGTAATAGATGGTTGAATGATAGGGGTGCCACCAACTTATTGGTTAGTTGGTGAGCCATTTGGTGAACTAATTGGGGCGTTAATTCCCCAAGAGGGAGTAATCAAAGATGTTGCAACACAGTTGTTTAAAAAACATTAATAATAAAATATAATTATATATTACAATCTATTTTATTGTTAAGTATGTTAAGTCAGTGAATATTGTGCTTTAAATTTTAGCCGTCTTAAAATGGAATAGGGTGATTTTTGAGAATGCCTATGATTTCTAAAAGAATTATCACAAATCCACTCTAGATCCTTTGGCATCCTTTTTGAGACACCCATAAATTATATTTATTTCAAATTCACCTCATTTTTGATTTGAAATTTGGTTCTTGGATTTGACAATCCTGCAATTTAAAAAACATAGCTAACTTAATGAAAATGGTTGATGAATTTGAACGCTTCAAATCTGATTCCAGTTAATTCATTTTGTCCATTGGAAATATGCAGTTTGATTTGAACTTTCCAAGTGTCTATGATTTCCTGCATTTTTAAAAATACAAATAAAGATACAAATAATTCAATTCAATTAAAAAAGGCTATCCTGCAAAAGTGATTCAAAATTTGGACCAATGATTTGACAATCCTGCATTTTTACGTTCAGGCTCTGAATTCAAAGTAGTAATGTATCTAAATATATTATAAGACAGCAGTTACAGTAAGCAAACACGTCAAATAATAAAAATAAATTAAAATGTATTTATTTACTAGCTTTTCAAGTACAAGTTTATATATTACATACTGTAAATTCAGAACCTAAACAAAAAATGCAGGATTATCAAATCCTTGGTCCAAATTTTGAATCACTTTTGCGGGCAACTCAGCTGAGTGAAAATTAAAATATTAAATAAAATTAACCATTTAATTTGACTTTTTTTGCTTTATTTAAATTGGCGGATTTCAAATCTCTTGAGCAGATAACTCAACTAACAAAAGACAAAACACAACAAACAAATGTGGAATATATGAATCAGAAAT